>MNCI01018699.1:12862-25816 GCA_015680685.1 Gnetum montanum
AAAATTATGACATTTTCACTTGTTCATTTCTTCTAAGTTAATAAGTTGAAAATTTGTGGGATGTGTCATTTGGTACTAATACCTAATGAAATCTCCTAGTAGTAGCCTAGCTTGCATCGTAACCTTTACACTTCTATGGTGCATCCTTTGTTCATGTTTGTATGATCAATGACCTACTAGAAGAGCCATCATAAATGTTAATACAAGTGGCATCATCTTGGAATGATAACTATTATGTGATGGACAAACATAAAATCAAATCCTTGAACCTTAATCTTTATTTTTTGGAAGCAACAAGGGTCTATGCATGGATGATATAACACATCATGTATTTCAAAATTGAAACTTTATTTTGTTAATTCTTAGATTTAAATTTTGAAACTAAAACTAAAGCTTTATTATGTTTGAAAACCTATAATATATATTAGACAAATATTATATTTTCATGAAAAATAAATATAAACTCTAAAAATTGACCAAGCATCAATGAGGGTAAAAAAATAAATCATATAAGTTTTAGTTTTATTTTTAGTTTCAATTTCATAAGTCATTTTTTGCAACATTATAAAGTTCTCTCAAATGGGTAGTCATACCACCAAGAAAAAAAAAACAGATGCAACTCCTCCTCAAGGGCTTCTAAGCTGCACAATCTATAAGTGCACTCTTCTCAAGGGTGTTGAATCTATCTTATACTTTAAATTATAAAATTTTTGTTATTTATAATTTTAATATAGCTTCAAATGTTTTAAAATATCTTAGCATAGCCTTAGCTTAATTTAATTTGATAGCCTTGTATAATTATTATAGCTTGGTTAATTATTATATGGTTAAATGTTCCTCCACTACGCGATGATAGGCCGCTCTCCAACTTTCCTGGGGCTATCGCTCTCACCGCAACCCTGCCCTCTCGCCCGACCCCCCCAGCGCCCCCCCGCACTGGGAGGTGCAGCTTCAACAGGCGGTTGCGGCGGCTCGAGAGGCCGAGCAATGGTCCTCGGAGAGTCGGTGGACCGAGGCCCTGACCAAGTGGCGCGCCGACCACGATGCCCAGCTCCAGGAATAGGCCCAACAGCTGAACAGGCAGCATATGCTCGCTATGGAGACCTTGCGTGCCCAGCTCACGGATGAGCTTCGGGACCGGATTAGGGAGGAGCTGCGCCAGGAGGAGGCGGACCGACAGGCCCAGGAGGCGGCGGCCTGGGAGGAGCAGGAACGTCTGTAGGAGGAAGAGGTGCAACGGCAACGGCAGCTCGACCGGGCGCATCAACACAGCACCCACCAGTGGCTCAGGGGGGGGGGGGGCACTGCCCGTATAGCATCCTTGGAATTAGCTGTGAGAGCTCCTGGGGGGAGCTCAGACGGCACATCCGGCGCACGTCCGCTAGATTCCACCTGGATGCGGGGGACTCTTCACCGGACCGGCATAGGCGCGAGGCTCTTCTGTAGGGGTTTCAACAGGCTGCGAACTTCGTGGACACCGAGGACCATCGTGCCACCCTGGACCTGCTCCACGAGTTGGAGTTGCCTCGGTGTGCCTGCCACCAGCTACCGACCCACCCCTAGCCCCTCCTCCCGGTCTCTGGTGGTTTCGTCACTGTTCTGGGGTTGTGCCCCCCCTTTTTTGTCCTCCCCCCCTTACTTTTGCGTTGTGGGTGTGCGCCCCCCCATGTTGGGGGGGTTTTTGAATGTTTGTACGGCTCCATGGTTCGGCCGCCATGTTGGGGCTCGGCCGGGTTTTTCACGTGATCTTTTGTGGGTTTCCGAGGCCCCCCCCCTCTCCGGGGTGGGCCACCCCCGCTTGTATTTGTATAGTCGTGTACCATTCTTTCAGTAATACATTCCCGAACATTCTCTCAAAAAAAACTTGTATATCTTATGTATGACTTTTTCCTTGTCAAAGTCAAAACTAGATGGTTGTATCTACCTTCTAAACATATAGATAACACAAAACATTGATATAATTTAAGACAAACTTAATAGTGTATTATATCAACTTATATAGCTTACATAGTATCTTTTCTGTATGCTATGCTTTGGTAAGGCTTAATCTCTTAATCTCTTCTAACAGATTTGATATATTACTATGGCTCAATCTTATGAAGCATTCATGATTGATCATTACTACCCCAAAGGAGAGGTTTTTAGAATTGGTTGTAAGGATGAAAACCTAAAAAGACATCTTCAAAATTATTGAGCTTTTTATTTAGACTCTCTCTTTAATTATTTGATGTACTCTAAATTTTTTTAATATTATTATTCATTTTTTTTTTGAATCCAACACCACTCGATCCCCTTGCAAATCATTCAAAAATTTATGTTTACTAACCTTAATATGGTGGTGTGGGGGGAAGGGGATGTGGTAGTGGGGGTGTGAATTGGGATCATGAAATAATTGTAATATTAGTACACCTTAAGGTATATAGTCCAATTAGAACTTTATAGGTCAACATTACCTACTAGAATTGTCACCATGACCTAGAGCTTTCAAATGAAGATTCTTACTACTATTCTAATACCTCATTGTTAACCTTGATATCTCTTAATTATAATAGACTAGATGGATATGGCCCTACTATGAATTTTAATTTTGAAAATTTTTATATACATGTGTTTTATAAATTCAAAGGGAATGATGTTTGTACCCAAAACAATTTGACCATAGATACATTCCAAGACATATAGCCAACTTGATACATTAGAAGAATTACAAAAGAATATAATGATAACTCAAGTGTGACTTGAATTTAATTTGTAAATCCCTATCAAATATATATGAAACTAAAAATTAAATTTTATTATGTATATAGAGCCTCTGTTTCTATTGATAGTAATAATGAAGTGTTAGCCTAGTGGTACAACTTTTGATTTGGAAGCTCCAAGTTATGGGTTTATTTCTGGTAGATAATGCTAAGTTATATAGTTATAATTTGATTATATATGTCTTGGAGGTAAATATTGTTCATAGAAAGTTTTAGGTTTTAAGACCTTACTATTAGATAGTAGAAATGTACATATTATGAGTTTTGAAAATATTATTAAGAAAAATATCAAGGGTTCTTGGTAATATTTAGAACAAATCAACTAAATTTGCACTGATAATATCCCACCTATATCAAATGTGCTTAAATGTAGGATAGTGCATAAAAATATGGTGTTCATTTTGATACTATTTGGATTGCTTGTTGAGATATTCATTTTTTCACAAGGAATTTTATGCTATCTACCTATTTCAACTCTCAAATTATGAAATCTCATTTGTGCTCCACTAATTTTGTATTGCAAATGATGAGGAGTAGTAATAAATAAATAGTTTACCTTTAAATTAAGGTCTCCCCTAATACTATTCACATAGAATTTTTTTTCCTTCTACATTTTCATAAAGTTTTAAGAATACCACTAGTTTCATCAATTTGCAAACTTACCTACAATCCTAATAAAAAATGTACTCTTTAACATTCCATTTATTAAGTCATTCTTTATCTTGAGTTTCTATCATCACTTTTTTATGTAATTATCCAATGAGAATTCAAAAGAATTATGAATGTAGGTTATAAACTAATAAATAACTTCAACTTCTAAGGACATCATCTCTACTTCAAGAAGCATAATATAATATTATGTTTGTCTATTCACTTTGAATTTGATGAGTGGTGAGGTACCCCTACACCCAACCATATGAATCAAAAGCATTCATGTGCAATCTGGTTGAATTCTGTAGACCTTAGCTTTCCACGTACATTGGTTCTAGGAAGTGAAATCTAATCATGATGATCTTCCCAACTGCACTTGTGGAGCTTAGTTGTATAGTTAAGTATAATTGAGGCACATGATTTTTACTATTCTATATTTTATTCACCTACAATTAACAATAACTCAAAACTCAATTTATGAACCACTTTAACTAATCTAATTGCTAATTAATAACTAACTATCCCAACATAAGTATCTTGTCCCACCTTCCATGCATATCATAAACATGTATAATGTTTCTAGGTTACCAAAAACTAAGCATTGCTAGGATTACCAAGCATCATGCACATGCTTGAAGTGGTCATACTTATGTGTGTAATTAATTGCTATTTAATCTAGCTAGCTTCCTTTAGCTTAATTACTTGGTAGTATTAAATGAAATTACAAAAAACATTAAATGCATGAATAAAATATTTAAGCTAGCCAAGGTGTTGCAAGGTTTGATTAGAAAGTTTGTCTTTATTTCCATACACACTGTTGTGCTTAGGTACAATAGTGCTTGAATAAAGATCTGTACACTCAATGACTCCTACTGCACGAACTTTGGAAAATATTCTCACTGTGGAGAAAAGAAACTATAAGAGCTCTACTATGCTATGCAAACCATGTGCCTAAGTGCTATATATATAGGCCAACACACACCTTGCAATATTAGGTATCTGACATCACTTCTTGGGCCCCGATATTAGGTATCTAATATTAGGGCTCCAATATCAGAGCTAGGACAAATATGGTTCATCATACCCCCATGACTGAATGAAAACTTATCCTTGAGTGAACAAGAGGAGGAACAAGTTCCTTACAAAATATTGGGAAGGTATGAGATTATTGACTGACATGCAAACCAGCTCAGATGGAACAAATAGACTCTTAGTGCCCAAGTACATGGATTTACAATCTTTTACAAAATTGAATATTCATGACAATAGAATTGAACATCCTTAATAAAACTGACATCCAACTCCTCTAGCAACTAAAGGGGGGGAGAGAGGGAGAGAGAGAGAGAGAGAGAGAGAGAGAGAGAGAGAGAGAGAGAGAGAGAGAGAGAGAGAGAGAGAGAGAGAGAGAGAGAGAGAGAGAGAGAGAGAGAGAGAGAGAGAGAGAGAGAGAGAGAGAGAGAGAGAGAGAGAGAGAGAGAGAGAGAGAGAGAGAGAGAGAGAGAGAGAGAGAGAGAGAGAGAGAGAGAGAGAGAGAGAGAGAGAGAGAGAGAGAGAGAGAGAGAGAGAGAAGATCCAACAATAATGAATGGTCCTCATTACATGCTGCTATTGCTTCTTTCTTAATGAAGACAGTTCTGCTTCTAGTCTATGCTTCCCATTGTAATCACAAAAAAATCATAGATAAGTGTGCAATGTGTAATATATAGCTTTTAGATACCTTGTCTCATTGGTAGTTACACTTGGCTAGGTTGTGATTATGGTGGATTGATTCCTTTAATAGTGTTAGTGGGAAGATAGAAAAATAGGGTGAAATGGATAAGTGGTCCATTATTAAATTTTAAAAATTCCAAACGTGATGAGATTCTTGAAGAGAGTTAAAGAATTCACAACAATAAAAAGAGGATTTCATTGAAAACTATTATGAAGATGCACACAATTAGATATCATTGATGGGGACACACAAAAGGATTCAATTGTGAGAATGTCTAAGGATAAAGAACTTAACTAACCAAACCAAAAGGTATGCAAGTGGGTCCCCCCTAAAGTAGGCACATGCCCTTTATTGCCCTAGCATAACTTCAAACTAAGGAGTCTATGGGCTACATGGATGATTAATGGTTATATAAAGTTAAGTACAAAAACTCAAAAGAAACTACCTAAGAATTTTAACACATCAAACCAAGACATCAAACAAGAACATGAAACTGGTAGTGAGGTGAGGCATGGAAAGCATATATGAATGAGAGAGAGTGTGGAACGGAGTTGCCAATTAAGGTTAGATGAAGTCCCTTGTGAATTTTGTGGGTAAATAACCTAATAAAATCCATCCTTAGTCTAAACCAAAATCAACTACCTTTAGTGACTTTGCATCACTGCTTGAAGACCAGTCCACCCCCTTGAGACACAAGAGTTCTTCCATAGAACAACCACCATTCCTTATTTAATAAGAAAAGAGAAGTAGGAAGTGAGAGAGGGCCTTAGTTAGAGGGTACATTTAGGCATGGGTGACATTTCTTTCTAGTTCCATAACCAGTGCTTGTAAACCAGTTATTTTGTCTAAGGGGTGTGTTTTGAATTCCCATCATTTTTTTAATGGGAACCACACCACGCAAAGACTTATTCAACTTCCTATTATGAGTCAACATGGAATAGTAAGAAATATATGAAAACACATAAGCACTCAAGTAAGCAGAAAGGCACAAAGAGTACCAAGTCCCCTTGAAGTCACATCTTGTTCAAACCTTTAAACCATTTCTAAGTTTAGAAACTACTAAGGTTACAAGTTTGTTAAAGTTTTATTAATGGAAAAGGGACCTCATACTTCCAGAACAAGAAAAATGATAGTGTTTGTGAATGGGTGGATGTTGTGGATTCATTGCCTATTTCATGAAAAATAAACCATGTTCAAGTTACCAGTAATAGAATTCAAAGCTAGAATCTAGACACCAATAATCAAATAACTAGATAGCACATGCCCACATCAAACAAACCACACTGTACCCATTTGGTAATAAGGCATGTTATTATTAAAACATAATAAGAAAATCACACCAAAATAAAGAAAAATATACAATAAATTGTAAAACATTTAAGAAAAATAAAATGTACTAATGATGTTGCAAAATAAAAATTAGTGAAAATTAATAATGTAAAAACAAAAAGGTGTAAGATAAAGGAAGCGTAAAACTAAAAGTTGTAAAAATAACAAGGTGTAAAACAAAAACATGTAAAATAAAAAGATGAAAAACTAAGGAGTGACTTATATATTTAGCATGAGTGGCCATTTCCCCTACAACTAAGTTGAAAGTTGAAAGGAGAAGATTTGAAAGATTGAGCATGGTTGTCCATCTGATGTGGCATTTGTTGCATTTGCTTACTTAGGTTTGTGGACAGGTTTGACTTATTGTGTATTGACTAGTTGCTTCTTGTTTCAGCTCTTAGGTTTGTAGATCAACATGGCCCTAGAAGGGAAAGTTTTGTAAATGATATAAGGTCCTTCCTACAATTTTTGGAACTTTGTTCATTGAGGCACATGTGTGGGGTTCTAGTAGAGAACCTTATCTCCTGGTTGAAATTTTACATTCCTAATTCTAAGGTCATGGTGCTTTTTGTTAAATGCCTTGTGAAATTCATTAAATGATAGGTCCACCAATTGGTTTTTGTCTAGAAAATTAAAATTCATTAATTATTCTTTTTATGCTAGACTTAAGCAAAGGTCAAGGTCACAGGCTATTGAAAGTGTATGGAGCTTGGATTGAATAGGAAGTATTGGTAATTTTCTATACACCAACTCATAGGGAGAATAGCCGATAGGGAGTTTCCATGTTGAGCGATAGGTCTAATGGGCATCATTGAATTTTGTGCTTCAGTCTCTCCTATACTTGCTAATAGTTTTCTTAGGATCTTTGTGATTTACCTATTTGTAACCTTAGCTTGACTATTGGCTTGGGGGTGGTAGGGTGTTAGTTTATGTTCAACCCCTAAGCGTTGAATGAGCTTTTGAAAGGTAGTGCCTATAAAGTGGGTTCTATTATTAGAAATTAATGAACATGGCATATCAAACCTATTTACAACATTCTATTGTACAAACCAAGTAGCATTAGAAGATGTATAGTTAGTGATGGCTACTGCTTCTTTCCATTTCATACAGTAGTCAATAGCAACTATGATGTACACCTTTCCATTTGACATGGGCATGATGGGACCCATGAAGTCAATACCCCTATATGTCAAAAGGTTCTAGTGGTTGGATCCACTATTGAGGTCCCTTCATTCGAGTAGCCATTCCACCATCTTGTTGGTAGCGTTCACAAGAGTGGACAAATTGTCTTGCATCCTTGAAAATTGTTGGCCAATAATACCCTACCATCAGGATTTTAATGGTCATGTGTCTCCCAACATAGTGACCTCCACAAAGACCCTCATGAGCATCCTAGAGAATGTGCAATTGATCAACATCAGGGACACACCAATGAACTGGGCCATTGGCACACACCTTGTAGAGGTGTCCATTGATCTCCATGAAAAGTTTCACCTAGTGATGAAATTGTTATTTCTTTTGGTGGTCCAACCCTTGTGACATCTTTTAAGTAAGAAGATAGGTGAGAATGCCATCATACCATTTAGGCTTAGTGAGTAATTATTTAGTAATATCCTTAGCAAAGAGAAGTTCATTAAGAAATAGATTAGATAGTGGGCTTTCCTCTTTATTGTTCCATCGCAATCGAGATAAGTAGTCGGTGACCACATTCTCAGTTTCCTTTCAATCTACCATCATAAGATCGAATTCCTATAAGATCACCAGCCACCATATGACATAGGGGCTTAACGTTGGCTTATTCATCAGGGAGCGAATCATACTATGGTTAATGTGCACAAAATACTTTATATCCAAGCACATAGTGCTTGAACTTCTCTAGATCAAACACCATTGCCATTAATTCTTTGTCTATGGTGATGTAGTTCAGTTGTGTACCCACAGTGCTTTGGCTTGCGTAGTGGATGTAATATGGACATTTCTTGTCATCCAATTGCATAAGCACAACCCCCAAGGCATAGTTTGATACATCCATCATAACATGAAATGGTTTGGACCAGTTGGGTGCCTATAAAATTAGAGTTTCTACAAGTTTGTCCTTCAACTATTGAAATGCTTTTTTACATTCCTTGGTTCAAACAAATGGAGCATCTTTCTTTGTTATCTCGACCAATGATTTTGCAATCTTAGAGAAATTCTCTATGAATAACCGACAGTAGCAAGTGTGTGCAAGGAATGACTAGAAATATTTTATAGTTTCTAGTTGGTGGGAAATTCCTTGGATGATCATTATTTTTTTGAGGTCAACCTCAATCCCTACTTGTGAGATTCTGTGCCCTAATATAATGCCTTCTTGGATCATGAGATGGCTCTTTTGCCAATTGAGCCACAGGCTTATTTCCACACATCTTTCGAGTACTTACTCAAGGTGGTTCAAGGCTTACTCAAATGTAGCTTCATAGGTGGAGAGGTCATCCATAAAGACTTTGACTCCACTATCAATTTGCTACTAAAAGATACTTAAGACTAGGCATTGGAAAGTGACAGGAGCATTGCATAGACCAAAAGAATCTTATGATATGCAAAGGTCTCCCAGGGACCTGTGCATGTTGTTTTGGCCTAGTCCTTTGCCATGATCTGGATTTGGTTATAGCCACTATAACCATCTAGAAAATTATAATAGAAATGCCTAGATATGGTGTCCAACACCTGATTAATAAACATCAATGAAAAATGAACCTTAAATGTTGCCTTATTCAATAGCTAAAAATCAATGTAGACTTGCCACTTGCCATCTTTCTTTGGCATAATCATGAGTGGACTAACCCACTCACTATCTACAATGGGATAGATAAACCTTCCCTTGAGGAGTCATTTGATTTCCTCTTTGATGATCTAATTTAATTTGAGATTTAATTGCCTTTGTGGTTGTCTCTTTGGCTTCATGGTCGAGTTAGTGTAGATATGATGTTGGCATATCCTAGGATCAATCCCTGTGAGTTCAAGATATGATTAAGAAAAGGTTGTTGACCATTTTTAACCACATTTAATAACATCTATTTCTGTTCTTAAGAAAGATTTGCATTGATTATTACCAGCTTTCCATTTTTCAAGAATGCATATTCCATGCCAGTAGGTAGAGTTTTTAACTCAAGGGGCTCTTGTTTAAAAATTTTAGGAATTTCCAACTTTTCCCAATAGGTATCATCATTTGCATTATCAGAGAGTTGGTGATGAACTTGCTGTAGTTCATCCATGCTTGTTACATAAGTGCATGTTAGGCTCTTAGTAGGTTCCATGCATATTGTTCTACTTTTAAGATCAGCGAATAGCCATTGGGTGTCCTCTTGTTTTATGGTTGCTACATACAAACATCTTTAAATATTTACTTTAGGTGCACATTGCCTACATGTGAAAATAGATGTTCGCTTCATGAACTAGAGTTTTTACACATAATTACACCATGTATCACTATACACGATGCATGGAACTCACTTCTTCTTGATCTTTTTGAATGCATTTTCCTTAGATATCTCTAGGAAGAGATCTCTGATGCCCATTATTACATCAATAGTGCTTAGTCATGCCCTTCCCATAATGATTGGGAAGTCCCATTTACAGTTCTCAACCTTGATTACTAGGAAATTAGTAGGATTAGTCCACCCATAGATAGTGGTTACAATGTCTTCTACTAGTTCCAATGGGATAGTAATGGATTGGTCTATCAATTCTAATTGGATATTGTTCTTCTTAAGAGGTGGTAGCTTTCAGGTAGTATCCATCTCATGAGAAATCAAGTTCACATCGGAACCTAAATCAAGAAGAGCTTTACATGGTTCATTCTTAATAATCTGTAATAAATAAGAGGACTCCCAGGATTAGCTAATTTCTTGGGAAAGTTGCTAGCTTAGATCTAATCAGATACAACATGAGTAAGTATAAAAGTATGGATATTGAGTAGTATTTGGTTTGAAGGGGACTTGAAGGAATTAGATGTAGAGGGAGATGGGGAAGTAGGGTTGCCAGCTACATGTGTATGTGAGGGTTTAGATGGGTTGTTGGATTAGAAAAAAGGTATTTTTCATGATCTACTATATGAACAACTCAGTTGATGAATTGGTAATAGATTGATGACCCTAGTAGTGTTGCATTGCTATGCTTGGGCTAGAAGTTCATCCTACATAGATGGAGTAGGTGATAGTTGTGTTGAGGGTGGAGGAATAGGTGCAAGGAGAGGAGGAGGGTATGGATAAAAAGTGGTATTTCTCCTTGAATATGGATAATGAGTTTGATAATATTTGGAAGGGTAGTAGTGATGTTGGAAAGGAGAAACATGACTGGAAGAGTCATGTGAAGACAGGGGTAGCTAAACATAATACCCATATGGATTTGGTTATCTATAAGGGTATTGTTGCCTTAGTGGTGGAAGTGCCCATGATTGTGGTTGCTACCATTGTTGATACTGCTCATACGATTATGGTGGAGTTCCACTTGGATAATATTGTTGTTGCTGATGGAACTACTTGGGAATGCCTTCAGGATAAGGGAACCTTATAGGTGCTTGCCTTTTTACTAGTCATGGATTTAGAGAATACACCTCAGAGTCCTATAAGTGTGACACAATGGGGCAACATCCCTTAGGATGTTCATATTGGCTGATGAGTAGCGAGGTACCCCTACGCTCAACCATATGAATATGAGTGTTTCACGCATGATCTGGTTAAATTCTAAGGACTAAGTGCTTATACGACCTTATGGAACAAGGATGGGTTTGTTGATCACTGTCTTCCCAATGATTGTATGGTTAAGTAAGCTTGAGGCATATGATTTTTATAGCTTTTATGTCTTATGCTAGTAGGGACGGAGAGAAGTAACTAAGTGACCAATTTAACTTAACTATTCATTAACTAAGTTCTAAATAATCCTAACACCAGCATCCGTTCCCACTTGTCCTACACATCTCGAACCAGTGCAACACTGCTGAGATTACCAAATGCTACTCGTTACTGGGTTACCAAGTGTTACACGCATGCTCAAAGTGGTCGTGCTTTTGTAATTTAATGATTTTCTTAATTGATCAAAATGAATTGCTGTGCTAATAATAGAAATGTAAAGTGCATAAAATAAAATAAAATAAAATAAATGCATAAGAAAATAAAATAAAAGAATGCGTAAGAAAACAAATCTCAAGTGCTGCAAGGATGAATCATAGAGCTTGTCTTTATTATTGTACATAAGGTGTGCTCAGGTACACAATACTCAAATAAGATCTATCCACACTTAGACCTCCTACTATGGGCACTTGGAAAATACTCTAACTTTCAAAAAGACTACTAGAGTTTCACTACTTAACTACTGAAAGACTTCTTTCCAATTGTGTGCCGAGGCATTGTATTTATAGGATTGGGAGCAACCACTCTAATAATTAGAGTAACCACTCTAATAATAAGAATAAACCGCTAGAGTAACTGCTCTAATAATTAGAATAAACTGCTAGAGTAACTGATCTAATAATTAAAATAAACTGCTAGAGTAACTACTTTAATAATTAGAATAAACTGCTAGAGTAACCACTCTCATCATACTCCCATGACTGAATGAAAACTTGTCCTCGAGTTCTTTACAAAATATTTGGAAGGTATGGGTTTATTGACTAATTGACAACTCACGGTGGAATGGGATGACAGACTCAATGTGCCCAGTGATGGATCAATAAGCATATTACAACATTGTGGTGAACACTCATACATAAATGACATCCAAACCTTTATTTGGTAGCTTGTAGAGAAAGAGAGAGAAAGAAAATGAAGCGTGTTGCTACCAATGCTAAGATTACACCTTTCGTTATTTATCCATAGCCATGCCACCAAACTTGCTCCTTTCATAAATGCTCTAGTTCTGGTCCATCCTGAAGGCTTCCTCCAAGCCCAGTCCATTTTTTGTATGATCGCCATCTACACACACAACACAATCAAAAATGAGCAAGGATAGATAATCCACAATGCAGTTGATACCTTGCCTCAATATGAAGTGCATTGGCTGAATTGTGGTTATGTTAGAAACTGGTTTGGAGATTTATCACTGGAAACTACCCAAGGTGTAGGGGTTAGGCAATTATTAAAATGAAAAAAATTGAAAAAAGTTTTCCAAGGCCCCCACAACAAAGAGCGAACCTCCAGTAGCTATAAGATGGAAAAAAATGAGGAATAAGAAAGATGAAAAATATCAATGGCAACACCAATAAAATGGATGTCATGGATGGGGATGAAACAGGAAATGATTGATTGTAGGAAATGTTTAAGGGAAAAAAGTTAACAATTGCACCAAAAAGAAATGCTAGTGGGTCCTTCCCAAAGCAAGCTCATGCCCTTTATGCCTTGACAAACCCACAAACCAAAGAGTTCGTAGGCTCTAGGAATGTCATTTGGAAGCAAGAGTTAAAAACTTACCCACAAGAATTCACCAAAGAAAAATAATGCATCAACCTAGAATGGACTAATGATAGAA
>MNCI01018702.1:34163-47660 GCA_015680685.1 Gnetum montanum
GTGATCTTCCTTAAAGGAATAGCTTCTACCCACTTCGTGAAGTACTCAGTTGCGGTAATTATGAGGCTATGACCTGGGGAAGATTTCAACGTGATGGGACCTATAATGTCTAGTCCCCATCGTTGTTGAAAGGGCCATGTTATCTAAGTTGTATGTAACTTTGTAGGCGACACGTGTATAAGATTTTTGTGGTGCTAACACGTGTCACAAGTTTTAACCTTTGTCAGGCAATCTTTTTTCATGCGTGGCTAGTAGTACCCTAAGCGGAAAATTTTTGAAGCCATAGCCTGTGGTGCTACGTGTTCTCCGCATAATCCCTCGTGAATCTAGCCAACGATATGCTGTGCTTGGTCTTTATTAACGCAGGTAAGAAGCACACCATCAAAAGAGCATCTACAGAGAGTACTATCTCCTATGATTACGTACTGCCTAGCATGCTTTTGGATTGCATCTTTCTGCGCGCGTGTCAATTCGTGCGGTAGCTCGCCTTGTAGGAGGTAAGTTTTAATGTTGTCGTACCATTCTGGCATGCTTTCTTTGAGAAGAGAAGATATGTGCACCGCCTGAATGATAGGACCTGTACATTCTGTTATTAAAGTAGGACAAGTGTCAAGCAGATGTGAGGGCACGTTTAAGGCCATAGTAGCCAGTGCATCGACCAGTGTGTTATCATTTCGTGGCACGTGTTGGGCATCGATGGTCGCGAATTGCTTCAGAAGATCTTTAGCCATATCGTAGTAGGGCTGCAAATGTGCAGCTTTCCAGGCATAGAATCCTGTGATTTGATTGATAATGAGCATCGAATCACCCCTAACTGCCAAGTGTCGAACATCGAGTTCGCTTGCAGCGAGTAATCCTCTGAGGAGCCCCTCGTAATCTGCCACATTGTTCGTATAGGAGAAGGTCAAGTGATAAGCGTGAAGACACACATCCTCAGGTGATAGCGTAATAACGGTGGTAGCCTTGACACCTCTAGCGGTTGAAGCTCTGTCGAAATACAACGTCGCTTCGGGGCCTGTTAAGATAGGGCTTACACTATGAACATATTCATCTGGAAATTCAGGCTCTATGGTTGCCTGACTGTTAATAGGAGATGTTACTAATTGGTTGGCTATGGATTGGCCCTTCGTAGAAGATTGGCCAATATAATGCAGATCGAATTCTGCCGTGATAGCCTTCCAATGAGCTATTTTGCTACTTTCGTACAAGTTATGCGTAATGGCCCTAAGGATGTTATTTTTACAGATGATGTTAACTTGGCTACGGAAAAGATAATGTCTGCACCTTTTGAGCGTAAATACTAATGCTAAGCAGTTACGCTCTACTTCGTTATACCTCGTTTCATACACACATAGAGCGTGACTCAAGTAGTAGATGGGTAATTCTGACCCATCATCCCTCCTTTGACAGAGTAACACTACTAAGGCTACGTCTGAAGTTGCGAGATAGATATAGAATGGTTGATCCCTTTGCGGCAGGAAAAATGTTGGCAAGCATTGAAGCTCCTGCTTCATGTTGTCAAACGCACGCTGACAATCGTCCGTCCATTCGAAATTAACCCCCTTCTTAAGCAAATGTTGCATAGGGTGTAGCTTGTCGGTTAATCTCAAGATGAACCACCTGATAAACTATAAGCTTCCCTGTAGTCCGCGTAATTGCTTAAGACTTGTAGGGGGTGCCAATTCAACAATGGCTTTGACTTTGTCAAGGTCTATGCGTATGCCAGCTTCCGATACCACAAAACCTAGCATGCGTCCGATTTTGACTCTGAACACACACTTTTTTGGGTTAAGTCAGAGGTCATATTTAGAGCATCTTTTGAGGACTAACTCCAGGTCCTGTAAATGATCTTTAGGCTTTAAAGACTTAACAGCTATATCATCGACATAATCATTCAGCCTTCCTAAGAGGTAATCGCTAAAGATGTACGTCATAGCTCGTTGATATGTTGCTTCGGTGTTTTTTAAGCCAAAAGGCATCATGATGTAGCAAAAGGTCCCCGAGGGTATCATAAATGTCGTTGTTAGCTGGTGCTCTGGGTTAATGCATATTTGATTGTAGCCTGAGAAGCCATCCATGAAGGACAAAAGTGCGTGCCCAACGGTTGTATCCACCAATTGGTCGATACTCGGCAATGGGAAGTTATCCTTGATTGTAGCTTTGTTCAAGTCCTGGAAGTCTATACAAATGCGTATTCCTCCAGTCTTTTTGGGAACTACTACAATATTGGATACCCAGTCCGAGTAATCAATTGTGTGAATAAAACCTGCCTGGTACAGCTTAGTGATTTCATCACGTACTGCTAGCGTGACTTCTGGCTTGATCTTTCGTGCTTTTTGTCTAACGGCTTTGATATGAGGGTCTAGAATTATGTTGTGTTGAATTAATCTTGGGTCTAGTCCTGGCATATCCTCGTATGACCATGCAAACATTGTGATGTTACTCTGGAGGACCTACTTTATGTCATCATGTGTCTTTTGGTCTAATAGAGAACTAACCTTGAGAGTTTTAGTCTCGCCCCTATGCGTAACCACAGAAATCTCATTGAGTGGATCTTCGATTACATCTCCGGCTTCCAGATCTAGGGTGCGTGTCGATTGTTCTGGCTAGTCTGGAGATGTTTCTGACGTGGCTATAATTACATCATCAAGGGCTAGATTAGTTTCTATTAAAGTGGGATTAAGTTGTCTAATAATTTCACCGTGTGGGCTTGCTAAAACTAGCGGTGCAGACAACATTTCGTCCATCTGTGGATTATCCTGCAAAAGTGTCAAATGCACGAGTAATTAGATAGATACTAAGTTTCATGCTATAAGTTTTGAACGAATATGTTTAGTTTAGTGTACAGGAAGTGACGTGACATTGCTGCGTAAAGGTAACTGAATTTTAAAGTTTGCGAACAACCTGTAATTAATGAGACCTGACTACGAGGAGATAAGCTACAGTAGTTTAGGGTCGTTTCAGACTGTATTGCTTGCGATATTTGGTGCAATTAATGCCTTGATCCTCGGGTTCCAACTCATACTGACACCAGCATTTGGGTAAGTCTCGCTGAAATCGGGTATCAAGTCGGTTAAATCTTGCATATAAGTAAGCAGTTTTCAATAAGAACGGGCTGTTGGCTATCGCGAATTCGAATTTCTAATTGTTACAAAGAGAGAGGAAGAAGAGCAGAAGCTTAGAGCACGTAGTTTGCAAAGAGGTGAGAGTGTGAAACTGTGAAAGTTTTGAGACTGTGACAATGGCACCAAAAGTGAAACGAAAGAACACGAAATTGACGAAAATCGACGAGGTGCAAGGGAATCTACAGCGCGCTTCGCAGGTGATGGTCGAAGGGAGGGACCCTACGGCTTTGAACCGGTAGGCCATTCCTTCCGTACTTGTGTTGTTTCAGCAGTGTTTATTTCTGTAGCGTTGTTTCGCGTAAACGAGGATTTTAGACTATGGACCTTGCGTTATGAGGAGGGTTTAATGGTGTGTGTTTATCGCCATTGTCGAGGGAAAACCTTGTGCTATTGCAAGGGTTTGGACGAGTTAAGCGTAATTTGTAGGTTTCTTGTATTTAAATATGCAAATGTGAATCTAGACGTTGATCTATTTATTGCACTTTCTGTACAGTGTTATGCTAAGGCCTATCCTAATCATCTTAGATATCGTTGGGGTTTTGTGCTGCATAAACCCAATCGTGCCTAATGTCCCTCCCCCGCATACCCGGTTGCATGGGAAGGCCATATGGTTTCAAAAGGGCGCGTTGGAGTTTCTGCAGTTTTTACTGCGTAACTACAGTGTTATTATATGGTCAAATTTGTCAGGCGATGTTGCTGGTGCCATTTTGGAGCACCTGTTAGTGGGTTCCGCACAGGGAATTTTGGCCTTCTTGACAGACGGAGCCATCGATACTGGTCATCTCGAGGACCAAGACCTTAGCGCCCAAGGTTTGAGGTGCTTAGGCTGGATCTGGGAAATGGCCCAGTTTAGTTGCTATCATGCATACAATACTTTATTCGTGGCCCATCATGTCTCGACCTACTTCCAGAACCCACCAGGCACAGTGTACTACTCAGGCGGGTAACCAGTTTTGTTGGCTATATTGTCATTATATGTCTATTTTCTGAGTTTATTGTGAAGCATGAGATGAGCCTACATGGTATGGTACAGGTTTTTCATCTACGAGAACAGGTTAGTAGGCGATGGTGATACCTTAACCTGGACTGAAACGACGATAAAGGCGTTTACTTCTACTAGTAACGTACGCGCTGGTGTTATGGGGCAGATCAGCTTCGACATTCATGAATACCCTACCCGTTATGCTGACGCTTTCGAGAATTTCTAGAATCTCGGGTGGCTACATGACAACTGGACTTTGGATCCGCCCCTTACCGTTGCGGACGTGTAGAGGAAACTTCCTCCATTTCCATTGTCATTTGGACATGGTAAAACTATTGCGTATTCTATTATTGCGTGGTGTAATTGTGAATCATGAATGTTGCGTGATAGTGTTTTGTTTGACTTGTGTTTTACATTGCTCAGTCAGGGAATCCCAGGAGATTACCCTTACAATTTTCGGCCGCAAGGGGAATACCCTCCTCTTCTACTACGGCGACATCAAGGATGCACAACGCTGGCTCGGCCACGTGGCGGCCCCAGTTGCGGTGGTCGCCAAGATACGAGAAGCGAGGCTAATGCATTTGTTTCTAGCTGTGACCCCTGATGTCCCTGCCAGTGAAATGTTAACGCTGGTCAACTCCTTCAGTGAAAGGGTAGAGCATTTTTGCATGTGCGTGCATCACGTGCGTGTAAGTTTTGACATTGACGCTCAGCTCTTTGAAGACCTTTTCGGCGTCCCCTCTGACGGCTTTTCCATAGAAGAAAAGGCGAAGAGGAGTCTCGATTGCCAGAAATGGCTGGAGGAGTGGGTAGGGGTCAAGAAGGAGCCTAAAGGGATCCCTTGTGAAGGAATCAAACTAGAAATCGCCAAGACAATTTATCCCCTTTTTCTAGCTTAAAATTTCCCCAAAATACTCTCACAGGGGAGGTTCTTCTCCATAGAGCAGACCTGTATTATGCGGGAGGTTATCGAAGAAGGGACCCAGTTCAACTGGGCAAGCTATTTTGTTGAGGGGCTACACACTGAGATGATCAGGCTTCGCAAGAAGCTCGAGTCTCGTTTCAACGTGCATTACGCCTTCTTCATAGCTTGCCTTCGGCGTTTTGCTGAATTCTTGGTTATCCAAAGGAATGGGGTCTGGGTGCTGCAAGACCGAGACCAGCTATCCAGACCTTGGATTACTTACATTTTTAGCACTACGCGTGGATAGGATCCCCCAGAAGGGATTAGGGACTCTCTATCTATAACGACCAGAGATTTGGCGGCATCTCGAATGCAAGGCCCCGATAGCATAGGCGAGATAATGCCTACTTACCCTAGCGATGCCTCATGAGGGAAACGTTTGGCGGTAGAAATTGTAGAACCTTTAGCTTGGCGTAAAAGGCTTCGTATAACCGAGGCCTCTGCAGAGCCCGGGAGTGGCATTGGTCAAATTGTGGAAGTCAGGGTTTAGCAGAGTAAACCTCCACCTGGTAAGTGTGGAAGAAATGTATTGAAAGTGGTATTACACAATGTTTATTTAGGATATTTTTGAAGTGTCTTAAGTGTATTATGTGATATGACCAGAAAAAGTTATGGAGCAGCTGACCCCTGAAATAGGGGCAATGATATTAAGTCGTGGGGAAGGGGCCCCAGTTTTGGAGGAAGAGGCCACAGCTGCTAGGGTGAGCCATGCACAGATTCTTGTGCATGAGGAGGCCCCAGCTATTGGGACAAATGACACACAAACTCTTGTGCGTGAAGAGAGAAAGGAGGCGGAAGATGTTGGCGAGCTTCCCACTGTCACTGGTAGAGGTAATGAGAGTGTTGGAAACTTTGTAGAATTCTGTTAATAATTAGAGTTTTTAACTTAACTACGCTATAGGAGAAGAGGATACGTCTACGTCCGCCGCTGTGAGTAGAGCGTGGAGAGACTTTCTCGACAAGTTCGCCTTCATGGAAGGCGTTTTCAGCGATATGATCGAACATCTCAAGCGTGTCGATCCTGAGGATGGTACGCTATAGTTATAAAAGGTTTATTTTATTGTACAGTGGTAATGTATCATATATATTGACAATGTTTGCTGTTAGGAGCTCGCCTTCGATGGGACCCAACAGAGCCCATTGATTTGGACACAATGGAGCCTCCATCTAATGGGGCAGCCGTGCCACGCCACATTTATGAAGAGATGCTTAAATGTGCATTACACTCGACACGCTCCTTATGGGAGAGTAAGGGTGTAAATGAGAACCTCTGGAAAAGGGTGCAAAGGTTAGAGGAGAAGAATGAGTCTCTGACCAAAGAGGTTGGGGACCTAAAGTCGCGATGCAAGTTCCTACAGGCGCGGGAAACAGGTGACGAGGACTGGCGCACCGCTATTATTGACTACTCCCGTTATTGGACTGCCATTAAGAATAACGTGCAAACTGGTCGGGCGTTGGTGGAGCAGCAGATGTAGATAGAGCTGTTAGCTCAAAAAAGCCAAGACCGGAGGGATTACTGCGCAAGTGTGCAAGAATGGGGGCAGAAGGAAAAGGATCACAAGCATTTGTATAAGCGTGAAAGTATCGCTTATCGTCAACATTATCGTGATTCTGCCATTGAGGCCCAATCCTTACGAGTCTTCCTGGACGTCATTGGGGCATCCGAAGCCTTCAAGAAGTTTCAAGAGTAGGTGACTGTAAGTGCGTCCCCGGAAAGGGAGGTGACTCTCCCCGGGGGCCAGACTACCATCCCTACTTTCTTCCCTGACCCACCTCATTGGACTAGCATGGAGAAAAGGAAGGTGAAGGCTGGAACTGCTCTAGGAGATGAAGTGTGGTCTAACCTGACAGAGGATGATGTCATGGAGCGCTTATGGGCCGGCTTGGAAAAGCTTCCCTTTGCTACGGAAGTAGGGCCATCACGAGTAAGTTTAATCATGACTAAGTCTAAATTTTCTAATTGCATTGTCAAGTTTTGTCTTGCTAATGTGTTTTTCTGTATCTAGGTACCCGAAGAGGATAGAGAAGGTGAGCCAGCTGAGGAGCAAGTACAAGAAGAGGGGCTAGCAATGAAGAGCGTCCTCCTGCGGAGCTGGTGCAATAGCAAGAACCTCATGAAGAGGGAATTCTTCATGATGGACTACTTCCCAGAAGAGAAGGTCCACTAGAGGATGATTTATTAGGACTAGAGCCAGACTTGAGAGATACTGGTAACAGTGGCATTAGAGGAGATGTGTAATTGTGATTTACGTGTGGTTTTATTGATTGTTGTCAGCAATAGTTATGCGAATGACTGAAAGACTAGATATGAGATTTTCTAGTGATTTTAAGTGTCTATTTAATTTTTTTGTCTTTTGCATTTTTATCTACAAAGCGTAAGCGTAGTTGTTAACAATTTTGCCTAAGTTATGTTGCGACGGAATGAAATTGCTAATTTAAGGCCATTGCGGGCCATGGCTAGTTTTAGGCCATTGCGGGCCATCTGGCGAGTTTCGCGTAATCAAGAAACTAGTTTTAGGCCATAGCTAGTTTAAGGCCGTTGCGAGCCCCTTTGCGTAATGTAGAGAGCGTAATTGATGGTAATGTATTTTTTCTGCGTAATTGGGCTAAAGTGATTAAAAGGCGTAAATAGCATACATACCAGAAATGTAATAGCCTAAGGAATGACCAGTGTAAACATTGAAAATTTCTATAGCGTAAATATGCATTGGACGAAAATGGACTGCTAAGCGTAAACAGCGATAATTCGTAAGAAAAACATAAGAATGTGCATAAATGCCATTCAGTTCAACCGCTAATTCGCAATTGTTTCTTAATGGCCTTTACGTTTAGTGTTGCGTAAGGGCGGAGGGGTTTACAGTCTGACTCCTCCATGCCACCATCCTGAAATGGTAGGTTGGCCCAGGCTAGACTATCATCGTTGGTTTCAGTTTGTTGAGGGATTTGGAGATGGGTCTGACCATCTGATGTTTCTATCTCCGAACCTTGTTCTTCCTCAATGTTGTTGACAGCCTTGGGGTGATCTCATCACCGCGTATTACGACCTCCCCTCCTGTGTAGGGTAGGTGTATTTCTTGATGTATCGGTGATGAAACCACCCTCAGCTGGGCTAACCAGGACCTGCCATCCGTTGGAAAGTTAAACCCAGGCATCTCCTCGATGACTAGGAATGTGGCATCCATTGGGAATTGATCTCCTACCAAAAACTTGATACGTACCGTCCCCTTGACCTGAACCCTTGCTCCATTGAACGACTTTACACATGTTGTCACCGTGGGAATGATCTGGTCGACCAGACCCAACCTATCCATGATGGGATAAGGAATGACATTTGCAGTTGCGCCGTCGTCCACATGTACCCTCCGGATCAAGTATTGACTGACTCGAATGATGATGAACATGGGTTCAGTTGTCACCTGACCTTTCTCAGGATCATCTTTGATGGATTCGTCATGAAAGGTCAACAAGGTAGGCTTAGGTTTCTTAGCTTCAGAAGGAAACATGACAGCATGTATCGCTTCCTCTTCCACTGGTAAGCTTTTATCCACAGGTATGGACGTCAGCATGCGGACCATAGCCTCACGGTGTTCTCGGGATGTCATGAGCAGGTCATAGAGGCTGAGCGTTGTATTTTTTTGTTTCAGAGCCCCTTTGACCTGCATAAACACATCGAGGAGGTTCTTCTCTCGGCTAGGTTGTTTATTCCCCTTGCCATCTTCCATTCGTCCCAAGAGACGAATCTCCCAAGGTCGAATGACGTCAGTCGGGGGGTTGTTCTTTTTCTCGCCGAGAGGAGATGGCTACGTTTCTGCACCTTTATCCTACCTTTGAAGTACAGGCGAAGGCACAGAGGCTAGGGGCCTAGGCTTAGGGAAGCCGAGCGTAGAGTGGTCTTTTGTAGCATTAACAGACGTATCCTCTCCCTTTTGTTTGTCGGGTGGTGGTTGGCAGTTTTGGTTAGAGGTCTACCCCTGCGTGAGAGGAGCAGCCGGTGATTTTGGCGCCCTGAGAATGAAGGGTGCCCTAGGTGTGGGCGCGGACGAGGCTATGGCTTGGCTGTTACTACGTGGCTGAGTGGCATTCTGAGAAGGTGCCCGAATGATGAATGGTGGCCTTGAGATGCCACTGGCTGTCGATGAAAGGCTTCCCCCCTATTGTGAGTTGGTAGGTACACGCAAAACAAAAGGTTGTTTGGGTGGTACTTTTCTCTCACTGTCCGTACTCACCACATTAATTGTATAGGGTGCGTTGTTTGCATTCAATGGATCCTTATACACATGTAATGCCTGGTTTTCTAGGCGCGTCGGACTACTGCTGTCTAGTTTTAGATGACCATCGTCGATCATGCATTGAATGTCGTCCTTCAACGCCTAGCAGTAATCTGTGTCGTGATCACACAACTGGTGGTAGTCACAGAAGCGGTCTAGCCTGAAAGATTTCAGAACTGGTGGCTCATTAGGCAGAGCTAAAAAAGGATTCTTCAACAGTTCACAATGACGTCTGTGATGCTTCAGAGCTTCTTCAGATACCCTTTTGGGTTGAATGTATCCGACCCCTAGGGCTGTATACTTTGAGCAATCTTTACGCTCAAAGTTTGGTTTTTGCTGGGGGGAGCCTTCAGGGGCAGTTGTGTCCTGGCTGGTGCTACCTGCACTGGCCGTGGTCTCAGGAGGCGCCGCAGGTGCTTTCTTGTTCTTGTTCTTTGTGCCCTCAGCCAACGCAGCCATTGTCGTTGTTGTCACTTTACCTTTGTCCTTGCCTTTGTTGTGAGCATTTTTGTAGGCGACATACGCCGGGTATTTGCTGGCCTCCGCAGCATCTTGGATGCTTCTAATTTGAGCAAAGGCCTGATGTAAGGAGTTGGGGGAAAGATAATACAGCTTTGACTTGATAAAGTCATTGACTGCTCCTTTGAAGATGGCCAGTAAATGTGAGTCCGCGATTGGCTCACGAATTTTGTTCAAAATAGCATTCCAGCACTGTATGAACTTCTGGACTAGTTTGAGAGGATCTTGTTTCACTCCCATGAGTTGATCTAACGTGACTTTCGGCTTTAAGTTGTATTTAAAGCGAGTCACGAATTGTGTCAGAAGCTCTTCCAAGGTTGAAATGGAAGAGCATGGGAGGGCTCGATACCAATCTAGAGCTTTCCCTATCAGAGACATAGCAAAGACGCGGATAATCGTGTGAGGCCACTATTGCAACAATAAGGATTCAGATCTAAAGGTGACCAAGTGAGCGTTAGGATCCCCCTCCCCATTATACTTGGTAAAATGAGGTAAGGACATCCCTGGTGGCAATGACAACATGGGGACCGCTGGACTAATGGGATCATCTTGGTAAAAGTCCATGATCTGTATAGTGTCTGAGCCAACGGCCTTAAGATGCCTAACCTCCTCAGTGAGGGTTTGAATAAGTAGAAAGGCTTGGTCTAGATTTGTTGCTGGAGGTGTCTGTGTAGGAGGAGTAGGGGGCTGACCTGGAAAAGCAGGGTCAGGAAATGGAAATGGTGGGATGGTTTGGCTGATAGATGGTGGGGCAGGGATCCCTACAGGCAGGGGTGCCTGTGAAGACCACCATCCACCAGTTTTGGAAGAGAGATTAGCAACCGCCGACTACGTGGGGTAAGGATAGGGATATTGTGTGACCACCTGCGGAATATGCATTGCGGGTGCCACTGAGGGTTGCACACCGTACACCGCAGACTGGTTATGTTGTGTCGCGGGGTAGGTTCACTGACTCGCGGCAGGCTGTTGGATAGGTATCTGTGGCTGCACGATGGTGGTGATCTGCTGGGTTGGAGGGGGCGGCAGCGATAAGGTCTGCATCGGACGAGTTGTGGATATGGTTTGGGGTTGGATCTGTGGGATGAAATGGGGCATGGTGGATGCTAGAACTACCGTCGGAATGCTGAGTACACATGGTGATGAAACCGTCCCCATGTTATTGTGGGGTATTTGCACTTGCAGCCCAGTGGCTACGCAGTGGCTTGTGGAATGATAGGGATGTGCGTCTGTGTGGTCATGGCCGGATTGAGCGAGGCGGCTTCTCCATTAAGAGGGAATAATGGGTTGACATAAGTATGGGGACTAAGAGTGTGATACGAATGCTCAGACTGGGCTGCAAACTCATCATCTTCCTCCTCCCCATTCTGGGGTTCCGTCATAGCCTGTGCAGCCTGGCTCTTAGCCATGACCAACTATGTTATAATTTCATGTTGCTGGTCTGTTAAAGGGATGATGTCATAGGCTGTTGGGGTGAAATCTTGGCCCCCTCGATGGATCATCTCGAAATTTTGCTTCGCCTTGATTTCGGCTCGGCTAAGGGCAAGCTTCGCCTGGATCTTGATGCAGATAAAGTTGTATTCCTCAGGGGTCACGACAGTAAATATTGGGTCTTTGCCTTGTAGCCTCAATGACCGACGTGATGGTCCCTGAGGTCCTGCTGCACCAGGAGCTGGCCTGGTGACAGCGATAGGGTTCACAGATGTGGCACCCAAGTCAGCAGTGACCATGGCGGTTGTGGTTGTGTAAGATGGATCCATTGATCAAGTAGATTAGTTGACAATAAACGACTGGATCTAAGAGAGAAAACGATGGGCAAAGAAGATCGCGTTTAGGATTTCTACCCTGTAGGATTCCAAAAGAATCATTAAAGTAACCGATCTACACCACATGAACTTTCGTAAACTTTCCTAGAGGTATTACGTTCACTTTTTTGGCAACGCGGGTATAGATCGCTAACAGGGCTACCCATACAAAATACGAATCGGAGCCTAGGCCCTCCTTCTAGTGCCAGAAAACTATAACGATGGAAAATGTCGGCAGCTGGAATACCAAACAAAATCCGTGTATACAGTCTTAACCACGGATCCGTGCAAGGGCTATGCTGGAGGAAACGAATCCGTAGTGCCCTGAACGGTCTTTTTAATCAGACGGGGACTTACTAAATCAGTAAACTGATGGAGATTATGAATGTTGCGTGGAACGATTTGATTCGACGGGTCGCAAAATGAGAGAAAAACAATGCAGATGAATTATAATGATGATAACGCTAACACGGTAAAAGGAATCAGACATGAGAGAAACGCGTGATTTCAAGATCTATGGCTTTGACCTGGAAAAAATGAATATTTTGTATATCACGTTACACTGGGGAGACCTCGATTGCCTTGTGTGAAGCAGATACAAAATAACAAGGAAAACTGTCTAAGCAGAAATACAGAATGGAGTCCGATCTACCTCATAGGCCAGAGATGGGATGCAATGAAGATCAAGTTCTGACATCTATTGATCAACTGCTTCTGACCAATAGAAACTCACAAACCACACCAGATGATCTCTTGATCTCTGATCTGCTCCTTTTTCCTTAAGTAGTCTTTGCTCGAAACTACCGACGATCACCAATGGAGAAAGTTGTGTCTTCACCAAAGGGGTAATCGCTCCTGCTGCCAATGCTCAAGCAAAATGTCTCCTGTCTCTGTGGAAAGATAGTGCTGCCAAATGATTGCCAAAAAATGCTACTCTCTCTGTCTGTCTCGGTGTTCTTTTGTTTTTCTTTGCCAACTGGGATATTTATAGGTTTGACAATACATGGAGAAGGCATGGCTGTGATGACACGTGTTTCAAACCCTTCAAAAGATCGTTGACTTGACTATCCTTGTATTGAAATTCATGACTATGCACAATACGCGAATCTGCGTATTGTGCGTATGGATGACAAATGTGGATCGGGCATGTCTCAGTTGATTTTGGGCTACATTACGCTTGAACACATTGCGTCGCGTGCAAGAGCGTAATAAAGCACACGAGTAAGGGACTCCAGCTGCTTTACGCTGGTTCACGCTGCCAAGCGTAGTAAGCGTAAACAATGATTAACTTGGCAATGGATTACGCTGCGTACACTGCGTTGCGTAATGAGCGTAACTTGATCTGCTGCGCTTCCTTTGTATTCTTTTTGACGTTTTCGAGGCTCATTACGCTGCCTTGCGTAACAGAGCATAAATCTGCCCTTGGACAAAAAGACTTAGCAGAATACACGAGAGGTCGCATATTACGCTGCTTANGTCCAAGGGCAGATTTATGCTCTGTTACGCAAGGCAGCGTAATGAGCCTCGAAAACGTCAAAAAGAATACAAAGGAAGCGCAGCAGATCAAGTTACGCTCATTACGCAACGCAGTGTACGCAGCGTAATCCATTGCCAAGTTAATCATTGTTTACGCTTACTACGCTTGGCAGCGTGAACCAGCGTAAAGCAGCTGGAGTCCCTTACTCGTGTGCTTTATTACGCTCTTGCACGCGACGCAATGTGTTCAAGCGTAATGTAGCCCAAAATCAACTGAGACATGCCCGATCCACATTTGTCATCCATACGCACAATACGCAGATTCGCGTATTGTGCATAGTCATGAATTTCAATACAAGGA
>MNCI01018702.1:59118-73962 GCA_015680685.1 Gnetum montanum
TGTTTTACCTTTGTCACTATGTTCTACCTTAGACTCTTCTACAATTTTCAAGATAGTTTCAAGTCTAGAGTCTAAGGAACTCCATACGTCATCTACCTTAGCCGTTAGTTCTGTTGTGAGTTTTTGAATCGGCAAGGTTTTTCTATTCACCAACTCTTCGATTGGTGACTCATCCTCTTCATCACAACATTTCACTCCCTTCTTTCGAAGAGAGGGATCACAGTTGTATTCTTCTGCACTTTCCCTTATTTGTAGCTCACCTTCTTCTTTCGCTACTTGCTCCAAAAAGTGCTGAACTTCATGGGCTCTGAGTTGTGATAGTCTCCCTTGGGCATAAGTCCCAAGGGTTCTTCTAGTCTCATGCCTGAGCCCATCTATGATGTGGCGGAGTTGATCCCGCTGAGCGTAACCATGGCCCAGGAAACGATGTAGCAATGTGTAGTAGTGGGCCATGGCAGCATCCAAGGGTTCATGAATACCCTGCTTCTATCCTTGGATTTTCTTACGCAAATTAGACACTCTGGAGTACGTTTGATACTTATCGTTGAACAACTCTAACATCATACTCCACCTCTGATGGTTTCCGATTCTAAGGACCGGTACCAACTCTCTACTTTCTTAGTGAGTGTCCTGGGAAACAACTTAAGTTTTTGCCACTCGTTCTCAATGTTTTGCAAGGCGCAGGCATCGTGGAATGCCTATAAATGATGCTGCGGATCAATGTTGTATTCCCCCTCAAAGCGTGGGATATTGTTCATGTCTAAGTGTTTGATTCGACTATCTTTTAAATGCCTTGTTGGGATTCTAACTGCCTCCGTTATGTCAAGCATACTTCAGGTTGCAAGTAGGGGCTCATCATGATCATCTCTTTCATGAAGCCTATGATGTCTCCATTGTTCCCTACTCTCCCTTCGTTCATGCCCTTGTCCTCTCTCTCGACTTTCTCGTCGAGGTCTCTCATTTTTCTTACCTTTATCCTCACTGTTATGCTCATCATGATTGCACCTTGAGGTGGAAGGAGAAAGTGAGTGATGTGAAGAAGGAAAAGAAGAAGGAGAACCATTACCGTGGCGATGTTTCCTACCTTCTCTTCGGCTGCTTCGGCCCTGATCGTGGTGACGATCTAAGTGCCTGTCCTTATCTTTTGTTGTTGTTTCCTTTGTGAACAGTTGGTGTTCACGGGAATCAGAACCAGGGTTGTGTATTGTTGAGCGTAGGTTCTAATACCCTACCTCCTCACCATCATTAGGAGGGGGAACATCTCTTGATAGAGAACCCGTTATAAGTGGTTCACAATATCTAGTTTTACTTAGGACATGCGTGGCCTCCTTACCCTTCAACTGTGTATGTTGGCTCTCCTCCCTTAAGTCCCTCATACGTTGTGCTTCTGTGGGATAATAATCCCTTGTGTCAAAGTCTTCCATAACGTATTCAGCATAGAGCTCTGTCATGCCAGTCTGTGCCAAAGCACGGAGAAGCATGCTAGGGACTGATCAATCTGGAGGTAACACTATGTTACCAAACAAATCTCTCCAGTGCATCTGTTCATCTTGATGGAGGATAAAAGTATAATTAGGTATATACTCATCAGGATGAGTATAGACTATTCGGTATTGTTTAGGACTTAGCTGATTTCGGCCATGTGTTTTTTATTGCTGATTGTTCTTTGTATGATCCTTAGGTGGTGAGTTGCTCTTGTGAGAAGAAGAAGAAGAAGACATGATGTCTTATTCGGTGTGCTAATTACTGTTATTTATTATTTTCTATTTGATTAACCCTAAGGTTAGTTTAAGCTCCCAATGATGTGAGTAATATCCTCTTATGTCCTACTTAGCGCACAAACACTTAGTCCCTGGCAACGGTGCCAATGATGAGTGGCGAGGTACCCCTACACTCAACCATACGAAAATGAGCATAGCACGCACGATCTGGTCGAACTTCGCAGACTAAATGCCTACATGCCTCATGGAACACTTAAGGTTAACCATTCATTGTCTTCCCAGACTTACTTGTAGTTGTCACGGTGTATGGTTAAGTAAGTCCGAGGTATATGATTTTTATATGTTTTTATGTTTTTCTCCTATGCTATTGAGTTGAAGGGTTGAGAAACTAATTACTAACTCTAACTAATAACTAAGTCTAAATTACCTAGCGTCAGCATCCATTCCCACTTACCGTACACACCCTGAACCGATGCAACCGTGGCTACCAAACGCTAATCATCACTGGGATCGCCACGCGTAACGCATGTGCTCGAAGTGGTCGTATTGAGGCACTTAACTAGGAGGAAAGGATTGAGAGAATCTAATCTAGCCTAAGTGTGATGAGCAACCGATTCCTTGACTAACCGTACACATCTTGGTGCATGACTACCACTGGGATTACCAAGCATAGATCCTAGATACGCCATTGGGTTACCAAGTAGTCACACTAGATGCTCGTAATCAAGTTCTACTCATACCGCATGCGATGAGCAGCTAATTCCTTGACTAATCGTACATATCCTTAGATGCTCGTAATCAAGTCGTACTCATACCGCATTCTAGGAGTTTAAGGGTGAGAGAGAAAACAATAAAAGAAATCCTATTCCATGAAATGTAAGGTTTATCCAGGAAGTTCGTCTTTATTGTCGTACAAAACTTGTGTTCAGGTACAATGTTGCTTGAATAAAGATCCGTTCACTTTAGGACTCCTACTGCGGGAACATGGAAAATATTCTATCTCTGAAGTGATCAAACTGCCAAAGTTTCCCTACTTCTAGACCAGGATGGGAAATAAGGGGAGTGCCGCCTCTTATTTATAGATATGGCGGCAGACCACGATATCGCGTACGCGATCTCGTAGGGGACGATGCGATATCGTGGCTCATGCGATATCGCATCTCATTAAGCATGAACCATGTTTTCCAAATTTGTTTAAGTATGGAATAACTAAGAATAGAAATGGCCTGATGAAAAAGAAAATAATGAAGAAATATACTAAAAGAGCAACTATTATCTTTTTTGGTGTTTCCTTACATAAGTTTGTTTCTAAGAAGAAGTATCCAAACATCATCTCCATCAATGCATTTTGATATACATTTTGTTGAGAGAGAAACAACCTCTGATAAAACCAATTTTTTACCAAGCACACTATCATAACTATGATATCGTATCAACAATATCATGTCTCATCCTACACCATTGTTGATGCAATGTCTTGGAACCTATGCGGCCCTATAAATACCAATACTTGGTTGCACAAACAACACAAATTTTCATTCCACCTTAGCTAGACTCTTGCAGTTTGTTTCCGTAGCTAGCGATAAAGAGTGAATGTCTGTAGTGTGGTGTTTAGTAGTTGTTTGGTGGCTTTATTCAAGTGGATTGTACTTTGGCATAATTCATGTTCGGTAATAAAGATCGAGATTGCTTTTTATCATTGTAGCATTCCCTTAGTTCTTTACTTTACTTTAGTACTTTACCTTATATGATTATTAGTAAAGTGGAATGAATGCAATTGGTTTTGAGCATTTAAGTGTAATTATTTGGTAACTGAGTAGTGGCTTTGCTTGATTCGCTCAGCAGTGAACCCACTTGGTAATTCCAGTAAAAATTGCATGAGCTCAAGACATGATCAATAAGCTAGGATTGGATGCTTATTGCTCTAGGCTAGAATAGATTTACAGTCTTGTTATTACTTAGTCTTAGAATTTAATACTCACTTTCATGATGTTTGCAACTAGGAGTATTAAGAGCCTAACAACATCAACATATCTTATGCCTCACTGAGAGTTAAACCATATGCTTGTACTTCACTTACCCAAGGTGGGAAGACAATGAACCTAGTATCAACTCTTAGCATACTTACATATTCCATTCATGAATTACGATTGGGTTGCATGTGAATGCTCATGAGTTATATGGTGGAGTGTTGAGATACCATATTGCTCTTCATTGATGTTGTTGTTGGGGATGTGCCAATGTTTTCTTAAGTAGTTGATCTTATAGAGTCAATTGTATTACAAGTTACAAACATTTATCCTTCATATTTTAAACTAATCCTTTAACACACACATACCTAAAGCATCAACACAGACAACATGGCTTCAACACTTAAAGAGAAGTTATCACATGCCAAAGAGACACAGAAAAGCCATGACAGAAAACATGATGAAGAAGACTAGAGTGCATTGATGCAGACAAGGTTTTCATATGCTCATACTAACCCATACTAATCTTATTTTACATTAATTATTCACCAGGATGAATAGCTCATATGGAGAGATTTGCTGGGCAACATAGCTCTACCATCAGAATGTTTGATACCATTAATGTTCCAAGCAACACTCATGAAGGACAATCTAAGTCATGAACAAGAAGGCTATTGAATCACGAAGGATATGACAAGGCCATAGTATTCGTTTAAGAGAAATAATTTTATTTATATCATCTATAGAAATATCCTCTAATTATTTTTCTAATTTCCCTAGTTGTTGTTTTATTATCATATAAGTTGGATTAGTTTCTACTGGGTCAACAATACTGGTGTCTAGAGGTCTATCGAAAAAGACAGGTCCTTCTTCAAACTTAGAAGAAGATTCTCTAGTGGTTTCTACTCGTCTAAATGGTCTTCTATCTAATCATCGTCTTGTGTTCATGTGGTGAAAAAAGACATCATCATCGGAATCATTGACATTTTCCCACCCTCCCCACCCCATCAAAAGAGGCTATGGACAACATAATTCGAATATTCATTGGATTCAATGTAAATATTGCCAAGAGCGAAAGGTGTAGACGAGTCTAACATAAAATCATAATATTGTTCAAAGAAGTTATCATGCTCAATGAAATTGACTTGTCTAGAATGTTTGGTTTTGGTTGGCCATTCTCTAGCAAAATGATTTTCTTGACAGAGGAAACATTTAAAATCTTTCGTTTGGAAGTTTGTGAAAATGACATTCAAACATTCGACGAAATACCTTAGTCGATTTATTAGGAAAAGTGTTTCTTTTTCATTTATGTTGTGGATGGTTTCTTTGTTTATGCCTATGCCTTTGAGAATAACATTTTGATTTTTAAGCAAGTTCAAATTGATATTTGGGACATAAGTCATTGCAGAAAGATTTCCCTAACTTATGGCTAATTTATTTTATGAGGGATTGGGCTTTCATGTCTTGATAGAGGTCTCTATTAACAACGGTTATTAATTGTTGTATATCACTAAAGCTCATATCATCTATACTTTGACCTAGGAGTTTTCCTCCTGCTTGGTATTTATTGTCGAAAGGTTGAGGCATAGAACCTAAGAGATGTTCTTTAGCAGATTTGTCATGAGTAAGCTTACCGCAATAGTACTAGTCTTCCATTGTATCTAAGTATTCAAATACATTTTTGATTCTATGTAATCTAGCCTTAAAGAACAAATCTCTATACACATCTATGTAATCCACCTTATGTCCTGTAAATTCCTTAGTTATTGCATTAATGAACAAAATGGAAGGTTCAATAAGCAACTTCTTCTTTATATAAGAATCTATTTGATTCCACTATCTCCTAAGATTACCAACAAAATTAAAGATAGTTTTGAATGGCATGTTTGGAAGATTTGTGATCTAGAATTACTACTTAGTTTATGAACCCATTTATATGATCTAGGACAGTTTTTCTTTCTAGTATAGACAATCCATCCATATTGAAATTTGGATCTTTTTTGCTAATCATCCTAGAGGAGACTTGTGGGTAATCCTTAGGTGCTTGGGATTTTTTAATAGTTCTTTCTTGTCTGAATCAAGTTTGGTATTTTGGTCGTCATATGAGTTTATGACCATTACTTGTGAGGATTCTTCATTAGCATTAATCTTAGATTTTTCTTTATCCACTATCATAGGTTTCATTTTTGTCTTTGGAACAAGGGAGTCAACATTTGTTCCATATTCCAAGATGGATGGTTTAGGGAGTTGTATTTTTATGGACCCACTATTTTTGTAAAGTTTTTACTTTTTCTTTAGTTTTTACTATCACTTGATAGTTCCTATAATTTTGTCCTATTATTATACTGATTTGGTAATTCGCCAAGTTTTGTAATCTAATAGTATTTGTAGGAGGATCTATGGATAACTTCTGAAATAGCTAGTGTGCTATTTCTTTCATGGGTGGTGGTTGTTGAGGTGGTACCTCTGCATTGTTGACTTTTGGTGAGAGCTTATTATGATTGGCTTGCGTATTCATACTGATTTTTAATAGTGCATCAAACTCTGCATAGTGATATTGATGATCATATTTGACGACAGATGTGTGTGTGAAAGTGTTGAAATATCCGTAGAGGTGGTTGTCTCTAACTTTGAGTCAAATCCTTGTTCTATCACAATGTGTTTTCCTTTTTCTCTAGGATCTAATTCTTCCTTTTGTTGAGTTTTTCCATCAAGATTTTTGGTTCTAAAAGAAGTTTCTAAAATTTTCCTAACATCGATAGTAATCCCTAGTTGTTTAAAAACTCTTTCCATTGTTGTCTTAAGGTCTTTAGTTTTAGCGGTATTACTGGACTAAGGTTTAGAGATTTGGAAAGATCTCCTAGTAGGTACAATGCTAGTAGGATTTTTAATGGGAGGAAAAATCCTTTTTTGGATAGATTCATTTTCTTCTAAAAGATAGAAAGGATCCTTTTCTGAAAACTTGGGTGGTTTCAGATGGACTCTATAATATTTTTTACCAAGATTTGATCTAGGTTTTTTTGGAAGAATGTGATCATAAAATTCATCCAGAGTGTTATTTAATTGGGGATATAGTGTATGGATAGGCAGATCCTTAGTGTTGACTAGAGATCCATATTCTATGTTTGATGTACTGACTGATATGGATTGTTCACCAAAGGATAAAAGAGTCTTAATGCTAACACTTTCAAATAACTTAAATACTAATCTAGTTCCTATTGTAGTGTACACACTACCTTGTTTCATATCTAAAGGAATGTAAGAAATAATAATTAAACTATTAAATAGGTTGCAGTCTCTAAGAGAAAGGGTGAAGTTTGGTAAAGTTACAACTAAGGTATCGGATTCAAGTCATCCCTTGGCTTGGATGATAATAGAGTCTTTGAAATTGTTAAAGCATTTATCTATCAAGGTAATCCAATATGGGTTCTTGAGCCTATAGTTGAAATGAGGATGGATATGCAAATCTAGTTTAGCAATATGGATGTAGTTATAACTAGATGCAATCCACTTCTTAACTTCCCCCATAGAAAAAAATGAAAGAGCAACCAGTCTAAGTCCAAATCCACTAATCTCTAACTTGCATTTAGAGAAATGCATAGAAAAGAGAGATTCTAGAGGCGTTAATTTCCTCATTAGATAAATTTCATGTTGTCTAGGTATAGGTGGTAACGTAGAACAATTAGAAGTATTGCAAAATTTAGATAAATGGTGTGTATAAGGATTAGAAGAATATGAGAGAGGTTTGTTATCTTATGCCATGTTGTTGCTTCATAGAGATGATATACTGCAACTTGTTGCATGACTTAGTCTTCCCTATCCATTGACCTTCACTATGCATCTTATGCCCTATACAACCCCCATGCTCTACAAGAACCACATGAAGTTGGCTCTAGAAAATATTATGATTTTATGTTAGACCCATCTACATCTTTCGCTCCTAGTGATATTTACATTGAATCTTGATGAATATTCAGATTATGTCGTGAGTGATACGAAATCCTCTATAGTCTCTTTTTACTTGGGGATGGGAGGGGGGGGGGAGGAGGGATGGGGGGTGGCGGAGATGTTGGCAATGCTGATGATGATGTCTTTTTTTTTTTGCCACATGAACACAAGACGATGATTAGGCAAAAGACCATTTCAATGAAAAAGAACCAGCAGATAATCTTCTTCTAAGTTTGAAGAAGAGTCTATCTTTTCCAATAGACCTCTAGACACTAGTACCATTGACTTGGTAGAAACTGATCCAACCTATAATATAATATAACAACAACTAGGGAAATTAGAAAAATAATTAGAGGATATTTCTATAGATGACCTAAATAAGATTATGTCTCTTAAATGAAAGATATCATAGAAAAAAGAAGAACTAGATGAGCAATGCTTCTTGATAGAAGAATGTTGGTTTAAATACATTGAAACAAAAAGAGATTCCCCTAGTGAATCAAGATCTACCACCATACCCAATAGAGAAGAAGATACATCTGATAGTAATGCACAAGTTTTAAAAGAAGTACTTCCTTTAGATGAGAGTCTCATACACACATAGAGAATATCCTAATTAAGGAGATACATACAATGGGCAACCTAGAAACTCTCTACATTATAAAAAATTGAAGAGAGTTTCCAAAGATATAAGTACCAGGAAGAGACACAGGCTATGCCTATCAACCTAGTTAATAATAATAAGAGGATAACTAAACTACCTATTTGTACTTTCTTTATAAAGTTTGAAGACTATAAGTCATACCCCATTGATGCACTTATAGATAGTGGTGCAAAAGTTTCATTGGCTAGATGGAACATAATACCTTCTTATTTTTGGAGAAGAAAGAGAAAACTTATGTTACATTCAACATCCAAAAAGTAAGAATGGAACACAAAGGCACAATTCCCATCAAAACTTCTCAAGGTAGAATACTTCACATAATAGTCTACCATTGTGATATAAGATCTTACGATCTTCTCATAGGTACTGGCAACCTTGAAGGCCTTGAATCCTATATGATAGGAAAATACTATGTGTTATTAGTAAAAGAAAGATTCTCTAGACAAAACACATATAAAAGCCGATTCCAAGCATGGGAATATAAAAAGGCTACCAAAACTCAATGGGTTGTAAATAATGTCTTAAAATTATAAAATGAATTTATTGAAATAAAAGAAAAACTCATAAGTTTGACAAATGATGATCCTACAATATTTAGGCATAAAAAAGAACATTGGTGCAGAATTGAGTTCAAGGATAATATAAAAATTAAGGCTAAAGCTCATCACATTGTAATGCCACCTAGTTTGAGGAAAGAACATGATGAAGAGATACAAGCCCTCTTGAACAAAAAATTAATACAGCTAAGTACTAGTATGTTAGCATGTGCAGCCTTTTATGTGAACAAGAGAGCAGAATAAGTGAGAGGTAAGAAAAGAATAATAGTTAACTATAAATCTTTAAATGACTTCATAAAACTTGTCCAACATCCTATACCAAACAAGGATGATCTATTCCAATGCCTCCTCCATACTAATATATATTCCAAGTTTGACTTAAAATTAGGGTTCTGGCAAATCCAGGTATATCCAGAAGATTATTGGAAGATTGTATTCACAGTTCCTAGAGGTTTGTATGAATGGATCGTATTATCCTTTGATATAAAGAATGCACCATCTATTTTTCAAATTGCATGGATCAAATTTTTGGTAGGTTTCCTTTTATGTTATATATAGATGATATTCTAATCATGAGTAAAAATCAAGAATAACATTTAGAACATTTAGCAACCTTTAGGAAAATAATAAATAACAATGAGTTAGTCTTATCTCCCACAAATATGCAACTTGTCAAAGAATCCATTGAATTTTTAGGATTGCAGATCACTCAGGGAACCATAACACTACAAGATCACATTCTTGAATCTATAAAAAAGTTTCCAAATGAGATCAAGGACAAAACCCAATTACAACATTTTCTAGGATGTATTGTATTAGGGTTTCATAAGAACCTTGCTACAGATAGGAAGTTTCTGAATAAACAACTTAGCTAAAATCCTCCTCCTTGGACAAGGCAACACACAGATATAGTTGTTCAGATTAAACAACAATGTGACAAAATCCCAAAACTACAACTTTACATTGATGGTAAGTTAATTCTAGAAATTGACACATCTTCAGAATTTTGGGACACCACATTAAAAGAAGAAAAAGATAATGTGATCAAAATTTGTAGGTACGCTTTAGGAAAATTTTCTAATACTCAAATGAACTATCATAGTACACATAAGGACCTTTTATCTATTATCAAAAGAATTGAAAAGTTCTAACTATTCCTACTGAATGTGCATTTTATCATTAGGAATGATCTTAAACATTTTGATAAATATCTGAGCTCAAAGTTTCTTAATAAAGTTGCGCATACTAGGCTAATTTTGATTTCAATACTGAATATATTAATGGTAAGAAAAATAGTTTAGTTAATTTTCTAACTAGAGAGTATAACCTATCTGCCTACTAATCAATTATTTTTTTTATTATATCTATAGAAATCTTAGCTAGTGAAGGGTGGATCCTTAGGTCTTCGAGGTTACTAAGAAACTATAGGGTACTTGAAAGTTATATGTCAACTCTTGAATAGGAATCAACCAGACTGGGCTATAAGTATAGTTTTGACAACTTTGTTGATTATATTATTGAAGAGGCTTCGTATTCAAAAATTCATCAATCCCATTATGTCCCTCAAATTGGTGGATCCCCTCATATCCCTACTACCTCTTACATTCAACTCTGCAACTTAGGGTTTGGTGAGTCTACTACCTATAGATCATCTTGTTTCTCTTCCCATGATATCCTCACTTGGCCTTATTATCAACCTAGCCCTTTCCATGTCTTTCAAATCAAAATTAACTAATGACATTTGCCAAATGACCTCTTTTTGACATGGTGGCATAAGTTTGGCCATTCACCATGATATTATCCAACTTCTTATCCTTGTCATCTCTTCAGGCACTAGAATGAATATAATGATGATTATACTTATTATGGAAACCTCTAAGCATGAGGATGGCATGTTGATCACTATGTTCTTCTATGACTCTACAATTCATTCTCTTTTGTTTCTACAAAAGCTCTAGGCCTTGAGCTCTGCCTATGTCTAAATTCTTTTGTATTTCTTCTAAGGTCCTCTACAAGAGTTAACTTTAACTTTGCATTAATAGGATCTTCAATATGTATTATTGATGTTTGGGAGTGAGATCCATGACTTTGATAGAACTTTTCAGCTTAGAGTAAATCATCTTTTATTTATTTTAGGATAACAATCCAAGGTACTTTCTTTTCCTTGTCACATTCATGTTGTGCCTCCATGATGGCATCCCTTCTTACTTGATCCTCTGTAGCCACTTCTTTCCTCGGATCTATCCTTGCCTTATCTAAGTCATTCTTATGATAATTTATGCAACCAAAATAACTCGCATGCTAATAACACAAATGCAAGTAAGCACAACACAGAGAGAAATTTGTAAAAGAACTTCATTGCTCATATTATTCACATTGAAACTCAAGGAATTAAAGATACAAGTAGAGAAGAGACTAAGGGATGCTTGGAAGCAAGATGATCATATCAACTCTTTACAATCAGTTTCTTCCAATGCCTCTTAGCCTAACTAGAACCTCTTTATATAGGAGTGGAGACTACCTCTCGACTCTTCTAGTGTCATCCAAGTCACACCACACTAACATAGTGGATGACAGCACAAAAGTAAATAGATAAGATTGGAATCTTATCTTTAACACTATAGATCTACAATAGATCTTAATAATTTACATTATTGGTCAATAGATGACTAACATCTTTATGTGTTGCCAAGAGAATCATATCCTCCATTTGAATCTACTTCATCATTAATAGCTAGCTCCTATGTATTTTATATAGAAGAATCTACATAGGGGTCCTCCAGGATATGGGCAATGACTTCATATCCTCTATTATTATACATTTTCACAACTCTGGAATGAAGCATCTTTAAATTTATGATTTTTGGAGTAATGTGGACTTGGCAACAATATTCTTGGATATTATAAGTATTGAAAGTGTAAAAATCTTGGTAAAAAGCATTTTCCCAAGGGTTGGCCTAATCAATTCTTTTGTTGATGCAAGAGTTTGACATATAACTTTCAAGTACCCTATAGTTCTCCTATTCAAGTCCAGTCTTTCAACTATAGGATGGCATGATGAAAGTTATATCTTTTGTAGAGTCATAGAAGAACTAGCTGGCATTGTTCTCCAACTACTTCCTCTTCCTCCTCATGTTCATCTATGGAGTTTGAAAAGAGGGAACATAGATAAATAGACTATGATAGGGAAGGGCAAAGGGATTATGAGAGACATGACTACAAAAGAAGGTATCTTGATAATGAAGAGGATGATTATGAATTAAGAAGAGATAGAGTCAAGCATGAAGAAAGAGAGCATTATGAGCATCGGAGGGATCGCTACTACAATAGAGCCTATAAACCCCATTATTATGAAGAGCCCCTATTGGCCACTCATAGTATGATCAATATCAAGGAAGTAGTGTATATTCCAACCATGCACATAAGGGATAGTCACATCAAGGGACTAGACATGAATAAAATTCCTAAATTTGAAGGTGAATACAATGTAGATCCACAACACCATCTTCAAGGATTCCATGATGCCTGTGCCCTTTAAAATATTGAAAGTAATTGGCAAAAATTGAAGTTTTTTCCTAGAACACTCATTAAGGAGGAAGAGAGTTGGTACAAATCTTTAGAATTAGAATCAATTCAAAGATGGAGTACCATGCTAGAGCTTTTCAATGATAAGTATCAAAATTATTCAACAGTGTCTAACTTGAGGAAACAAATCCAAGGATGGAAGCAAGGGACACAAAAATCCCTTAATGTGACAATGGATAGATACAGTTATCTACTGCATAGATGCATAGACCATGGATTTTCACAAAGGGAGAAACTTAGGCACATAGTTGATGGGTTAAAAAATAAAACTAGAGAAACCCTTAGGGTCTACACCTAATAAAGGTTATCAGAAATGATAACCCATTGAATTTAAAGGTTGATAGACCAAGTGGCTAAAGAAGAAGGAGAGTTAAAGAACAAAGAATCAGGTGAAGAGTATAATCGAGTTCTTATGATAAAGAGGAGAGATGTCAAAATGTGTGATAGACAAGAAGAAGAAACTCTAGAGGATATTATTCAAAAGAAGACTCCACTAATTAAAAAATTGGTTAATGACATAATAACAAAGGTAGAAAAAATGTGGGATTTACTAGATGAAAAATTAGCTACAGCTCTTAAGATAGTAGAAGAGAAGACTGAACAAGCACTGAATAAGGGAAAAGACAAGAAGAAAATAAGAGAAAATAGATAAGATAATTACAAACATAAAGGAAAAGTTGTTGTAGTTGAGAAGATTGTAGACTTTAGTTTAGATGAAGAAGAAGACTGCAATGATTTTAAACAGGAAAGCATATATTATAGTGATGGTTGATTATTATACTAAATGGACAAAAGTAACTATAGTTAAAGATTTCATAGCAAAAAAAAGCTGCTAAATTCTTTCAATAGCTTATGGTAAATAGGTTTGGAGTACCACATGTGCTCATATCTAACAATGAAACACACTTAATAGGTGCTACATTCAAAAAGCTCATGCAACAACTTGGGGTGATCCACAAGATGACTACACCATACCACCTCCAAGAAAATGGTTAAGTGGAAGTGACTAACTGAGAAATAACAAGAATATTAACTAGAATAGTTAGTTGATTTAGAAAGAATTGGAGCATGAAATTAAACGATGCTCTATGAGCATATAGGACCACATGGAAAATTTCCATTGGATATTCGCCCTATAAGCTAGTCTATGGAAAACTACCTACACTGCCAATCCAAGTAGAGCTACAAATTTTAGCTACTGCTAGCAACCTTGACTTAGACTTGAGCTTAGACTAGAAAGAAAGTCTCATGAATCTTAACCTTTTAGAGGAGAATAGACTTGTAGCCTTGATGAGTATTGAAATACATAAGAAATACTCTAAATGTAGGCATGACACATGTATATAGCAAGTATCAATCCAATTAGGTGATAAAATCCTATATTATAATCCCAGTCATGTACCATAGAAGGCTAAGTTTCAAACCTTATGGGAAGAACCTTACATTGTCCAGGAAACATACCCATCGGGCACCATGCAAATTTACGACCCAACTAGCCCATATAAACTTATTCTAGTTGACATTCAACAGATCAAACCATATTATGAACATTCTGATTCCTTCATGGATTTTACATAGTTCATCAAACTATCCTCTACCTCTTATATCTTCTAGTTGACTATTTTCAATAATAGTCATGGGGGGTATCCTATGTAACACTTAGGCATCAAACTGAATCTTTTTCTTTTCTTACAATGTTTTCATATTTTTTATATCTTTTCATTCTTTAATACCTTTTCCATTTCTTAATGATTTTCTATTCTTTAAAATTTTTTTAAATTCTTTCCCTATTTTTTCATTTTTATAATTTTTCATCATTGATCTTGTACATATTTTTGTTGATTTTCTAATAAAGTGCAAAAGAATAAAGTAATATGTAATCCCAATAAGGTGAAAATTATCCTATATTATCAACTTATGGAAAGATTGATTTTATTTATCATGAGACCACATCATCCATCCACTCATTTCCAATAATACAAGGTTCCTACCATGGTCACAATGATATTGTTTTCATAATAAAACTAAAATAAAGTTGTGATCATTATGCCTAGATAGAAGAGTGAAGAACCAAGTGGGAATGAAAAGGGTGTAACATCAAGGGAATTTGTGGATTTTTCAAACTATCACTATGAGTCTTATCCTATTATTAAGATTGTATTCTTTCTTGAGTTCTAATGAAAAATGAAAGCATGAGTACAATAATTGCTTCCTTACCATGTCACTAGAAAGAGATGTTACCCATGCTTGAAGGTAGTCCTCTAGTAAGGTCAACATAGTAAAAATATAATAAATGCACAAAATAAAATTTTTGGAGGTCCCATTGGAAAGACATGTCACCCATGCCTAAAGGTAGGTGACTTCTTAGAAATCTCAAAAATAAGTGTGTTATTAATAAA
>MNCI01018708.1:3712-18514 GCA_015680685.1 Gnetum montanum
CATTACAAATATATGTTGTAGTGCTAATTTAGTTAGATCTCTACGTATTCCCTCACATGCATGGGAGCTAAAGAATCAGTGCAAGGGAGTTGAATCTTTACTCGATTAATATCTCCTAACCCCTAAGATTCCCATTCGTCTCTTTGTATTCCTTTACATATATTTAATTGTTACGATTGTGACTACCTTTTCGTTTGCAATATACATTTTAATAAAATGCAAAAGTGTTAGCATTTTTGATAGCAGATCAAAATTATTAGCCAATTTGGGATCTCGGCCTGACTTTGGTCATAATTTTAACAATTTTTCTTGCTTATTGGGAGGACTTAAAGACTTCAAATTTGATAATTTCTTCTTACCTTCTCGCATGCAGTGAGCCTTTTCCTTATGTACATATTCTTTGATTCATGGAATCTAATGGATGATATGGTTGTTAACGTAGTAAATTTTAAAAACGATAAATTCTCCACCTCTCGTAGCCTAGACCTTGGGAAGATCTCTAGCAAGATCATGTTGTGATGATCCTAGCCAATGCTGAGAAAAACAGAGACGAGCTCTCCACGAACACACATGTCTTGTCATAATCATAAATAACCAATTATTTATAAATCTCCCCTAGCCAAAAAGTCATTGCAAGGGAGCCAAGGATTATATTTATCTTGGTTATTTATAATTTCAGTTATATATAATGATATATTTATAATCATAAACATAAATGATTATGTATAATGATTATAAATACTTCATCATAAATAAATTTAGTTATTTATAATCATTTCATTATATATATCTTATGGATAATGCTAATCGAGATATAATGATTATGGGTTAGCATTATGAATAAATAAATAATATCTCTAAGATTATCGATTATGAGTAATATTTCATCATATCTTGGTTTTATTTATTATCAAATATTTACTATTTGAATGAATCTTATAATCCATAATATCTCAAATTATAATTATGGATTATTTCTCTAATTATAATAATCTCATAACATTTATTGGATTCCAAAAAAATTATAATATAATAATTATGAATGAGGTGTTAGCATCATTCATATCTTGTCCATTGTAACAATAATATCAATATACAAAAGCCTATGACATAATAATAACATTATTTATGCATCTGTAACATGATTTTTTATATCTCCATGAATGGATATGCATTACAAATATATGTTGCAGTGCCAATTTAGTTTGATCTCTTCTTATTCCCTCACACGCATGTGCCACATCCATGGGAACTAAGGAATCAATGCAGGGGAGTTGAATCTTTACTCGATTAATGTCTCCTAACCCTTGAGCTTCTCATTCGTCTCTTTGTATTCCTTCACGTACACACAACACATGCAAGGGAGCCAAAGAGTCACTGCATGGGAGCCAAATCTTTATTCAATTGACATCCCCTAACCCTTGGGCTCCCCATTCTTCTCTTTGTAATCCCTCATGTGTAGGGCTCGATGTGGGTAATAATGAATATTTATTATTATAAATGGTGGGTAATATTGAATATTTATTATTATTATAAACAGTGATGATTATAGTTACAATGATGGTTACAATCATGGCAACGGTTAAGGTGATGACGGTTATAGTGTGATGCAGTATTTAAAAATATTGAACTTAGGCATCATGTTACAAGATTAAGAGGTGCAATATTGGAATTGATGCATTTTTAGAAACATGGATCCTGCTACTATTAGTCTTAATATTGAAGGTGAAGAACACTCTCTTCAAGATTAGCAACAACAACCATCTACTGCAACAAGTAGCGTAACAACTATCTACTGCAATAAGCAATGCAATCTTTACTTATATGTAAAGGTGCAAAGGTAATGCTTACAGTTAACCTTTGGCTTGAAGAAGGATTGGTGAATGGTGCACTTGGCATGATTCATAATTTTATATATCCTTAAGGTATATAGCCACCTACATTACCATTATACGTTATTGTTGATTTTGACTCCTACATTAGATGTGCCTTTGATAATGGTAATCCCCATCATGTACCACTTGTACCTATGGTCCGAGGAGCATCTCATCAGTTACCATTACGGTTGGCATGGGCCATGACTATTCATAAATCTCAAGAAATGACACTAGATAAGGCTAGTATTAACATTTTTTACATTATCTAGAGTCAAGACCATTGATATCTTGAAGATTCATCCTCCTTTTCATGTGCAAGGATACAGAAAGATTTCAAATGCTAAACATCTCCAAAGTAGAATTGCATAAGAAATTCATTTTGCTCAGTTAGAGAATTAGGCATATTGAGTTCATAATTATCATTGTATTTTTCCTTTTGCTCAATTCTATTATACAGCTCTGTAATGTTTGTTGCAATAATTGTGCAATGTATTACTTCATCCAAATATACGAAATATATAAAATTTTATTTTAACCAATTTATGTTTACCAGTATATATTATTTAGAATGCAAATAGTGATGATAACTTAAAAAATGAAAAATATAATTAAATTCTACTCATAGCCCACAAAACCACTACACAAGAGAACTTACGGGTCTAATGTTTGTTGCGTTATCTGAAGTCAAGACCATTGATTTTTTAAAGATTCATCCTCATTTTCATGTGCAAAGATACAAAAAGATTTCAAATGCTAAAAATCTCCAAAGTAGAATTGCACAAGAAGTTCATTTTGCTTAGTTGGAGAATTAGGCATATTGAGTTCACACTTATCATTGTATTTTACCTTTTACTCAATCATATTATACAGCTCTGTAATGTTTGTTGCAATAATTGTGCAATGTATTCCTTCATCAACATATACAAAATATATAAATGTTTATTTTAACCAATTTATGTTTACTAGTATATATTATTTGGAATGCAAATAGTGGTGATAACTTGAAAGATAAAAAATATAATTAAATTCTACTCATAGCCCGCAAAACCGCTACACAAGAGAACTTATGGGTCTAATGTTTGTTGCATTATTTGGAGTCAAGACCATTGATTCTTTAAAGTTTCATCCTCCTTTTCATGTGCAAAGATACAAAAATATTTCAGATGCTAAGCATCTCCAAAGTAGAATATCACAAGAAGTTTATTTTGCTTAGTTGGAGAATTAGGCATATTGAGTTCACACTTATCATTGTATTTTACCTTTTGCTCAATCCTGTTATACAACTCTATAATGTTTGTTCCAATAATTGTGCAATGTATTCCTTCATCAACATATACGAAATATATAAACTTTTATTTTAACCAATTTATATTTACTAGTATATATTATTTGGAATGAAAAGAGTAATGATAAGTTAAAAAATAAAAAATATAATTAAATTCTACTCATAGCCCGTGAAACTGCTACACAAGAGAACTTATGGGTCTCATGTTTGTTGCATTGTCTGAAGTCAAGCCCATTGATTCTGTATAGTTTTATCCTCCTTTTCATGTGCAAAGATACAAAAAGATTTCAGATGCTAAACATCTCCAAAGTAGAATTGCACAAGATGTTTATTTTGCTTAGTTGGAGAATTAGGCATATTGAGTTCACACTTGTCATTGTATTTTACCTTTTGCTCAATCCTATTATATAGCTCTATAATGTTTGTTGCAATAATTGTGTAATGTATTCCTTCATCAACATATACAAAATATATAAATGTTTATTTTAACCAATTTATGTTTACTAGTATATATTATTTGGAATGCAAATAGTGATGATAACTTAAAAAATAAAAAATATAATTAAATTCTACTCATAGCCCGCAAAACCACTCGACTAGCTTAGATATATATATATATATAAATTGGTCAAGATGATTTTTTAAAAAATGATGTTAACCAAGCCCGACTACAGCATGAGGTAACAAGATAACTAAAAACAGAATCACTCATCTGTCCTCTATTTCTCTACCACTTTCCCAATTTAGTTTTACCCTGTCGATCAAGTTTTCTTTTTCCTTGTTTGTTCATGACATTTTTGAGAATGATTTATGCAACAGATTTATTTCTCAAAAATGCCATAAATAAACAAAGATAAGAGAGCGTAAAACTAAATTGGGTAAGTGGTAGAGAAACAAACAAGGGATGAGTGATTCCGTTTTTAGTTATCTTGTTACCACATCTGGCGGCCTTGGTTAACATCATTTTTTTTAAATCATCTCACCCAATATATATATATATATATAAGCTAGTTTGTTTCTTTCTTCTCTCTATCACTCTTGATACATTGGTTGATTAATATTGTTTTTCACATTGTTTTTCATGGTTTCCTTTTGTTCGACTTTATAGTTTTTTAGACTTTTACCTGAATTGATATTATTCCAGTATTCATGTATTTCCTTTCTCTGACTCTCAACTCAATTTTTTTTCCTTCTTCTTGCTCGCCGAATGTTTTTGTCTTTCCTCTTCTCTATGTTGCTTTTCGTTATTGTTAGATTGTGGTTTTATTTTTTAATGTTGTTTTTACACTCACTCATCATCACAAACAGTGTAGTGAAATCTTACGAAATAAACTTTATTTTGTCAGAAAATTACAATAAATTTGCATAAAATTAAACACAAGATTTTGAGGAAAAAGGGAGAGACAAGATTAGCTAGTTAGACATAGGTCATTTCCATTGTTTGTTTCCGTTCTCTAACAGGTAAGCTAGTGCAATACCCTAATAAGAAAAATCAAAGTCTTGTAGGGTGTACGCAGAGGACAAAGCAGAAACACAGGCTCAGGTTCATAATGCAGAGGACTAAAAGACAACAAAGAGAACGTTGACTTGCGAGTTGGGTGCCGAGAGGTGGCCCATTTTCATCTCTATTTCTCTACTATGGGTTTAGTAGAAGCAAGGTTGGAGAATTACTATTTTTATTTTTAAATAATAACAGGAAAGGAAACTGAAGTAATGAATGTCTAACAATCCTAGACACCTGTAAGACCTTGGTATATTTGTGATCTGAGCCCTTGGCAATGTTTGTATTATTTGAGCTATGTGGAGCAAGGTTACTCTAATTTAATTAGCCCTCCATAACTTACAAAATCTATATTGTATGCAAGACAAATATATTACTAGAAAACAAGAAAACTAGCTATCTTCTATTAATTCTAAAAGAAGATTAGAAAATACAATAAAACCATAATCCTAGAGATCAATACACAAACAATACACTCAATGATATTGCAGAGCAATAAGGGCTACAATCACACACACATGATCAATTTGAATGCAAGGTTCAATTAAACTTGGATCTCTTCATGTACACACACAGAGGACCAAGATCCACACATAGAGAAAAAGAGGTCAATTCTTGATGCACGATTGATCACATATCTCTCTTCACCAAAAACATGAAACATAAACCTATATTTATCAAAACTGAAATTAACACATTTAGAAAACCTTTTCTACACTAAAATTGAATTTTGTGGCTATTTTCCATTTTCGAACAACCACTTTGTAAAATTGCCACATCCAAATAAGGCATCTACACATATGGGAAGATGTCTTTCTCTCAAGTGTAGCATGTAGGCAACATGTCTTCAATCTAGATAAGATGTTTATACTATAGGCAAGACATTGCCTCCACTTGCAAGTGATCTTTCTAGAGATGTTTTCTATATGGGTAAGATTTCTTTTAACAAAGACAAACATATATTATAATGATAAGATGTCACATGTCAATCTTCTAGCTCTTAGGAAAGATGTCTACTATGCCTTCAAGATGTCTATCAAGTTGTCAAAATTCTTCAATCCTCTACCTATAGGAATGGCAAGGACTTGAAAGAGCTGTCCCTATATCAACTTTCCTACCCTTCAAAAAATAAACTTAGATAAACAAGGGGGTAGCATGATAAATAATCCCCCACCTAACAAGTTTGATTGTATGGATCCATACAACATCATCAATAGTTTGACTCTCCTAATGGACCATGTAATCATGCTCTTTTTTCTTGTTTTTTGGAAAAAATCGAGTGAATTGTATTCCCAAAAAGAAGGCTATACTTTAGTACAGCATAGGCCAGAGCTACTGGCTGCACACCGACTGCGGACCCCAACCCCGCATGTCCCACGAACCGTGACCGCCATGGTCATCTCCACAAGCAGTTAATATGCTCCATTCCCAAATCCTTAACCAGAGAACCAGGTCAATTTGGGCAACCCCTGCCACCCTCCCCACCCCATGTTAGCGAATTTTTGGGTGGGTTGTGGCAGAGCCTCGACTCTCCTCGGAGGTCTGAAGTCTTGGAACCGACTCTCCCAAGTCAGCCACCAGGCAACATCTATTTTCCTCAATGATCTAGGCAATGCCTGTCATGTGGTCTCTGATAATGTTCTCGATCCATTGCAACATCTGGTTTCATGATTTCGATGGCAATGACGGATTGTCTCGAAGCTACCCTTCCGTGTTGTCTCTGGGTCCATCATTTTTAGTCGACACATCACTCCGCGAGATAGGTCCGAGCCCATCGCATGCACCAACAGTATCTTGAGTGTCCTAGGTGGGCATAGCTGAGGACCCATCCAAGGCTTTGGTCCTCCCACCAGGAAACCATGCCTTCTTCGCCTCTGTTGATACACCTGTGGTACCAGCCTGCCAGAGGGCATGGATAACCCAAGGTGTCTACCAAGGTGCCGCCATTGCAGAGACTCCAAGAGAGAGTAGGGAAGGTTGACGGGAGTCTCAACATGCATGCTCTGTAGGAACATGAAGTGTACCCCATTGAGTTTGTGGGGAGAGCCTGACTAAATGAAGCAACTCTCCACCAACGCCATCGTGGCATGCCACATGGGCTAGAGGGCCATCCCCCAAATGTGGCTACTGGTAGTCTGGGATATGGAACCCTGGAAGAAATTGGCCACCATGGCCTAGGGTCGAGCGACCGTGGTGATCCGTACTCCCATTGAGGGGGCACCAATAGCTACGGCTAAGGCGTCCATGGTCACTAGAATTTGGCGCCCACGGAAGACAGTGACCTCCCCACTCCAGCCTATGTAAAATGGTTGGACGTCTAGCCCAAATTCGGCCACGATCCATTGTAGCACTTGGTTCCACCCCATCCGCGTAACCCATTGCCAGAGCTCCGATTGATTTTGGATGTCGGTAGCGGGCGAATTAAGGAAAGTAGCATGCATCCCCATAACTGTAGTAATTTCACCCTAGAGTCAACAGAACGGGTAAGCCAGCATGGCAGGTGGGGGAAGATCTATTCCTTTAAAGACATGATCGTTTTAGGCACGCCAGAGAGTCCACAATGCAGCTAGCATCGACGAGTTTCCCGAGTAGTCGAGCAGGGGTAGGCCGACCATACACCATAATTGTTAGGCCACGTGTCATTCATGCAAGAAGTGGTGAAGCATCTTTATCCATTGATTGCACATCGGGCAGGTGGCATCGATGAACATGTCATGTGCCCTTAACCACGATCGGACGGGGAGTGCCTGGTGCAAGACCAGCGACATGAAGGTCTTGATTTTTTCTGGTCAGTGGCCTTTCCACAGCCGCATCCATCGGGGGTCTGCCAGGAATTGACGCTGTAGCAACTACCGAGGGTGTAGGGAAAGCTTGTTATCGTGTTGGTGCCACACCAGGGAGTTTGACCTGGAAGCCACTAAGCGACAATATTCGCACAGTATAATTTGCACCCACTGGTGGGGGTCATCCAATGTCAAGGAGAAATGACGAAGAAGCCGCTACCTGCCCATTATAGCTTCCACTGCAAATAGCAAAATGCTGACACCCCCCATCGGAAGGGGGCGAGTGGTCTTCTCCCATGACACAAGATGCATTTTCAGCCCACCCTGGCCCCTTGACCATTCAAAATCCTGAATTATCATGTCAATTTTCTAAATGACTCTTGAAGACAGGGTGGCCATGGATGCTACGAATCTCGCTGTGGCGGCCAACACCATTAACGCTAGCATGATTTTCCCTTTTCGGGATAGGAACCTGTTCACCCAGTGTGTGGTGCATTTCTGTAGTTTCATTAGAAGTTCCTACCAGGTTTGTTTTCTATGCCAGTTCTGAATGGGCACACCCAGGTATGTATCTTCCGCTTCCCCTGGTAGAATCCCCAAAATCTGGATGACCTTCTTGCGGACACTAGGTTGGGTATGGGTTAGGTAGATCGTGGACTTACCTAGGTTGGGGGTTATCCCCACTTCCCTCTTCATCCTATCCAGTGCCCTCAGAATTTCCTGGGTCTGCGGCATAGCAGCACAAGTAAAGATCATTGTGTCATCCATGTAGTGAGCAGTTAAGCATCGTATTCTATGTACGTCCAACCCTAGGATGCCTTCCTTGATGCACTAGGTTTGCATGAGGTCCATCATTAGGAGGAAGAGGAGCGGGGAGAGAGGATCCCCTTGTCTAAGTCCACAGCCCATCCCATGGAATCCCCAAAGGTGGTCGTCAATGTATGGGAAGTACTATCCACATTTTTGAACCTGAAGGTACAAATCCACGAATGGTTTAGTAAACACTTTTGACTACAGCACCATCCTAATGGAGGCCTAGCTTATGAATTCGTAAGCTTTAGTGATGTCTAATTTGATGTAGAGCACGGGGAGTCTGGCGATTTTGAGTGAATGCTAGATTTCCTATTGGAGTAGCACCTGATCCTGGATATGACGGCCATTGACAAACCTAGCCTGGTTTTGTCCCACCAGCCGTGGCATGAGGGGCCTCATCCTGGCAACCACGATCTATGAGAAGAGCCGTAGTAGTGAGTTACTAATTCCACTAGGACGAAAATGCCCAGGGGATGTGGGGTTAACTATATTTGAAATCAGGACCACGCGAGAGTAGTTGATTTCCTTGCATACTTGTTGCCATGTGAGCATACGATTGAAGGCGTCAAGTAGGTTAGGCCCAAGTACATCTTTGAACATGCAAAAAAATTCAATGGGCCATCCATCTAGCCCTGGGGCTTTATCTGCTAGCATAGCCTACAACGCATTATGCAGTTCGGCATGGGAGAAGGGTTGCATAAGACGTTCGTTGTCAGACGCTGTGAGGATCTGTGGAATAGTAAAAAATATGGGATCGGTGGGTTGCCATTGCCAAACCTATTTCCAGTAGCATGACAGGTTATCCAGGCCGAACAATGAGTGGGACTGTTCCTCATGACTAAGTCTATGAAGCATTCTTTGCAATTGATTGCAGGTCCCCCGATGTGCCTTCGCCGCAGCGAAGAAGCACTTCGTGTGACGGTCGCTGGCCTGGAGCCATTGTATATGATCCCTTTGATGCCAGCATTTCTCCTCTTCATGCGTTAATATCTGCAACACGACCAAGAGGGTAAGTTCCTCTTGGGTGAGATTGGTGTCGTGCTCTTGCTGGTCCTAGATGTGTTGCAGTTGGGATTGTAGTTGATATTGATAGCCTTTGAAGCTGTACTTGTCCTTCGTGATGAGGGCTTTGATTTGGTGTTTGAGGGCCCTGAGTCTGTGCTTGAGGAAGTCACATGGCTCCTTCGTGTCCTTGTACTCCTACCAAATAGACTGGACCAGCTCGCCCTACCAGGGTTTGGTTAGCCAGGTTCATTCGAATCTGAATGGGTGTGGGGCCCTAAACATGTCTCTCTCTAGGTGAAAGATGATGGTCCGGTGATTCGAGGCCATCCAGTCCTGCCTGTAAGCATGGAATTCCCAATCCAACAACAGGGCATCATTGACCCAAACCTTGTCAATGTGGGAGTACACCCTAGTCGCGCCCTACCTTCGGTTGCTCCAGGTGTATCTGTAGCTTGTAATCTCCAGGTCTATGAGGCCAATGCATTGTAACAGTGCTAGGCACTTGGAAGCACCTCGTGGCTTCGAAGTGGAACCCCCAGTCTTCTCCAAGCTATAGAGCTGTTGATTAAAGTCCCCTATGATGAGCTAGTAGGAGCCATGGGCAACCATCCCTACAACCTACGATAATTCCCTGATGCGGTCCTATCACACTTGGGCCCCGTAGACGTTGGTGATCTAGACATCTGGTCCCAGCAGTTGCACCATAATGTACTAGTCGGATGCATCTAGCAAAGACAAGTCTACCCTGGTGAGGATAGCGAGGCTGCCCGCCCATCCCTGACTAGCCACGAGGTGACTACACCAGCCTGCCCACAGTAACACCTGAGCATCTGTCTATTGTAGTTTTGTCTCTTGGAGACTGACTACATCGAACCACTTGGTGTGCACCATTTAGTTCAGGGTATGTCATTTATACAAGGTACGCTATCCCGGCGATTCCTAGAAAGTACCTTCATGGTGAAACAAATGAATGTCTGTTGTAAACCTCCCGGAGTGTAGGTTGCACTCCCAAGTCGACATACAATTGTGTAGTCGTGTGCCTAGTATGAGCTCTATCAGGTTGTCCAACCTTGGGTGGCAGTTGGGTTACCTCCATCCCCTTCTCTTGTGGTATCCCCTGGCAACCTTTGGGGATTTTGAGCCGCTCCGAACCCATGCTAGTGGTGATCCAGCTGGTTAGCAGCTGTAGTGTCTATCCCCACAGCGATGAGCCTGCCCACCGACATCTTGGGGGTTTGGAGCGAAGCATTGCTGCTCGTTCAGGCACCATAAGGATCCTTGCTCATCATGCCTGGTCGGCCATCCTAGCCACCAGCCGAAGATCATCCCCCGCACGAGGTCACAGATGGTCCCCCTGTCGGCTCGTCGTGGAATAGGATGGCTGGATCATGCATAGGGTTAGCCCCTCCCTTACCCTGTGGTTTCCCCACCGTGCGATGTGAGAACTCACCTTACTCTTTGCAACCCCTACGGGCGCCAGCAAGCCCTTGTTGGCCACCCATCCCCTTTTTCTCATGAGCTGCCAACCCCTGTCGTGAAGTTTAGGGTTGGAACGGCCCCGATTCACAAGGTCGCCCCCATTAGCGAGGTCTGCAAGCGTGGTCGGGGCCTCCGCTGGTAAATTTTCAAATTGTATGCGAACACACTCATCTTCGAGGTCAGTGTCCAGCACAAGTTCCTCACACACAAAACTGCGCGAAGCGCAAACAGTCCATCACCTCATTGAATGAGTCAAATTTAATAAACTCACAGAATAACACTACCATCAATTGAGGGAAATCCATCGAGAGGGAGACCGTGTAATCGAACCCAAACCCGTTCAAACAAGGCTTTGTCGTGGTGCACCCTCGGGCACTAGGGTGCCAGCGCCAACCCTGTGCCCCATAGAACGAAGGCCCCTCCACCACTATCCGTTCCATGTCCACCACCAAATGCATCTGTGGCCTCGCTCCCTCTGAAACGAACTTGCCGATCAGGCTGCGCTCCAACCGTTCGAGCGTGCCTGCGACTGAGCCACCAACCTTTATCCGCAGCACCATCCCCTCCCCCAGGCAACCGGTGAACACTCTGGAGTCATTGAGAGCGTCCTTTGGGTTCCCCAGCCCGATCTCCCTCCCATCACTCGTATCGTTCATCAAGGTCTGCTTGGTCTCCTGGTCCCCGCCTCCACTTGTGCCGCCATGGTTGCCGGTGTCTCCATGTATGCCTGTGGTGTGTCCGGCTGTGCCCGCCTGGTGTCCTCTGTCAGCTGCTGCAACGGTTGCATGTTTTGACGGCTGCATGTTTTGAAAAGAGAATCCGACGTTAGGAGATTATGAGTTAAACTTTCACATCATTTTCAGTACCTCTGTTGGCACTATCTTTATTCTTTTTTGATTTTCTTTTCTTTTCTATCAGCTTTTGCATTTGTGGATTAATATTTTTTTCCTTTCGTTTCTTTCCACATCGTGCTTTCCATGGTTTCTTTTCTCAATGGGCTTTTGCCGACTAATATTTTCATCTTTGCAATTTTTGCATCGTTTTTCATGGTTTCTTCTCTCTTGTTCGTTCGTTTTTGAGTATTCTTTGGTAATTTTTTTGCATCCGGTTTTTACTTCTCAATGTTTTTGTGTTTTTCTCATTTTTCCTTTCTTGTTCTTGATTTGGGCTTTGTCACCATAATCCGGACTATCCTTGTCACTCTGGTACCTAATGATTTCTTTTTTTCTCTCTCATCAGCTTTTCCTCTCAAACATTCAATGTTTCTGCCTTTCTCCCCTTTTATCCCATTTAATATTGTTATTCTGGCCACTTTTGTATTTCATACTTTCTTCTGCTCCCCATACGTTTTGCCTCTCACATTCAATGTTTTGGCTTCTTTCACCCTCTCAATCTCATTGGTATTTTTTCCATCCTATTTTTCCTTAAGCGTAGTGTTTTTTGCCTTTTTCTCCTCACAATGCTGTTTACCTCTCTTCTTGGTTACTTTATTTTTAAAATTAATATTAAAATAATTCAATTTTAAAAAAATACTACTAAAACTCAAATTAAAGCATATCTTTTTTGTTTTTCCTTCTTCTAATTAGAACTGATATTTTTACCTTTTAATTTTCATCAGGTAAATTTTTCCATTCAAATTTAGGTGGACTTTTCCTTGCTGCAATTAATGCTTTTAGTGTTCCTTAACTCATAGTTAATATCCAAAAAGGAAAAAAGTTTATTTTTAAATTTTAAGGTAAAAAATTCTTTAATTAAATTTTCTTGTTGTTGCTCTCCTCTACTTATATATTTAAAGTAATAAATTTTCTTTCTTTCTTAGTGATTTTTTATATTTGCATTTCATGTTTCACATTCTTTATGCAAATGAATATTTTGGCAGCATTTTTTTTCTTTCAATTAAAATTAATATTTTTACCTACTATTTTAATTTTCTTTGTACTTTTCCCTATTAATTTATTTTTTTCTTTATTCTTTTAGTTTTCTTGTTCCTTTTATAGTTTATTTCATTAGATAAACATCAAAAAATAAAATTTCTTTTCTTAAATTTAAAAAATAAAAAAATAAAAAATTCCTGTTTCTATTTTATATCCCTCTTATAGGAATTAATATTTTTCTTTATTTTGTAAATTTTTCCATTTATATTTTTGTTTTCAACTTTCTCTTATTTGAATTTAAATTTTTTAAAATTAATATCAAAATTTCAAAAAAAACCCTTTTAATTTTTTTATTATTTATTTTTCTATTTATTAAAATTAATAACTTTTTCAAAGCATTGAAAAAGTATCCAAGGCAAAGAAGAAGTTGCAAGTGGTAAAGCAAAGCCACCAAATCAAATCGATCATCAACAACACCAAGAACAAAGAAAGGCATGCCAAAATTCAAATTTAAGAAAGAGCAATTCAATCCAAGTTCAAAATGACTTAATGAAGTACATAGGTTCCAAAAAGTGTTATAAGTTCTCACAAGCATCAAATAAAAAAAAGCAAGGTGCCAAAGTAAACAAATTCAAGGAAGCTTAAAGGAGCAAGGCTAACAATCAAAGAAGATAAGAAGCAACATCAAATCAAGCAGAAAAGGAGTAACAAGCGAGAAACATCATTCTAAAGCCAAAGTTTTGACATTGAAGGATGACTATTATGATTTTGGACAAAGTCCAAACTTTGTCTATGCCCTTTTCACAACCCTTTACCTCTAGAAGATTAGAAGTTAGAAGTTATATACCAAAAAAAAATGCTAAAATGCCATGAAATATAGTTATAACAGCTTAAAATAGAGATATTTAAGAGAAAATAACAAATAGAAAAAATATTAACTAATTAAGCCCTCATGAGAGGAATGCCAATTTTGACAAAATCCTTCCCTCTCCTCTTATAAATTAACGGCAAAACCTCATTGTGAAGATGTTAGGAGTACTAAGACAAAGCAATGAAGAAGTGTGTTAGTATTTTTTCTTCTCTCTTGCTCCTTTATGTATCCTCCAGTTCTCTCATTGCTGTAGCTCTATGAAGAGATGTAACATTCTATTGTACTTGGCTAGGAAAAAGTGATGCCTAGGATTACCAATAATAACATAATTGAAGCATAATAAATTAGGAATCCAGTGGTGCATGGAAAAGCATTAAGAATAAACCACTTGATATATATATCTTTCAAGAACAAAATGTACAAAAATCATGCCAAACCAATGACTAAGAATACATATTAATCTATAAACCTACATTTCTTGATAGAAAATAAAAATTTGTATTGCTCTCATAATCTAAACAAACATATACATCATATATATAAGAGTACTCTAAGGATCATGCAAATATGAATAGTCTACAAAAAAATTATACATCTGTACATGGAAATATATATTAAAAAATCCCCATAGTCTATAAATAAATAAAGTTAGTATAAAATTAAGTGGAAATCCTTTATAGTTCCCCTACTACATAGTGAACAAGTGTTGCATCAAAGAAGAAGAATGAGGTACAAAGAAACCTGCATCAAGGTCAATATCACACACCCTCTGAATAATACATGTACATACAATAATACACATAGTGGTGTTGGAACTTTAAAATAATTATAATATAGGTACACCCTAAGATATATAGTCCAATTAGAACTTTATAATTTAACATTACCTACTAGAATCAAACCTATGACTTAATGCTTTCAAATCAAGAATCTTACCACTAGGTTAACACCACATTGTTAACATAATCCCTACTAAAGTGAACACTTAGCGAACACATAGTCACAAATATAATCACTATCATGCATAATCAATCATATTTCCATGGCACCATGTGCCTTTCACACCACATATCATTGCACAATCATACTTATGTATTCATATCCACATCACACCATCAATCATTACATATACCACCTATTCATTAATCAATTACAAGATATATTACCATTGCTATAACTCACAAAGTGATATTAACATACGCACATAATCCATGTGATAGCTATACTAACATATACCTATAATCCATGTCGTCATTAGCATATCTACAATGAGTGTAATATATGTAACATTCATATAAGTACTCATAATCAATC
>MNCI01018709.1:0-66450 GCA_015680685.1 Gnetum montanum
AAGTAACTAAGAGATCTATAGTGGAGTGATGTTTTTATAACCTACATGACATATTGCCCTAAGCTAGTTAAATTCAATTTAAGAACTAAGTCTTTTTTCTAGTGGAGGGACCAACAACTTAGTAAGAATATTGCTCAAACTAAATATTATTTAATTTTTCAAATTATTTTTATCCTCCTTTTTATATAATAAGATAGATTTACTACTTTTCAAATGTTGATTAATCCTTCCTTCATTATTGAATTTAATTTATGTCAAATTTCTCTATGAATAGAAAATCCTACTTTAATAATTTTGCATATAAATCATATGAATCTACAACTTTACTAGATGCTAGCCTTTTAAAGCCCTCCATGAATTTCTAAAAAGTAAATTGAAGAGGTGCTTATTATATAATAGAGGTATGTTGCTAGATGCTATCTTTTTAATAATATTACCTATAGAATGTTGTATCCAAATGTGATCTTAAAAAATGTTTAAACTACTAAATCTATGTTATCATTTAATAATTTTTATTTTCTATGAATCTATCATTACATTAAAATATCCACATATAAACATTAAGCCTTTTTCTTTTTAATTCTACAATATCTTTGCCTAAGAGATAAAAAGAATGATCATGAGATAGCTCTACAAAATCATACAGTGTAGCATCTCTAAGAGAAAAATAGCATATGTGAACTAATACATGTTTATGTTATTTAATATTTTAATTATTTTATTTTAAGCATATGTGCACTAGCCCTTTTTAGAGTTTTCAAAAAGTAGGTGTTAAGTTTTAGATGGGTCATTAGCACATGAGATGAATAAAATGGATCAAAAGAGGTGTCATTACATCAATAATCATGGAAGTGAGTTGGGTATGTGGGGCCTTAATGTCATCTGAAATGTACAACCCACTTGAGTCTAAGTATTACTTTAAGGGGAAGGAAACTCATGAGGATTCCAACCTATCTTTTTAATGAATATTGTATCCTTAGCATGTCTAAGGGTCATAGAAGTTACGTATGTATGTTTAGATGATGTTTTAGAATAAAATAAGTATTTTTTCTTGTATTTGAATAAGCAACTATGAGCCCGTTGTAGATCAATGTTAGTCACAGTTTATTACTATATTTAGAAGTTGCAATTTGTAAAAAATTTGTATCTTTTGTTAAAATTTATAAATTTAAGGCTTGGACAATGAGTTACAAGCCACTATGAGTTGCAAGGAGCCATATTCTAGGGTTGTGAGCTACAAGTAGCTACAATCTGACAAGAAACACTAGCCAAAATTGTAATGGTTTTTTTAGTATAACAATGTGAGAGTCATAATCTAGTTGTAGTCTAGCAAATGCAAGTGCTAGAAAGCTTTCATCACTTGTAATATATAAAAATTTGATTTTTTTTTTTAAAAAAAGATGCACAACTTGAGGAAGACAAACAATCACTTAAGGACTATAAAAGTTTGTAAAGGTCTCTAAGGCTGAGATCATGCAATATCATTTTATGGGAGAGTTAAGAGAACTCTAGAAGAGTAAGAAAGACTCTTCTTTGTGGAACCATTATTCTTGAGGATTGGAAAGTAAGTGAAGATTTTCTTAGGTCTTATTCCAAATCCTTGTTGTGTGTTATTTCTAACATTCTACTCTAATTGTAGCATGGAAAAAAGAAGTTATTTTTCTTCTTGTTTCTTCTTACGTCTTTCTATTCTTACTTAAGTAATTTCCAAAGAAACTAAGACTTTTTGAGTTATTATCCTTACCAACCTATTAATTTTCTTAATATCCTACTTATTTTTTATAATGTTATGATTTAATCTTCTATATAATACCTTTCTAACCAAAGCCTAGAGTGGCCCCATAAGACTTAGAACCCCTCCAATCACCTCCATTAGCCCTAGAACCTCACCAAATCCAATCAAAAGTACACAAGACCTTGGGATTTTGTGTTTCCATGCTAAGGGAGACCTCATACATGCTAAGCATCCTAGCCTCACCATGGATTTATGGGAGTGGCTAAAACTACCTTAATTGACTACCTAGTAGCCATTTTTCAATCCTAGCACTACCTCAAAACCTCTAATAACCTAGTTTGATTCATAAACAAGTTAATTTCTCATTTATAACCTGTTCCACCATGGTGAACCACACCCCCCACCCTAATGTTTCCTAGCTTGGAAACCTACATGAAATGCAAGAAAACCTCACTTATTACGTAAAATAGCCAAAATAACCTACTCTAATGATCCTTGGACACCACTATAATCCTCTAGAGCTTTCAAATGCCTCAAAAGTAGTCAAACTGATAGAAAATTATCATCCCCATCTCATCCATGTTGGGACCATCATACCTAGCATGGAAGAAGGGGTTTGTTTACATGAAGCACCTAGGAGCCTTTAAACTAGTGAATCTTGACACCATGTATCAACTGTTGACACCGGCAACCCTGAAGGTTGACATGCATAGTTGATTGGCTATAAAAATAGTATAGATTTGACATTCTTGATTCATCCATGCTAGGAGAGATCTCTTCCACCTTGGCTAGTGTGGAAACATGATGGATGCAGTTAGGAAGGTTAATGGGAGATCCCAAATGCATAAAAAAAAACTTCAAATTATCTTATATAAGCATTAGAACCTTGATAGCCCTTCTGGAAGCTAGCAAAATGCCAAAATAAATAAAAATTAACTCCTTAATTTTCTTCCACACTGAGGAGGGCCTCATTCATGTTGAGTATCCCAACCCCAACATGAATGTAGGAGGGAAGCCTAAAAACCACCTAAAAACCCTTGAAATGACTAGATTTTAACATTAGACATCAACAATTGACACTAGCAATTATGGAGACTTACATGCATGGCCTGAAGTAACAAGAAACAAAAATAAATAGAGTCCCTCAATTCTTCCACATTGGAAGCCATCTCTTCGATTCTAGTCAACATGAAAACAAAGGAAAAACCTAAGGATGATCCAAAAATATCTCTTAAACACCTCAAACAGACACCAAAAAACCATGTATGCACCTCAAAGTCATGCTTACATCTTCTAGAGCCATCAAACCTTACAAACTTGATTACAAAGAGTAAAAAAAAATGGCCCCTTAATCATCATAGTTGAATCCATGCTAAGCAACCCAAACCTAGCTTGGATGAAAAGGGAAACATTAAAAACCACCTAAGAAACCTCCAAAGTGACTATTTTTGACCTTAAATCTTAGTTGTCAACCTTAGTAAACCTAGAAGCATACATGCAAGGTCAAGTGAGGTCAACACTAGTCTAAATTTGAGATTTGTAATTCTTCCATGTTGGAAGCCCTCTCTTCCATGTTGGATAACATGGAAACTAAGGGGAAGACTCATTTCGGGCTTATAAACACCCAATGGTCAAAACATTGTCCACCTTGTCTTTCATATCTAGATCCATGCTAGGCATTCCACCCTACCATGGAAATAAATGGGGAAGTCCAAAACCACTTAGGAACACCCAAAATTATGAAAAGTTAACCTAAACCCATAGCCCTTGACTCCAATAACTTCTGAAGCTAACATGCATAGTCGTTTGTGATCCAAATTAGCTTAGATCTGGGATTCTTATTTCATCCATGCTAGAGAAGGCCCCTTCCATGCTAGGTAGTGTGAAAATAAGGGGTGGGTGAATTTGCGGTTCCAATTTTGGTGATAAGATGACAGTTCCAGAGATAAAAAAATTTATGCCAAAGGAGCCTAGGCCCTCATAGCCTTAAGATAATGCTCATCTGACTTTATGTTGTTCTTTAAAACTCATATCTCTTGATCTTCTATACTGGAGCAACTCCCCTAGTGTGGAAATAGGGGGTAAAACCTTAGATGCCCTTAAATGACATCTAAAAATTTTCAAAATTAGTTAAAAACTTAGAAAATCATAATTTACAAACCTAGGAGCTTGGAAATCTAGTTGATGTGCTCCCATAAAATTTCAAAATCATAGAACAAGTGTGTCCCCATTCTTCCATTCTAGGGCCACCATGCTTAGCACGTGAAAATGGGGGAAGCAATTTTAGCTTGATTTGGTATTCAAAAGTAACTCAAATGGCCTCAAAAATGAAGCTAGGGAATGCACAACTCTCATATATAGGTTCTAGCTATCTGTTTGACCTCATTTGACCATATTTTGACATGTATTTTAATTCTCCATGTTAAGCCCCCTCCCTTCCATGCTATCCAGCATGGAAATAGAGGGTTTAGGCTCCAAAACCTTGTTTTTGGCCTATAGTGACCTCCAAAGTGCCCAATGTTGATAGATCTAACCCTATGTTCTCTCAGGAAGGCCCCAGAACCTCAATTTTGTACCTCTAGATGGCCCAAAGCCTACTTTCTTTAGATTCCATGATGGGGATCACTCCTTGCATGTTGGCCAGCATAGAAATAGGGGTGTCCAATGTGGAAACTTCAAAACCCTTGATTTTTAGGTCTAAATAGCCCAAAAATATACCTAATTAATGCCCAAACTTACCTAATAGCCTTATGACCCTAAACCATGGTTCACTATGGCCTAAAAATGGCACAACCTAATCCTTTTTAACCTATGTTAGTCATGTTTCATCATATGTAGCTTTGTTTACTTAATTTAGCTTTATTACATGATGTTTCAGCTCATATTTGGCCATGTGTTGCATCATTGACCTTTTTGACTGAGTATGCCCTTTCATAGCCCTATATTTTCTTTATTTGCCTTATTATAGCCTTATTTACCTTTGTTTATCCTTTCATTAGTATTAAATAAGGGGGTTTGACCTCCCTTGGTCACTATTTGGTACCGTGTGACCATGTAAGGCCTTAAATTGGCATCTTGGCTTGCTAAGGCCTTAAACTAGCATCATGGCCAACTATGGCCTTAAACTAGCAAGCTTGTAACCTCTTGTTACCTTGTTTTATCCTTGCTTTTAGCCTTTGTTCCATTTCATTAATCTATCTCTATATTTTTGCTTATATCCTTCTATGACCTCATTTTCATTTTATTCGACATTAGATTAGCATATGTTTGCATAATTTATCATTATTTATTCAATTTTACCTAGTGCCACTTAATATGCTTTTGGTTGACATGTAGGATTAAAGTATGAATACCTCAAAGTAGATCAGTTTGCCTTTGTATCTACATGGATCCCATGGTAATGTAGAATGGTATATCAACCCTAATGACCTATATCTTGAACTTGAGTGTCTCATCAACCAAATAGCCTTGATAGAGAAACCTCTAAAATGGCCTAAAAACCTACTCAAACCCCTTAACTTAGAGGTAGGCAATATAACTGAAGACTCTATAGTTGAAGTTACTATCACAACACATAGTGGTGGGGCAAAAACCTTGAAACTAAGTTACTCACTAGAACCTTACCAGGCTCAAGACATCACCAAGATCCTACAAGATACTATTAAGGCATGTTCCTTATCATATGAAGATATGCTAGGCCTAGACTCATGCATAGTACAAGAAAACATCATAGTAGATCCTAGCATTAGACCAATTAAACAAGAAGTACACAACATTAGACTTGATTTGGCCTTGGTAGTTCATGATGAGATCTCAAAGCTCTACTAAGTTGGTTTCATTAGGGCTATTGACTACATAGAATGGATGTAAAACATAGTGATTGTTCCTAAGAAAAATGGGAAAATCCATATTTGCATTAATTTCTAATATCTAAATAAGGAAAGCATCAAGGATGACTTTCCTTTGCTTTGTATTGATCAACTTATCGATACTACAACCAAACATGCCTTATTGTCCTTTATGGATGGATTCTCAGGATATAACTAGATTAGGATTAACCCATACCACCAACTTAGCATGATCTTCATGACCCCTTAGTATACCTTTTGCTACACCATGATGCCCTTTGACCTTAAGAATGTAGGAGCAACCTATCAATGAGACATGACCTACATCTTCAATGATTACATGTTAGGTTTAGTCAACAATTACATAGACAATATATTTGTTAAGTTCAAAGAGGCTTATGACCTAGATCTCATGTGTAAATGATGCCTTAAGTATGAGCTTAGGCTCAATCCTACGAAATGTATTTTCTTTATCAAGTTTAGTAAGATGCTTGGCTTTGTAGTATCTAAAGCATGGATTCGTGTTGATCCTAATAAGGTTAAGGCCATATCCAAATTAGCAATGTCTAACAACCTTAAGGAGCTTCAAAGACTACAAGGTAGGTTGTAGTTTATTTGTAGGTTTATCCCTTACAGATAAGGTATAGCCCATGCAACACTTGCTTAAGAAAAGGGTTCACTATGACTGAATGGCTTAATGTCAAGAGGCCTTTGAAAACCTTAAGCAATAGTTGGAATAGCTACCAACAGTTTATCCTCCATAAGAGGGTAAACTATTTTACATCTACCTTAACATCTCCAATACATCCATTACCTCTCTACTCTATCAAAAATGTGATGATTAAGTAGAAATGCCAGTATACTACCTTATCCATACACTAGTTGCCCATGAGACTCAATACACTAAAGTGAAGAAGTATTGTGTAGCACTAGTCTTCTCATTAAAGAAGTGGAGACATCACTTCTTTAGGAGAGAAGTCAATGTCATTTGCAAAGATAATGTACTTAGAGCCATAGTGACCAATATCTACAAAAGTATCTGAATAGCCTGATAGAAAGCCATAACCATGGAGTTTGACCCTCATTATATCTCTCAATCCTGAACGAAAAGCCAAGCTATAATCATACAACTCACAATATCACCTATTGATGACCAAGTAGCCATAGATCTTGAGTTACCTAATAAGCACATTAACAATGTTAGCCAAGTGCCTAAGGATTATGAGGTAGTCATGCACTTTGACAAAGCTTCAACTCCCCATAGGGCCAATGTTGTTGCCATCATAACATTTCCATTTCATGAAATCTGATCGTTCACATATTTTTTTTAGTTTTCATGTACCAATAACATAGTGGAGTATGAGAGTTTGATTAGAGGGATGATGGTAGCTCATGACCTAGGAATTAGATGCTTAATGATAAACGGTGATTCTTAACCTGTGGTTAACCAAGTAACCAAGGCCTATGCATGTAAATTCAAACACCTACAATCTTATTATAATCTAGGGAAGCAATTTTTATAATAATTTATAGATGTTGATATCCAATAGATACCCCAAAATAAGAATGTCATAGCCAATGCAATAGCAAAATTTACCCTCAATGTGACACAAAATGTGTTTAGTAAGTTGCCCATCCTAATCATGGAATGTGCTATCCCCATCATATAGACCATTGAGGATACATTTATGGTTGTAGTTACACTACTACTAGGAAGTGGTATGATGATATCAAATTTTACCTTACACATGGTAAATCCTCAAAAGGCTTGACCACCACTCAAAAGGACATTGTATGCAAATAATCAATGTAGTATGTCATTGTAGGTGATAACACACTATGTTGACAATCCTATGATGGCTTATTATTAAAGTTCATGGATAAATCCAAAGCCATAATAGTCCTAGAGGAGGTTCATAAGGGCATTTTTGTAGGACATATAAGACCTAGAGCTATGGCCACTAAGATTAGATGGTTAGGCTATTACTAGCTCCATATGGAAAGAGAATACCTATAGAAGGTTAAACATTGTGATATGTGCCAATGGCATAGCGACCTTATACATGTGTCACTGATTGAGTTGCACAGTACTTAGATCACTTGGCCATTTCAATGATGGGGGTTAGATATCATTGGATCTATAACACCTAAGTCTTTCATGGGACATAACTTCATCATCATTGCAATCAAATACTTTACTAAGTGTGTTGAAGCTATTCCCCTAAGGAAGACTATGTTAGAACAAGTCTGCAAATTTATCTTGGATAACATTATAGCCCATTTTGGTATATCCATGACCATAGTTACAAACAATGGATCACAATTTAGTAGCTAAGAAACCAAAGATTTCTATCACGACCTAGGCATTGACCATTCTTTTTCATTACCTTATTACCCCCAAGCCAATGGACCAGCATAAGTAAGCAACAAGACCATCATGAAATTGCTCAAGAACATGCTCAATAACAACATGCATAAATGGCATGAGCAGCTTGTTCATGCACTCTCGGCCTATAGAGCAACCTATTATATGACAACTGGTGTAACCCTTATATCCTGGCTTATGGTTTAGAAGCTATTTTACTTCTTGAATTATAGGTGTTGTCACTTCGAGTAGCCTTATACAACTTCATCAATGATGAATAAAATAAGAAGTTGTGGACAACAACCCTGGACTTGGTGGAGGAGCACTGTATGCAAGTGCTTTCTCACATTAAAAAATACCAAGAGAGGTAGAAATGGTAGCATCACCATAACTTAATCAAGCATAAGATCAAGGAAGGTGACCTAGTCCTGAAATCCATTTGGGAGCATGTAGATAAATTCTCAATGAATTGGAAAGGACTATTCCTTGTCACTAGATCCTATGGTAATGAAGCATTTAGGATAGCTCACATGAATGGGAATGAGTTGGTTAATATAGTCAATCATTCTTATCTAAATCCATATTACATATAGTTGATGATCATCAATAAGTGAGCCTGCTCAACATTGGCTAGACAAGGTCTTAAACCAGCAACATGGCCTACCAGGGCCTAAAACTAGTGATATCATTGCTTGATGAGGCCTTAAATTGACACCATGATCTACTATGACCTTAAACTAGCACCACAACCTGCCAAGGCCCTAAACTAGTATGATGGCTCACCATGGCATTAAACTAGTGACATTAGTAACCTTGGTAGTTTGGTTTTATCATTTTTTGTGATCTACATATGTTGTAACATTATAACAAGCTCTGTTTGCTTGTATTTCTTGTCCTCTTAAAGTTGTGTTTGCAAGATGAAGCCCAAGACCATCGTAAGGGTGTAATTCATTATGACAGTAAGTCACCATGAGATCTCAATGTCCACGATTTGATGAGTTTGTCTAGCTATGTCAAGAATTCTTGTACCATTTCCCTTCTTCTAGCACCACTCCTTGAGCCCAGCCCCGTAGCCTTATTATGACTTTTCTTACCTTCAAAAATGATGTTGATCTATGTTCATGCACTATAGTCATATGACATCTCTTCATCATGCTTCATCCTCAAGTCCACTTGAATGTAACATAGCTCATTCAATGAAAAAACCCTTAAGTCCATCAATCGTAACACATCTTGTTCGATGGGATAACAACCAACTCTATTGAGGGTAATATAACTCACTCAATGGGAAAACTAAATTCATTAGCCTTGGCAAAGAAACCCAAGGAAGATTTCATCCAACAACAAAAAAACATATGACGAAGCAAACTAACAAAACCAAATGTTTAATGAAACCTTAAAACCTAATGGCCAGAGCAATCTTGGAGCAAAGTGAGTAGGTTCTCAAATGCTTTTGCCAAGTGATCAACACTTCAAAACATGTCAGTACCATGCTATAGCCACGATGTTAATACTTGGAATGCATTTTAGCCTCCATGATCATTTTCCCATGATCTCATTGCCATGTCATCATCCTAGCCTTATCCCATCATCACAAGCACTTTTCAACATGGTTCAACATGATTAGATCTAGCATGGAGAAAGAACATTGGTGGTAGAACTATAGTGGCATTTTTTATTCTTTGCCAATGCTTCTTAGGTCAATCTCTAGATAACAACAAAGAGGGGCCATTGAAACACCACAAAAATTGCATGTTGTAACCATTTTACCACCATGTAGCATTCACCCAATGAGACCCAATGTAAAAGTTCATTGTAAATGTGAATATTGTAATCCATGGGATGCAATCTCACATACTTCACACTTTAGAAGCTAAATACTACCTCATAGGTGGTCAAAGCCTCATCTCTCAAGTGAAAAAATTCAGGGTAGGGAAGGTGGGTGGGGGGTGGGCGGGTGTGGGGTAGGGGAAAGGCACTCAAAAAATCACCTGGTGTCTATATTTGATGGATTTTATGGGGGGTATACACTTTTCTATACTAGATACACCTAAGGGGATAAACCTCACCTACCTTTAACATGGAGGGCTAAAAACCTTTCCCTTAGGATGGAAACCTTCCTTCCCAATGTGGAAATTTTACCCCTTAGAATGAAATTTTTTTCCAAAGTGGATGCTCCACCCCCAATGTAGAAACTACATGTCACTAACATGGAAGCAACATGAACAAAATTTCTACACTTTGTTAACTTCAAGGTTGTCTAACAACTCTAGAAAGGATGGTAGAAGGCCCAACAAACAAGATCTACCTCTAGTGTAGAAGGTGTACCCTCATTACTATTTATTGTAAATGGAATGGCCATGGGAGTTTGACACTTACTATATATGGTAATTCCCCAAATTTGGGCACCCATATCACTTATATGGGACAAAAATTTGCAGCTAATATGTCAACCAATTTGCAAAATAAATCATGATCAAAAACCTATAAAATCAAAGCTCCAACACCCCTTTCAAGTTCACACTTGGGTAATTTTAAGCATTTTAGCAATTTTAGCATCCAAGAGCTCTTGCACCATCTTCTTAGAACCTCTCAACGTGGAACCCTTGTAGTGTTGTTACCTCCCTTGTTATCCCCTCAAAAATTATGGGTCTTGGGTCTCTATGCTACACTTCCAAGATTTACAACTTTCTATGTAAATCATTTCTTTAGCCAAATTTCCCACTTTTCTCACTCCCTAGTAGTAACCAAATTTGTAGATCTGAAGTTGTTGTAAAGGAGATTCGATATCATCAAGAATGGTTGAGCACTCGAATTATGGAGTGGACCACATTGGCTTTAACAAGCTCTAAACTCCTGCCTTAGTGAACCTCCTTTTGCTTTCTCACATTCATTTCTTATACACATTTCTAGAAATCATTCTTTATTGCTTTAAATAAAGTTTTAAGGTTTCTTTTATGTGCAATCTACATTTGTTTTTTGTTTTCCAAATCTATAATTTTTGCATTTTATTTTCACAACCCCTTATTTTGCATTTTGTAAGTCCTTGGGTGATTTGCCAGACCATCCAAGGCACCTCGAATCCCATTTTTTTGAAGCCCCTCGGGATTTGGAATTAAGACTAATGCACCAAATCCTTCATTTTCCAGTGATTAATTTTTTTAGTTGTAGGAGTCCAAAAGTTAAGACAATGGGTTAGTATAAAGCATAGCATATAAATTAAATGATAGCATATAAATCAAAGCATTTAAGACTTATAAATTCCAATGGCAAGAGAGGGTATAACTAGAATAGGAATATAAAGGCTCAAGAAAAAGCATTAGAAAAATTGATAACACTAAGAAGTTTCCATAAACTATCCAAAGATCAAATCTATCATATAATATATCATGCTATCAAGAACACAACTGTCCATGTATATAAACATGATTAACAATAATAAAAATTGTCATAAACTATCCATCATCACATGTAAATTCCAAAAGGATCATACGAAACTATTGTTATTCATATAGGTCCATAATCATATACAATCCATAAATCCCCAAAATTCTCCCCTTTTTTGACATACCCAAAGGGAGGAACCATCAAAGAAACCTAATCACTAATCTTAGTAGCATCATTAGAGGAAGTTGTTGCATAAGAAGGCCTATATGTCTCCTCCTCCCCATCATCATTGCTGGTGTTGGTGCTAGTGTTGGAGATGTGTTGCTCATCATCATCATCTGATAATGAAATGTGTACATGAGCTCTTTAAGGACTTAGCTACACTTGAAACTATGATGAAGCAGGTGGAACCTACTAAGAATATGAGGAAGTTTCCTTCCTCTAATATGTGATTGGATCAACTGGTCACCATTGAGAAGAAGGCTTGAAGATGCTCTCCATCACCTACTACTTAAATGTCTATGAAGCATCATCATGAGGATGAGAACTAGGTCTAGGCTACATAGGATTAGAAAACTCCCCTTGGACACATGCAGGCAGTGTATAAAGCTCCTCAAAATTGGATGCACTTTTTGAGTCATATGCTCGAGACAGCCTAGTAGCCACCAAGTGCCTAGCTAGAGTGAGATAGCCCTCATTACTATCTAATATAGGAGGAGTGGTGATCTTCTCAAATTACTATCCATCTAGAGAAAGATGTACTTTAGCTATATACATTCTCTTATGGGGGTAAGAGAGGTTTCTATTGATCATCCTAATAGTCCAAGAAAAAGGCTTTAGCAACATTTGGAGAGTGAATCTCATTTGGCAACTAATTTATTTGGACCTCCTCAATTTCTTGATGTAAATTTCTTATTTGTTGATTTCTAAGGCTTGGTACAAGGTTTTGTGACTTTAGTGTGGGTAGAGCTCCTTTTCTCCAAATAATCACCAAGACTTCTCTTACCTTTAAGCAAATGCATATTGAGAATGGGAACACCTCTCTAATGAATAAACAAACTAATGAGATGAGGATGCCCATAGACTTTCTCCTTGGTGAAGAGACCTAACATGTCTCTATAGAGAATATTACCCGAGTCTTGTGTTTGATCAATGATAAGGAAATAAAGAATAAAGGCTTGAGCTAGAAACAAATAGTTGTAACTTTTCCCTTTTACAATAATATTATACAAAATAATGAGAGAGAGGAGGTGAAAGCATCTAAAATCATTTTACTGCTAAGTACTTTCCCACTATGTAAAGACATAGACTAGCTAGACAAAGCATTACAAAATTCATCATGGGAAACTAGAATTACACCATTTTTGAAAATGTCAAACATGAAATGAATTGCAACATTGTGAACATCAGAACTAGTAATGCTAAACATTACATTGATAACTTGTTAAGTGACTTAAATCAACACTTTCCCAATAGTGGAAGTAAAGGCATCAACACTAGAATTTGTAATTACAATGCTACTATAAAATTCCTTGATGAGGATCTTAGGGATACAAAAGTTCATAGAAATAAAAGACACCCAATTCAACACTTGGAAAAATGGCATAAGTTCCTTCTAACAATGTTGCTAAAAGCAAAGGGATCATTTAGAAACTACAATAATAGAACAAGTTATCTCAAATTTGTGTTAAGCCTCAATAGAGAAAAATTGACGAGTCTAAGTATTTTCATTTCTTTATGATGCTCCCTTCAAATTTTTTCTCTTTCTAGGAGGAGCCCTAAATATTCCAATATTTTTGTGAGCTATAAATCTATAAGGAGATGCACAAATCACTATTGTTGTGGAAACCTTGGTCATTTGCTCTCAATCATCTACATTTGGATGTGGAAGAAAGAAAAAAAATGAAGTGTTGGCTTTATATAATCACAACTATTGAAGGTTTTTTATGAAATTTTAGATGTGTAACTTCACTAGTAGATGTCTATCCTTCGTCTACCAAAAACTCATATAGATGTCTATCTTAAGATGTAGATGTCTAATGGTAGAAGTCTACAAGTAGACATCTCAGCAAGAATGGTTCAGGGAATAGTTTCCATGGATTATAGTCTTAAAGAAATTCTAAATGAGATGAAAAGTTACCTCTACTAATTATGCTTGCTGATGGAGATGAATATTTTCCTCATCCTGATGGAGATAACAGTTCATTATAGAAAGACCATACTTTCCTCATCCATTTTAATTTCTTGGTTCTCATCTTTGATTATGTAGTTTTCATCATCGATAAGAGCCATGTAGAAGAGATGTGAGTCCTTTGCAATGTCATCAACCTCTTCCTCACTTTGTTCATCATTGTTCTAGCTAGTGTAGAGGTTTATCGTTTTTTAATCAACTTCATTTTTATCTTTCTATTGCAATTTGCTAGTGCTAGGATATTCAGAGGCCACATGATGTGTTCCACCACATGCCCAACATTCTATGGAAAATGCATCAAAATTTGAATTTGTAGAATTTTTACCTTTCTCTTTATCTTTGGATTAATTGGGGCCTATTTGGTTGAAGCTTCTTCCTTTTCTTTCAAGAAGTCTTTGAACTCTTCTTGATAAAAGAGCTATTTCATCTTCACTATTCATTTCTTGTTCAACTGGCTCCTTTTCTTTTGATGGTAATTTTAGGGAGATAGACTTTTTCTTTATTGCTAATTCAATTATGAGATTCATGTCATAAGTAATCAAAGCACTTTGAAGCTCCTCCAATTTTAGCACTGAAAAGTCTTTGATTTCTTCCATAACAGTGACCTTGGGTTTGAACTTGGGCTATAAAGTTCTAATCATTTTTATCACTACATTGGTTTTTGGCAAGTCCTTGCCCATTCCTCTAATTTCTACAATGAGATTGTTTGCCCTAGATAAGTAACCTTTAATCTTTTTTTTCTTCCTTCATTCTCAGCTTATCATATTCACTTTGCAATATGAAAAGTTTTGATAGTTTTACTATAGATGTACCTACAAAAGTTACCTCTAATGTTTTCCATATTTCTATTGTGATTTTACACCTAGCTATTCTATTAAACTATGATATATTCAATGCACAATGTAAAAATTTTGGCTTTAGAATCATACATGAATTTATCTTTTTCTTCAACAGTCCATTTGATTCATGGCTTGAGTACTTTTGTGGTGCTATCGATGGGCAGTCTGTAGCCTTCAAGGATTGACTCTCACACTTTGAATTTCATAGACTTTAAGAAGCCTTATATCCTTTCATTTTAATATGGAAAGCTAAATCAATCAAACATTAATGGCTTTATGTAATACATCCCCTCCATTGTTTACTCTTGAAACTTGAAGCACAAACTAGAGAGTACTAGGCTTAGATACCACTTGTGAATTGAGAACGTAGAAGGGGGCTTGAATAATTTTTTAAATTTAAATGTTGAAGCCATCAAAACAAACATAAATTTTACATGGTTCCCTAACTTAAGTACATCCATACTCCGAAGGTAGAATTTGTGTACACTTTTAGACTTTGTTTCTTTAAAAAGTGATTTGAAAAATACCACACCCTATACAAGCTTTGAGCTTTGCTTTAGAGTGTTTCATCACCACAAAACCACTTAATCCTACAAGGTTCCAATAAGCTGAAATTGTGGTTTAGAGGATCCCACACCTTTATAAAATTAAGATCTACACTGGAGTATTTTAACACAACAAAATCACTCAATACCATGGGATCCCGACAAGCTCAACAAAGATGTCTTCTTGTAAGAAGCACATCAACCTCGTAGGGTAATAAGAAGAAAAGAAAAAAGGAACAAGAAAAGAGGGTAACTGAATTTACAAATCCTTGTACTTGAAGCTCAATACAATCAAAATAAGCAAATGATGATATAATGAAGAGCAAAAAAAAATTTACTTTGAGTAACCAATTATGAGTCATTTGATGGATAGTGTTTGCACAATTCCCAATAAGTTTACTTTGTCTCATAACCTTGGAGTTTCCAAAAACTCCTTGAAATTCATGCAATGAGTATCAAACGGCTAGTATAGACATCAAATTCAAACTTTAGATACCTATCTAAGAGAGCCCCTAATACAAGAGAGACATCTATCTTTAACTGTAGACGTTTGCCTATAGATGTTTATCTTCCAAGATAGAGATCTATTGTTTTTCATAAACATCTACTCAACTTTTGCATTTTTGAGTCTAAGGCATTCTGTAGTCAATTTGAGATCTTGTCAATCTTCATAGCATCTTTGCTTAGCTTATAGACTCTATTCTCATTCATGCTCTCATCTTTTCTATTTAGGCTTCATTTTGGCATCTCAACATAGATCTTGTTCTTAGGTCTTTATGTGAAGTTCTCATTCATGATCATGTAACACTATCATCACACACACCATAGACATTATCCATTTTCTCTAAGGTTTTAACATACCAAAATGTCAATAGATACCACACTACTCCCATCTAAGAAATTCAACTAGATCATCCGTACATGCTTGTGATATGTATGGTTAGGTGTAGGGGACTCTTGCTACTTGTCATTGGTATTATTACTAGGGATGCATCTAGTAATCTATATTAGTCATATTATAAACAATCATTACAAAGGCATTAACTTATTATCATTTTAGAAAAAAATTAATTAATATTTTAATTCACCCACACATCATTAACTGAAAACATATCTTTTTCACATAGGTTTGATAGTCCACCACAAGATGAAAACACTGGTAGGATCAATGATAGGATTTATATTAAAAATAATTGTGGTGAACCACTACAAAAAATGGTTTCATATACTCATTTTAATTCTTAATACATTCAAAGACCACATTTAATTATCATGAATAATCCTGGAGAGGATGAAACAAATCCTAGAACAAGGAGGACTTTAAGACATAGGACCTCCATCAAAAGTAGAAGGGATGAACCAAGGGACCATAGGAGAAGATATAGATGCCATGATAATTCTCCTACTTCACCATCTTCCTCTTTATCTTTGCCATTTAGTTTTGAAAAATAAAAACATAGATATGAAGAAAAATCTCTACTAAGAAATCAAGATGGAAATAGAAATAGAGATTAAAGGCAAGTTATAGGGTATAAAGGGACATAAATGAGACCATTGCAATTGGACAAATATAAATAGAGATAATGATCATGACATATTTGATGATGATAAATCCTTGTTTCCTACTAAAATATGATACAGATCAGGAGATAGTTAGAATAATCCATAAGTATTAACTGAAGAGTTGCATCAAATGACTTGATATGAATAATATTTCTAAATTTAAGGGAGGCTATAATTCTAATTGACATCATTTACAAGCCTTCCATGGTACCTACTCCATATAAAACATTGAAAGTAAGTAACAGAAGATTAAGTCCTTTTTGAGAACACTAATTGATGAAGCTAAAACTTGGTATAAATTATTGAAATCAAATTCAATCCATGAGTGTTTCATAATGCTTAATATATTCAATGATAAGTATGAAACCTATTCAAGAGTATCTAGTTAACTAATGCATTAAACAAAAGATTCTCCATCACTCAAAAATTTTAATTAATTTTAATTTTTCTCTAGAATTGAAATTTTTTTCTGTAATTTATTATTTGTAATTTTAATAATCACTTACTTATATAATCTTTGAGTTACTATAATAAAATCTAAAGAAAGACCAATTTTATGCAAATGAAACATAGTTTTGTATAAATCATTGAATCATATGATTTGCAAAGATCAATAAAATTAAAACAAAAACCTTTTTATTAGATAGTTTTACAAACCCCATTAGTGTCTAAAAGTAACTAAGAGATCAATAGTGGAGTGATGTTTTTATAACCTACCTGACATATTGCCCTAAGCTAGTTACATTCAATATAAGAACGAAGTCTTTTTTCTAGTGGAGGGACTAACAACTTAGTAAGAATATTGCTCAAACTAAATATTCTTTAATTTTTCAAATTATTTTTATCCTCATTTGTATATAATAAGATAGCTTTACTAGTTTTCAAATGTTGATTAATCCTTCCTTCATTATTGAATTTAATTTACGTCAAATTTCTCTATGAATAGAAAATCCTACTTTAATAATTTTGCATATAAATTATATGAATCTACAACTTTACTAGATGCTAGCCTTTTGAAACCCTCCATGAATTTCCTAAAAGTAAATTGAAGAGGTGCTTATTATATAATAGAGGTATGTTGCTATATGCTATCTTTTTCATAATATTACCTATAGAATGTTGTATCGAGATGTGATCTTAAACAATGTTTAAACTACTAAATCTATGTTATCATTTAATAATTTTTATTTTCTATGAACCTATCCTTACATTAAAATCTCCACATATAAACATTAAGCCTTTTTTTAAAATTCTACAATATCTTTGCCTAAGAGATAAAAAGAATGATCCTGAGATAGCTCTACAAAATCATACAGTGTAGCATCTCTAAGAGAAAAATAGCATATGTGAACTAATACATGTTTATGTTATTTAATATTTTAATTATTTTATTTTAAGCATATGTGCACTAGCCCTTTTTAGAGTTTTGAAAAAGTAGGTGTTAAGTTCTAGATGGGTCATTAGCACATGAGATGAATAAAATGGATCAAAAGAGGTGTCATTACAACAATAATCATGGAAGTGATTTGGGTATGTGAGGCCTTAATGTCATCTCAAATGTACAACCCACTTGAGTCTAAGTATTACTTTAAGGGGAAGGAAAATCATGAGGATGCCAACCTATCTTTTCAATGAATATTATATCCTTAACATGTCTAAGGGTCATAGAAGTTACGTATGTATGTTTAGATGACGTTTTAGAATAAAATAAGTATTTTTCTTGTATTTGAGCAAGCAACTATGAGCCCATTGTAGATCAATGTTAGTCATAATTTATTACTATAAGTAGAAGTTGCAATTTGTAAAATATTTGTATCTTTTGTTAAAATTTATAATTTTAAGGCTTGGACAATGAGTTACAAGCCACTATGATTTGCAAGGAGCCATAGTCTAGGGTTGTGAGCTACAAGTAGCTACAATCTAACAAGAAACACTAGCCAAAATTCTAATGGTTTTTTTAGTATAACAATGTGAGAGTCATAATCTAGCTATAGTCTAGCAAATGCAAGGGCTAGAAAGCTTCTATCACTTGTAATATATAAAAATTTTATTTTATTTTTTCAAAAAAGGTGCACAACTTGAGAAAGACAAACAATCACTTAAAGACTATAAAAGTTTGTAAAGGTCTCTAAGGCTGAGGTCATGCAATGTCATTTTATGGGAGAGTTAAGAGAACTCTAGAAGAGTAAGAAAGGCTCTTCTTTGTGGAACCATTATTCTTGAGGATTGGAAAGTAAGTGAGGATTTTCTTTGATCTTATTCCAAATCCTTGTTGTGTGTTGTTTCTAACATTCTACTCTAATTGCAGCATGGAAAAAAGAAGTTATTTTCCTTCTTGTTTCTTCTTAAGTCTTTCTGTTCTTAATTAAGTAATTTCCAAAGAAACTAAGACTTTTTGAGCTATTATCCTTACCAAACTATTAATTTTCTTAATATCCTATTTATTTTTTATAATGTTATGATTTAATCTTCTATATAATACCTTTCTAACCAAAGCCTAGATTACAAGGTGTTACATATTAGCTACTTGTTGTAGGCTATAGTATTAGTTGACATGATGTGGAATCATTGTAGAAAGAAAAAATACCAATGAAAATGCCTTCAAAGCTTTAGAAAACTCACGTATTCTTTCTCTCTTTATTGAGAGATTTTTGTATAAGCATTACCTAAAGAGTTGAACTCCTTATGCAATGAATGACACATTGAATGTGTTAAAAGTGTCTAAGTGAAATGAATGTATTGATAATTATATATGGAAATAATAGTAAATGGTGAGAAGTATCTTGATTCAGTCAACTAATGATAAGAACAGTTTACTTCCATTTCAATATAGGAAAATGACTAATTTAATTTAGGAACCTAAAGGAAATTATTTACTTGTAACAACTACCATGAAAAATGTAATGATGTCATCATGTGATATGGCACATTGTTCTAACTATATGAACTTCTAGACCTTTGAATGTATTGACTTCTAGACTTCTAAGTTTCTAATCATTTAGTCTTGTGTATTACTCAACTTCTAGTCTCGAGGGTTGCCAAACTTCTAAGCTTCTAGAAAGCTAAGATGTTGAGCACTAATGATATGACAAATTTTCTTTTACAAAAAATAAAGAAAGACATGTATATTGAGGTAGATACTTTTTCCCCTCTTTTTCTAGATATAGTTTTAAAAACATTGTGATTTGTTAAAAATACATTAAAGATTAGGGAAGAAATGTTTTTCTCTTGAGTGGTTTTCCATAGGATAAGGTTTAGAGGGAAAAAATGTTTTTATGATGTATGAAGTAATGTATTACAACAACATTATTGTAGAGAAGAAGAGAACAATTAAGCTAGAGTTGAGATTACAAATGTTAGTACATAGGAAGATGTTTAGTAAGAGTCCTTATGTCATATCCAAAATTTTTTAAAGTTATAATTAGATGAAAATACTGAAACTAAGTTTTTATTAATTTTGTTAATGCCCTTTATCTCTTAATTTTCTTTGGTTCCTTTGCATTGTTATTATTTATTGAATCATAGGTCTTGAGTTCAATTCCTTAGTTTGATACCCCATCCACATTACTAATTATTTTATTTATTTTATATTATGCACTTAGTGGGTATATTTACAATAAGTGTTTATTTTATTTTATTTTTTATAGGGTTTTATTGTTATTTTCTAAAATGAAGTGTTAGCCTAGTGGTAAGATTTTTTATTTGAAAATTCCAAGTCATGAGTTCAATTTTGTTGGGCAAGGCTAAGTTATATATCTTGGGGTATACTTATATTACAATTATTTCGGGGTTCCAACACCCCCTATTTTCTAGAATGTGCATATTTTCTCTTTTCTTATTAACATAATCATATTTTATTTTCCAAAGCTTATCTTATGTTTAATTGCATTCCATGCACTATTTTTTTTATTTCATGTGAAGCAAATCTTGGATCACATACTTGGTGTGGTGGCCATTCCTTTTATGTGCTTTTTTCTTTGGATTTGAACTTGATACCACTTATGGGGAGGTGTTGGAACCCAAAATAAGTAAAACATAGATACACCCCAAGATTTTATAGAAGTTTATAATTTAGTGCTACCTAGTAGAATCGAACCTATGACCTAGGGTTACTAGGTTAAGACCCATAGCACTAGGCTAACATCTCATCATTAAACTTGATACCACTTATGACTAGGATGTTTTATGTTTTATTTTAGTTTTCAAATGGCATGTTACTTATAGTTTTTTAATCCTTTGAGTTATTTCAAATTGATATGTGATTAGATATTTTACTTCTTTTTGGGTTTTTCCTCTCTCTTTTCACCCCAAACTTAGATCTAGTTATGGTATAAATACGTATTAATCATGGTAGATTTCTCTCTAACACTTACACATATGAGTAAGAGCATTCAAGCTTTGTAAGTTGTAGGAGAGGACCTGATTTGGGATTTTGATATGAAAGATTTTAGCTTATGCACTTTAGTAGAGGAGATCTAAGCAAATCTGTACCAAGAAAAGAGAGATTCACAAACTGCTTTATTGGATGATTGCTTGATAGGGTTTTAATTTATCTTTCTATTAGGTTTACACATGTATTTATTTTCTATTTTCTTTCCTTAGTATTCTTGAGGTCTTTAGTAGATCTAAACCTTTAGGCCTATATATTAAATATCATCTCTTGTATTTGGCTTGTATTGTCTTAGATGATCTTGGCATGAATTAAATAATTGGTTTCGACTACCTTTTGATGTGGGTATGAATTTGAATGTATTGTGTTGGATCTAAATTTTTATATTTTTGGGTAGTTGATTCTATGCTTATCTCTCTTTACTATTTGTTGTTTAGTATAAATTAATCTTTTCATAAGATTGATGAGACCTTCTGAATTAATTATTTGCATTTTTATTTAGGACTCTAATTTCAAGTTATGAAACTTTAGATTTGAACATCCAAACCACTAAGTTTCAAACCAAAATTTCTTATGCATAGAAACATGCACAGAGGATGGTGAAGCTACTTTTCCCCTTACCTATTTCTTAGTGCTTAACTATAATAAATGTTAGCAATTGTTGATGATTGGTAATAACAATATGAATACTTAATAGAGTAGTTGATGTATACAATATTTTTTCGGATAACCACTTGTTTTATTAGTAGCATTAGGTTGGCTTGGCAACATAGCAATACTAGATATAGTAATTTGTCAATTTTATAAATATATTTTGACAATTTCACATTGTTAAGTAGGTTTGAATGCCTATACATAAAGTAGCACACTACTCATGAAAACTCTTCTCACATTCTTAAAACTTAGAGTATATACATGACCAAGGTATGCAATGTTATACTTTGTATATATTTCTATTTGTTGGACAAATCATATAGTACATTAATGTTTCTATACAAGGATGAGTTCATGTAACTCAATTAAAAACTTTGTTGTTATGTAGAGCAAGTTTAAAGTTACTCCATGTTCTCATTACTTATTTTTATACTTTTATGAATAAAGCCCAAACCACGTGACAGTTAAAATAAGTTCCAACCATCAAAGTAGTTCATGCAAAGCTCAACTTAGCTTACCATACATGCTCTTGTATAACCATGGAGCAAGGTAGGGGTGACCCAAAGCTGTACGGGGAAGGATTTCTTGCATTAACAAACTTTCATTATCATGTTAAAGAAGAAAGCTGTACCAAGCCATCTTTCCATTAAATAAGTGCGGTGTCCACGGATAAAGGTGGTCATCCGTTACAAAGCATATAAGCAACATTTTCGCTACCAAAATGTCAGATTTTAATCAAGGAACAAAAGAACGAGCATGCTCTTTCTCTAACGACTAGAGCTCTTGTGCATCTTTTATGGCCTAGATGTGGCATGGCCAAATCACGGAAAACAAAAAAAATCCAGTACTGGAAAGGATTTCTTGCATTAACAAACTTACATGCATCATTGGTACTTGTTTAACTCTTCAAATTCTACTTAAACATTAACACTATATGTACTAAAAAAGACCAACACTTTAAAAATATTCCTGAAGCACTTGAAACAGAGTAACTATTCACGTTATCTCCAGCCGTCGTGCAGGTAAGGTGCATGTAGATGTTACGCTGTATTCCTGCTCAGCTGCAATATTTACTCTAAAGTTATTCATAAGGAAGACATTAATAAAGGAGGAGACAAAAATGACTACTATAATATATTCTTTTTTATTAACCTTTTGCTTGCCACCGAAAACATCATTTAGAGGAGTCTTGCATATCAGCATTGCTTTCAGCATCTCTACTGCCTGAAAATAAAACACGTTAGTCCTTGAAGCATAGTTACTGCCTGAAAATAAAACACGTTAGTCCTTGAAGCATAGTTACTAGAAACGGAAACGAGGCAACCTGACGGCAACAGCAAGGGCAAAAAATTAGGTTGCAAAAAATTAACTTTACCAATTTTTATATTTTAGTAAAATTATGTGTATATTTCTTTTTAGAACAATTTAAAATGCAATACAATACAATGATTTTTATATATAAAAATTTACAATATTTTTATTTGTTGGTATCTCAGAACAATTACCCATCAATAAACTTAGAAGTTGTAAAAGACTTTATTTAAAAAAACAAATATTAGTCTGTGACAAAAAGTTAGTGACAGACAAGTGAACAACATTCTAAATCTTTCATTCTAAATACCACTCAGAGGGTCTCGGACCAATAATAAACGCAAATTCACCATTGCATGTTAATAATGAAATAAAATCCTCAAAATGAGCCGAAAACAATGGAGAACTCTGCCGCCGCTCTTTCATCTAGATAAACAAGGATAAAGCAAGATCCAGATCTACCAATATAAGGATTTGCTGCCCCCTTGAAATAGGAATAGAGAAAGGCCAAAGACGAGCTTATTATATTAACTTTGAAAAGATGTACTTTAAGAATGAACTTTACGGTAATAAGAAACTCTGGACTCAAAGAAAAGAATCTCAGTAAAGTAAAGAAAGAAAGATCAATGAAGAGATAATGTACAAAAATGGTCTATGAATCCACAGTTTAGCCCATTTTGAGGAGGGAGGAGGAGTGCTTGTTGCAGAAGCAGTGCAGTGACTTATCACACAAAATTGACCAACAATTTATGTTTATGGAGAGTGATGCAGAAACAGCAGCAATGGCCGTGGAGAGCAATGCAAAAGCAACAACAATAACAATAGCAGGAGCGTTCACAGCACAGCAATGTAGAAGTGGCAGCAAAAGCAGGCAGCGTTTACAGCATAGGCCCCAAATGCTTCACTTGAATATGGTGCTTATTGCAGTCCTCACCATAGAAGTGGCCCTACATTTTTTTATCTCCATGTTTGCGATTTCACACATTCAATTCCATGTTTGCCATTTCACACATTCAATTCGCTGCAGACCTATATTTTCGTGACAAATCTACATTTAATTTGTGACAGATGCATTGTATATCTTTAGTATCTTTGAAACCATAACATTAAAACATAAAATCAAAGTAAATGAAACTCGTTAAAAACATTTCACTCAGCAAGCAACGGACATTTCACTCAGCAAGCAACGGTTACTGTTCATGGGCATGGGAAACGGCGTTTTGAAACGGGGGATCCGTTTCCATAATGGAAAACGCAAAACTTTATGAATCTGTGGTGTTTCTGGCAGCGTAGCGTGGAAGCTGGGGAAAAAGACATTATTTTCAAAAGATCACGGAAAAAGCCTTGAACCTGCGAAAGATTGGTGAGATTGAGCTTACTATGCATACTAATGCTGCCAATAGTGGATGCAGGCGTCATTTGAAGATCGTCAGTGATCATAAACGTCACCGTCTCCTTTACATCTCTCCTTGAAACAGAATTTGGCAATGGCCACTGTCTCTCTAGATAGATTGATTCAATGCAGCATACAATTCGCTGCCATGACAGGAATTATAAAGGCGAGAATGGCGTGCTGCGATGGGTTAGAGCAGGATGCTTGGCATGCATGAGAGCAGCGCTTTGCAGCATCGGTATAGGTAGGTGCTACGGTTGACATGAATTCTGTTCTGGAAATCTTGGCTCTCAATACGTTCTGGATTTGATCAGTGTATTGCTACGATGTTGGTGAGTACTTGGCATGCAAGATTTGCAGACGAAAATTCGATTGCGTGTCCAACACGATCTTACGTTGTGCAAGTGTTTGTACGGAGCTTGCGGAATGAAGACTATAATCTGACATGAGGAAAACCTATGGGTAGTAGGCAATTATGAAACCTATAAACTGGTTTCTCAACATGGATGGCATGCACTGCGTGAGTGTCATATGGCTACCTATGTGTTCGAAGGCCTCCCGATCCCATGGCTTATATAATACCAAATACATTGCATGAATCCAGTCTCTTCCCGTTCAAAATTGAAATAATACTTCTTTCATGTACTAAACAATTGGTTTTTATTGATTTTTGTCTTTTTTGGTAAGCATAGTGAGCAAGCAGCCGCTAAGGTGAACATAAAAAATCTATGATTGGTTGGTGGACGTTCATGGATATGTTATATGAAAAGATTCAAGCATAATGCACATGCATGATGTCCATGGTGTCATGATGTGTATTTATTTAAATTATCATGATGAAAATATGGAGCGTGAATGTATTGCATAATTATGGCAGGCCGGGAACATGCCGGATGCATGATCGTGCAGCCTAAACTTTGATGACAGTACCATCCACACTAGTTTGTATTTTACTGGCAAATGCAACGGAAGCGACAGCAAATGGGTTGGTTCGAAATATAAGGGAAATCTGCTGAGTGGAAGCCCTTCAAACGTAGAAAAGATGGGATAGTTTGCGCACGGTTGACACGACCATCAGAGTTATATAAGTAAAAGGTTCTTGTGGAAGTTCTTCTTTTGAGTTACAAGTTGATGCAATAGAAGTGCATGTTGTAGTTGATCGCATAACATTCAAAATTGAACTAGAAGCTGTTTCCACTTCCAATAGCCATCACATGCAATGACATACATGTTATTGGAAGCAAGAGGCATCTATTGGAAAGAATGCAAAGATTATGCATCTTGCAAAGTCTCACAATGCAAAGGTATTCTAGCTGAAGTAACCATTGAAACCAGAAGGTGGGAAAATGAACAATTTTAGGCTATTAGAAGCCCAGCATAGTGTGAACGTGTTGTTGGATGCATGATCACATAGCCTAGACTATAAGGACACTGCCATCCATAGTAGTTTGCAGTTTAGTGGCAAATGCATTGAAAGCCACATTGCAAATTGATTGGTCGAAGATATAAGGGAAATCTGCCAAGTGGAAGCCTTTAGTGTACCGAAAGTTGATGCAACGGAAGTGCATGACACAGTTAATCGCATGGTGTTCAAAATTCCACTAGAAGTCGCTTCCACTTCTGGTGGCTATCACACACAATGAAGTACATGCTATTGAAAGGAATGTGAGGATTATGGATCTTGCAGAGTCATGTAATGCAAAGGTATTCTAGTGGAAGTAATCATTGAAAACTAGAAAGGGAAAGTGAACAATTTTGGGCTACTAGAAGCCTAGCATAGTGAAAACGTGCTATCGAACACATGATCACATAGCCTAAACTACAAAGACACTACTATTTGCAATAGTCTGAAATTTAGTGGTAGATGCAATAGAATTAATTGGCCAAAAACATAAGGGAAATTTTCTTAGTGAAAGCCTTCCAGCCTACTAGAAGTTAATGTGATAGAAGTGTGGGATGTAGTTGATTGCATAGCATTCAAAATTTCATCCAAAGCCACTTCCACTTCCAATGGCCATCACATACGATGAAGTACATGCTACTAGAAGCGAGAGGTATCTATTAGAAGGAATGCAAGGATTATGCATATCGTAGAGTCTTGTAATGTGAAGGTATTTTAGTAGAAGTAACCACTAGTGATGAGTCGTGTCCACGAGGCCTCATTGAGGAGACCTTATTGACGAGGCCTCGTTGATGAGACCCTATCGACGAGGTCTTATTATGTGGGATTTGATGCATTAACATGGCCCCATTGATGTAGTGTCTATTTTTACCTATAAATATATGCTCACTAACTGCATTTATGGCATAAGTCTTATAGTTGTAGTGGAGCTCTTGCAATTTTTTTGTTTGAAAGTTAGAATATTTTTCTAAGAGCCTACAATAGGAGTCAAAGAGTACATAGATCTTTATTCGAGCACTATTGTACTTGAGCACGATAGTATGCATGGCAATAAAAATGAGCTTTTTTGATAAACCTTGTAACACTCTGAAATAGATTAATTATTTCCTTTATGCATTTAGTATTTTATGCAATTTCCTTTAATGCTTTAAGTAATTAAATAATTAATTAAGTAATAAATTAAGCTAAATTAAGCTAGATTAAATAATGATAAATTAAGCACATATGTACAACCACTTTGAGCATACGTTTGACACTTGATAATCCTAGTAACGCTTAACGTTTGGTAACCTAGTAGCATTAAATGTGTTCAAGATGTGTACGGCAAATAGGAACAAATGCTGATGATAGGATTAGTTCAATATTAGTTAGTTAAGTTAAATCAACAATTAAATATCTTTAATTCTCTATTTTTTATTCTTAGGCGACTTAGAACATAAATCATAAAAATGACAAAAATCATATGCCTTAGTTGTACTTAAAGATACCTTTGCATTTCACAAGTGTAATTGAGAATACAATGATTGCAATGGTTAATTTCACTTCCTATAGACCAGTGTACTTAGAAAGCTATAAGTCTACAGAATTCAAGCGGATCACTCATGAACACTTAGTGATTCATATGGTTGGACATAGGGTCTATTCACTGCTCATCATTGGCGCTATTGCTAGGGACTTGTAGTTTAATATATGTGTTATCTAAGACTTAGTGAATATTATTTGAGATCATTGAAATGAACCTTAAAGTCATAATCATTTGAAAAATAAAAATAATAATTATAATTAACACACACTAAATTTTTTTTAATCCAAAATGTCTTCTTCTCATAGGCATGATGAATCAAAACTACTAGTGTCCCAAGAATTCAAAGTCATGTATACTCATCTAAATGAGTTTGTACCTCATTTCATATAAATAAGACCCAAATATTTAAAAGAATCTACTATTTGATATCTTTCATATTTTTTCAAATCTTTCATATTTTTTCAAAACTTAGAACACAAAAAGCATCAACTTTTGTATGGTTGGTAGGTTTACCTAATATGCCACACAGATCGCACATGTTCAAATGTACCACACATGTTGAAATACATACCACACATGTTGAAATGCAGTTTATAGACATGTGTTACATGCGCAGGCTCTTATGCCGACACAGCACAATAAGTGCACAAGAGGCGCTAACACTGACACCACACGATGACTGCACTAGAGGGGGCTCTTAAGCTGACACCAGAGGGGGTTCTTAAGCTGACACGTGTACAACACTTCGTACACATTGACGAATAAGACATTCATACCTTCTTTAACATCTTATGGTAGAATTGTCACTACGTTGACGCAGCATATTTTTCTTAATCGTTTTCTTGTTCTCAAATGTAGGCGCATGAAGTTCTATGCGTCATGCCTTTTTGACAGGGATTAAGAAAAGCTTGATTAGTTGCGTATGAATTTATATAACATGCTTTTGTCAGTTCATGCTTGATTATTGTTGAAGTTTCAAATTGCCGTGAAGATTTGATTCCTGGAAAGATTGAAAATATCAAATATATAAGCAACTATGTCTTTGTGGACTGCATGTTACAATTTATTTCTCCAGAAAATTGCATAAGAATGCCCTATAGACAAGTGAAACAGAAACAAATTCTATAAAATGTATATATGCATTTAAAAAAATATCTGAAATTCCACAGCTTAACCGGTTGCCTGCGTACGGATGGAAGTGAGTTTGGAATGGTTTAACAATAAAATGATGTTTGAAAACCTGTTATCAAAACTAATGAAATAATTTAAATATTTAAAAAACACATATTATAATTTCATGAAAAACCAAAAGATAAACTCTACAAATTGACGAAGCACGCCTGGGCCTAGTTGCAAAAAACACAACCGATTGCCAATGTTTTGCATTTTTCATTTTTCCAATGGAAATTGAGGGTTTATTGTTCCTGGCATATTAATATATTTTCCCAAGAAAACTGAAAGGTTTTGGAACTACATTTAGAGATTTGACTTTAAATAATAATTTCTTTCCTAATATATGGATTATATTGGTATTTCCTTTCCCATTCTGTTTCTGTTTCATTTTTGATATGAAAATATTCAAATTCTTCTATATTATTCTATATTATTGCTTGGATTCAAATTCCAGATTCGGTGTTGGCCTATCAATGGACCTGCTTATGGTGGCAATAATGGACGGCGGGCGCGAGAGGGCTGGAGCAGAATTCAGGGAGGTGCTGTTGGCAGCGGGTTTTTTCTAACATGAAAATTCTGCCCTAAAGAAAAGAAGTATTTAAAGCCATTTTACCGGATTCAATATACTTTACAATAATTTTGGTAAAATAGCTCATTGAGATTGCATGGTAATAAGGATAACTAATTGTAAAACTCATAATAAATCTTGTGCCTTAAAATAATTTTGAATTCTCATTGATTGTTGTTTTCTATGCAGACTCCCCTTGCCCTTTTGATTTTCATTCCTTGTGCATTATAAATTGAAGATAAAAATATAGATATCATAGATTCCCTTAGAACAAATATGTTGGCATTCTAGATGGAATATTATTTAATAGTACTGATAGGCTCTTCCAAGAGCATTATAGATATAATAGTATTCAATGTTATTGGTAAACTCTCTTGAGCATTATGGATAAAATATTACCTAGCATTACTAATCTAGGATTAATAGTTGGCCTCTCAAATAAACTAATTTATTAAATAAGATTAAATCATATATAAAAACTTTAACATAATGTTAAAAAAATTTATTATTAGTTATATAATCCTAACTTGCATATAATCAAAATTTCAACATAATTATAGTTAGAATAACCTTTTGTTTTTAAAAGCCAACATCAAACAATCCTTATACTACCACTGAATTTAGTTTTGGCTACTCTTTTACTTCTTGCATTTAAACCTCATTGTAAAAGAATCTTCTTATACCATTCTCAGTTTGGGTTTGGGTTAATCTCTCGTCTTTCTTGTAAAATATAAATAACCTTATTAGAATTCAATTTCAAGCATATTTTTACATAAATTTAATTTCTATATTTTAATTTAACCCTTGAGAATTTTAAGTATCTCAATCTATTATAAGAAAAGTTAGTTTTGTTCATTTATATAATTTTAATACTATTGATAATTTTTCCCTTTTATTCATATAGCACTACTTAATTAAATAAGTAATCTAATCATTGATCATGATTATCCATTTATCTCTAAGATCTAAACATATTTTAAAAGTCAATTTCTAATTTTGTTGTATTGGCTTAGTGGTAAAAGTCTTAGGTTGGTAATCCCATGTCATAAGTTTAATCTACTAGGTAGTACTAAGTTATAAATTTGGATAAAAAAAGTATAAAATGAATTCTAAAACTAGTCCAATAGATCCAAGGGTTCTTAGTGAACATAAGTAAAAATTTCACTTTTATATAATTTATTTAAAGATGATATTAGTTTGCATCAAGGTCTTTTTTATATTTTCTTGGATGGATGGTAGATCTGTTTTTTCTTTTAGCTCTAAATTTACATACAAAATAATTATCGAGAATGATTTTATTCATAACAAATTTAATAAGGACTCAAGAAGAGAGTTATCATTGTACTTTTGGATGAGAAAAATTAGAGATATTTAAAAAATTTTCATTTATACAGAAATTCAAAATATTTTTATGGTGTCTAATACATCAAGGTCTTCTTATCAGTATTCATCTTTACCATATAAGAATTATTTCTTTTTGATATTCTCTTTATGGTTATGAAGACTTATTTTCATATGCTACATAACATGCATGAAAATGAAATCTAGAATTTGTAATAAATCTTAACTAATAATCAATGATGGTACTGAAAAGGAAGGTTTCTAGTGTAAAATCCTTGTGTAGATCATGAACTCGATAACTCTACCATTAGCATGTACAATTGGTGATAATAATAATGAAGGTTTAGCAAAGGATATTTTCAAGAATTCAATGGGAAAGTGGATCTCCTTTGTAGATTCTTTAACGAGTAGGCACTGGTTCAAGGAAGAGCAATCACAAAAATGAAAAGAATTAGAGTATGGATTGTTAAATGAATTCAATGGGCCTATGATTTGCATCTTTGAAAAGGTTCTTGTAGCATAGTAGTGATAATTTAGGTATGTCCTGTTGAATACTTTAATGAATGGATGTCTCTTATGAAGGATATATAGGCCTAGGTTGCTAAATATTATACTAGGATTCCAGTTTAATTGAGTGTCCACCATGGCAATGTAATCTTATTTATTTATTTTTCTATGAAACATGACATGAAAGTTGTGGAATCACCCCTTGCATAATATGTTGGATGCGTAATCATGTATGTGAAGAAATGAATTCTTTACCACATGCCCTCCTAAAAGGAAATCAATGACCATGTCCAAACTAAGCACTCACTTGTAATCTAGTTAAGGCTTCTTGGGCTTTCAATCAAGTTTTGATATAAGTTGATTTTATACAAAGTTATAGAAATTTCTAGAGAGTTATTGATGATTGAGTTACATACCTCAAGAGTGCTTCTTAGTTTGGTTATGTAGATCTATGTTATAATGTTGTAAGGTACTATAGTATTATGAAAAATCATTTTGGAGGGGGCTCACAATTAATTTTATTAGTCATTATTTTTTTCTAATTACTCAATTGCTTATAGTATCTTTACTCAAAAGGGACATATTTTCATTCAATTCCTTAGAAACCCTTCCAATGCTTATCACAATGCTATATAGGCTGAAAATCCTAGATCACCAAGGCAAGAAGGATTTGACTAAACCTAATCTTATCTCCCAAACAAGAACCTCTAAGGCCAATTTAAATTTTAGATCCTCCAACAAGAAAAATTCCCATCAGTCAACCCATGATTTACAATTTCCCATCAAACTTAATCCTATAGGCTTAAGTGAGGTTCACAACAATCTTATCTCTCAAGCTATTTTAGAAGCTTCCCATGAGGTCATTACTACAGACTAGAATAAGGGATAGTAATTGATCATTAGGAAGAGAATTATATAGGATGGTCATTGAGGATCCCCTCATTGAAATCCTTGTAGCAACACCAAGTGGTAAGGAAAAAGCATTGAAACTTAGTTTTTTGCTAGAGCCTCAACATGGCCAAAACATCGCTAACATTCTCAATGATAATGTTGAGGCATTCACATGATCCTATGAAGACATGCCAAGCCTAGATCCTTACGTAGTGTAACATAACATTATCCTTGATCACAACATAAAACTAGTAAAGTAGAAAGCTTGCAAGCTTAGGCCTAAGATGTCATTGGTAGTTCGTGATGAAATCACCAAGCTCTACAAAGTTGATTTCATCTAGGCTATTGACTATGTAGACTGGGTCTCCAACATCATGGTTGTACCCAAGAAATATAGAAGTATAGGAATTTGCATAGACTTCTGGGACCTAATAAGGGAAACCATTAAAGACAACTTCCCATTGCTTGGTATTGACCAATTGGTCCAATACCATAGTTGGTCATGCCTTGTTGTCTTTCATGGATAGGTTTTTAAGTTACAACTAAATTTGAATAAACCTATAGCACCAACTTAGTACTACCTTTATGACACCTTGGGGTACATTTTATTACACTATGATGTCCTTTGAACTTAAGAACATAGAAGAAACTTATCAATGAGACATGACTTACATTTTCAATGATTACATGTTAGGTTTGCTCAATGATTATGTCGATGACATAGCAATTAAGTCCAAAGCCACACAAAACCATGTAGATGACTTAGACCTTGTACTTAAACATTGTTTGAAGCATGAACTTAGGTTAAATCCTAAGAAATGTATCTTTAGCATCAAGATGGGACACATGATAGGTTTCATAGTATCCAAAGCAGACATATGTGTAGATCCTAATAAGGTTAAGGCCATTATCAACTTAGCACCACTGACTAACCTTAAGGAGCTATGAGGGTTGCAAGGTAGATTGCAATTTATATGCAGGTTTATCACATGGTTGACTAATAAGTTGCAGCCAATGCAACACTTTCTCAAAAAAAGAGTTCACTTTGAGTGGATGGCTCAATGCCAAGAGGCATGTAACAACCTTAAATAGGAGCAAGCTCAAATTCTAATGATCTACCCTCAACAAGGAGATAAAACTTTCTACATTTAGCTTACTACCTCTGACTTATTCATTGCTTCTATGATTTGTCAAAAGTGAGATGATGGAAAAGAGGTCTTGGTATACTACTTAAGCAATGCATTGGTTGCCTATGAAGCAAATTATAATGATGTGGAAAAGAATTTCCTCACCTAAGTCTTTGCACTTAAGAAGTGAAGGCACTATCTTTTCCATAGCTAGGTTAACATCATTTGCAAAAGTAACGTACTCCAAGAAATTACCATGAATATCTATGAGAGTAATCACATTGCACATTGGAAAGTAATAACTATGGAGTTTGACCTACATTACATTGCACAAACATCAACGAAAGGTCAAGTAATAGCTGCACAACTTACGAATTTCCAAATCAACAATTAAGCAATGATTGATCCAGAATTTTTGGATGAGCATGTCACTAGCATAAGTCAAGTGCCTGACAACTTTGAGTCTCTCTCACACTTCGATGGTGCTTCAACCTCTCAAGAGGATAGTGCCACTACCATAATCACATTCCCCTCTATGGAGATCTAATCCTTCACATATCATTTTGCATTCCCTTGCACTAATAACATGGTGGAGTATGAAGGTCTCCTCTAGGGGATCTTAGTATCTTGTGATTTAGGAATCGAAAATTTAGCAATTTGAGGTAACTCACAATTGGTTGTCAACTAGGTAGCTAAGGTTTATGCTTATAAAGCCTAACATTTACAACCTTATTATGACCTAGTGAAGCACTTACTTAAAACAATTTGCAATCACTGATGTTCAACATATTCCCCACAACAAAATCTCCATAGCCAATGCATTAGCAATGTTAGCCTTAAGCATTGAACTTGATATGATTCATGCATTATCCACCTTAGTAGTAGATTTCACTATGCCTATGACAAAAGGTACTAATATTGCATCCATAGCCATAGTAAGCACAACACACGTAGTGGAATGGTACGATGACATTAAGGCATACCTTCTATAGGGTGAACCTCCACAACATCTAACCATTATTTAAAAGGATGTAGTGCATAAGAAATCATAGTATTACATCATTATGGATGATAACACATTGTGCCGCAAATCCTATGATGACATATTGTTGACCTATGTTAGCAACAACGAAGTGCAAATGATCGTTGAACAAGTCCACAAGGGACTATGTGGAGGCCACATAGCATCCAAGGAAATGGTGGTGAGGATCAAATACAAAGGCTACTATTGGCATTATGTGAAGTGCAATTTTGTTTCCAAGGTCAAAATGTGTGACATGTGTTAGCGGCATGACAACGTAATGCATGTGCCATCAACTAAACTCCACACAACGTAGATCATGTGGTTGTTCCAACATTGGGGGTTGGACATCATAGGACCAATAACACCTAAGTCTTTCATAGGGCATAACTTCATTATAATCATGATTGAGTATTTTACCAAGTGGGTTNTATAGGGCATAACTTCATTATAATCATGATTGAGTATTTTACCAAGTGGGTTGAATCTATTCCCCTTAGGAAGAATACATTACAGTAGGTTTGCAAATTTGTACTCGATAACATAGTGATCCATTTTGATTTACCCATGACTATAGTCATAGGCAATGGGCCACACTTTAGCAATGTTAAGACCAAAGCCTTTTGTGAATTCTTTGGAATCAAACATTCCTTTTCATCACCATACTACCTAGATGAGTATGGTCAAGTGGAGGCCACAAACAAAGTCATCATCAATCTTCTGATAAAGATGCATAATAATAGCAAGTGATAATGACATCAGCAATTGATTTACACACTTTGGACCTACTACACAACATGCAAGACAACAATAGGTAAGATGCCATATAGTTTGGTTTATGGATCTAAAGATATTTTGCCTCTTGAATTGCAGGTCCCATCACTCCATTTAATCCTCTCAAGCTTCATTGATGAGACTCAAAATGATGATTTTTGAGCCATAAAACTTGGTTCAATAGAGAAGGAGTGCATGCAGATGCTTGATAGAATCAAGTGATAAGAACAAATGCAATCGTAGAAACACCATCACAATCATCATCAATGCTTGATCAAGAAAGGAAGCCTAGTCATCAAGACCATTTGCAAACCTACAAACAAATTCTCAACCAACTAGGAAGGACCTTCTTGGTCATCAAGGCCTATAATAATGGAGCATTCAAGCTTGTTAACCATGATGGCAATGAATTTTTCAATCTAGTGAACCACTTGTATCTGAAGCCTTATTATGCTAAGTATGCAGCACCAGATCTTGATAAGACAAGGTAAGCATAAATAGTCCGCTATGACTATAAGCTAGCACAGACCGTCTGCCATGATACTAAACTAGCATAGCTCATCCTTTGGTCATGAAGTTAAATTGGCATAGTAGCACATCCTCTATGACATTAAACTAGCACGCAGTAGTCTACTAGGACTATAAACTAGCATACATCACGATCTCCTAGGATCTTAAGCTATGTTCATGATCTATTAGAATCCTAAACTAGTAAAGCATACAATCTACCAATACTTTAAACATGGTTCATAGTTCAACATACATAGTTTTTTGGATAAGCAAGAAAGAATACTTTCAACTCCTCCCCCTTCTCTTGTCTATGTACATCTCATGGGTGGGGTGGAGACACTGTAGCTACATCTTGTGTGTGGGGTAGGGACATTGTAGTTTTACAATGGATTTCATGTCATTAGGAGAGGCGTTTGGAACATTTGTAGTGTTATCGCCCTTGGGCATTTTGTTGATCTTCTGAAATAGCCTTGAGGCATTTTGCTGATCTTTTAGAGGTCTTTTCATCAATGCTAGCACTACCGGCTTCGAGCAACACTTGTAGCACTACCACCTTTGGGAATTTTTCTAGTGCTTTAAGCCCTTGTCATTAGCACCACCCTTTGGAGCAGTTACAGTGTCATGGCCCCAACCATGTTGCTAGTCTCCTAAGTTCCTATAGGTAGCATGGAGTCTTGAGCACTTGCAACATCATCGCCCGTAACACCTTTATTGGCTTTTCAAACACTTACAACTAGTTCAACTATTGTAGCATTTGTAGTACCCTTGCACCTAGCAGTTTACTCACATCTCCTGCTATGTGTTTGTTTTCTTGTTTTTTCTAAGTTGTGTTTACAAGATGAAGCCTTAGAGGTGGTTATTCAAAGATGCATCTCATCGTAGCAACATGTCACCACATTACCTTAATGTGCATGATTGAACTAGCCAAGCCACTCAAGAGTACACATCCTTATTTACTCTTCTATATTCTACTTGCATTTACCCCTTTTGCCTTGCATTTCCCTACCTTCCCCTGCATCATTGAGCTTACAACCCCTCCAATGCACATGGTAGCTTCTCCGTGTTAATCACAAAACCCATGAAAGATGTAACAAAAATCATCCTATGGGAAGCCTCTATGGGATAGTCAAAGCCCAAGTGGATGTAACACAACTCATCTTGAGGAGGAAACACCTATCCTACAAACATGACATGGTTTTACTAAAGCAAAGCCCATTAGGTGACACATAGTTCACCTAATGGAAAGCATCCAGTAGCTAGCATTTTGCAATGTGTAGAACGCAAAGCAAGTTTGCCTCATAGTCAAAAAAGTAAAAATGAAAAAAAAATGAATGGTGTAAAAGCATGTTCCCAAGAAAAAATTAGCAGAACTTCAATTTTGTAATAGGTCCAACCTTGAATCCACATCGACCTTCTCATAAGCACTCCAACGATAGGTCACAATTTCAAGGGTAATCCATTTTGGTACCATGGATGCTAACTCCCTCATAAGCATTCCAATGAGGGATCACTATTTCAGCAACAACCCACCTTGGTACTGAGATCACCATTAGCTGTGCTGACTCCACATCTTGCAGTATCACACACTTTTTTCATTTCATTCCCTTGTTATTCCTTAGCATACTCCCTACATCCTTTATCTCCAACATACCATTATCCTTAGCACTCTTGAGCATGGTAAAGTAATCTCTAATTAAGTACTGATAAGTGATGTCAGTGCCAACCTTGATGTGGTGTCTTGCATCCTTTTTTGACATCTCTTAGGCCACTCCTCCATACATCAACAAAGAGGGGCTAATGAAATACCACCAAATTTGGGCCACTGGGTCTCAATTGTGAATTTTTCTAAGTGTCAACCCAAGGTAAATGTTTTTTGAGTGTTGGGCCTATGCTCTCCACTGTTGGGACTATGCTCCAGAGCATAGTTAGTGTAGTCTACAACACAAGTCTAGATTTGCAAGATTTTTCTAGGTATTGACAATAACTACAAAATTTTCTAAGTGTTCGACTAGGCTCTTACTATCAGGACTACACTCTAGAGCATAGTTAGCATAGTCAACAATGAAATGGTTAGTTTTGCAAATTTTCCTAAGTGTCAAGTCAAAAGCTACCAAGCTAGTTTGACATAGAAGAAATAGTTTGGCAAATTTTCTAACTTATAAGACTACACTCCTAACTACACTCTAGAGCATAGTGAGCATAGTCTGCACAAAGACATCAGTTTTTGCTAGATTTTCTTAGGTGTTAAGGGTATGCTCTCACTGTAAGGACTATGCTCTAAAGCGTAGTGAGTGTAGTCAGCACTAGAACACTTTTTTTTTTTTTTTTTGCAAAATTTGTTAAACTGTTGGTACTATGATCTAAAGCGTAGTCAGCGTAGCTATGTAGAATTACTTGTAGAAGCCTCTAGACTAATGCATTGACCTTCATCTTAGATCCAATGCCTCTCTAGCAAGCAAGATCAACAATTTGCATTTCTTTTGCATCCCTTGTTTGTCCCAAAATTGTACATATGCTTGACACCACTCAAAAGAGTGGGTAGTGTAGTCTCCAAAATTGCACAATTTTGCATTATTTTTAGTACATTGCAGTTTGCTTGGCACTTCCACATGTAGTCTTAGTAGCATAGTCATAGTTTGGTAGTCTCACAAGGTCCATTGGAGCACACTAGAAGAACACCATTCACTTCAGTGGGAGCATAGTTGGATGTAGCTTAGCCCCAACTACCCCTTTATCACATGGCACCCAATCTGCAATTCACAATAACCCTAATCCTATAAATACCCTAGTGTTTCATGTTTAGTGGTTGGCATTTGAAGGATTCAATTGGAAAATTTGAGCATTAGCATTCTTGGCGATCCTTGTATTTAACCACACTTGGCATTTTAGCAAACACTGGACCAGCACTTGGCACCATTGCACACCACCGCAGTACACCACAGATCACTGCAGCTTGTATGACATCATAACAACCAACCTAGCAGGCATAGACTTCACAATGGATGTTAGTCTTTACAGTCTAGACATGCTAAGATTGTGACTACACTACCTACTGCACCTATTTGTACACCACACACCTCCTTACCTCTTCTTATAATTAACTATGCTCCCCCCCATTTAGGGTAGTGCTGCTTTTTCTCTCACTCAACTCTTGCACATTTTTCAACATTTTCTCTCGCATTCTAGAATTTACTTGGATTTTTCATAATTTTTTAGACATATTTTCACATTTTCACTTTCATTTTACACTAGAAACCTTAAATACACTCACCATAGTTGACTTCGTGGATGGTACAAACACCATGTGAACCCTTAGCATTCATTTTGGTGTAACACATTGTAAGTCCCAGTTTTATCAACAACACCATTCTGGGCACCCCATTTTCATTTCTAGTAGGCCCTCACACAGATGTCGGGTCAAACTATGTTCACCACAAGCCTCTCAATGTATTGTTCTAGCCTTTGACATTTTTAGTCGCTACACCCTCCACATCGTTTCAGTGCCATGATAGGATCAAAGCTAGGAAAGCATGAACATGATAAATATGGAGGTTCTACATTATGTGAAGGAAGGATGGAAGGCTTTCATACTAATAATGGGTTAATTCTACCACAAAAATATCTACCAGAGCTCTCCTTCAATGTGTAGTATGCAAGAATGTGAATTATAATTGAAAACTTACAAAATTTAGCATTAAAAACTACATCTAAACCTAAATGTCCATTTCTAAACCCCAACTACTAATTTAGTGCACGATAACTCCAAGTGCACTAAATTGCAAAAGGGAGAAACTTTTTTCAATGCTAAGATTGATGGAAAATAGCTTCACTTTTCAAATTTGAAATTTTTTTTTGGATTGTAAGCTCCACCATACACCTTTCCTCTTGGCCAAAAATTTCATCGATGTTGATTTTTGATCATTTTTAACACTTAAATAATGTTTCAACCCTAACTCCCATGCATCCACATCTAGGATGGCATGCCCAACATGGATACATGCCTCCCATTTCAAAAAATCATTAAAACATAGTTATCTACAATTTTTGGTAACTTGAACCTATTTTTTTCAACCCTAGGATTTCAAAAAAGGGGTGAAACACTATCAAAATGGGATAGATTGGGTTTCCACACTAGGGAAACACTACCTAGCATGGAACAAAGAGGGTAACACCCATTTGTATATCCTAACATTCATCTAGCTAGAGTTTGACCCCAAAGTTGATCCTACATGACCGAGAACGCCTCTAAGCATCTTTAATAGGCCCAAAACATAACCAAACCTAGTTGAAACTAGTTAAAATTAGTCGAAACCTTGAGATTTAGTGTTTCCACATTGGTGGAGGCTTCATCCATCCGAACTATCTCATTCATAGTGTGGGTGGATGGAGGAAACCAAGAATGATCCAAATTAACTACCTAGTAACCATTTCTCAAAGCCTAATGACCCCTAGACCTTGCCAAAATCCTCTGGAGCTTTTAAAATACCTAAAATTGGTTAAATATGCTACAAATATATCATCCCCCTTCCATCCATGTTGGCATAATCATGCCCAACATGGAAGAAATGGCAAATTACATGAGGCACTTAGAAGCCTCCAAATTGCTAGATCTTGGCACCTAGTATTGACCTTTGACACTAGTAACCCTGGAGGCTGACATGTATGGTTGATTGGATATCGAACTAGCCTAGATCTAACTTTATTAGTTTTTCCACACTAAGGGTCCCTTCTACATTTCCTAGCATGGAAACTTAGGAGTGTGGAGCTAGAAAAGTTTGCAGAAGGTCTAAGAACAAGAAACAACCTCAAAATACCTTATGCCTACATTATAACCTTGATAGCCTTTCTAAATGGCAATAGAATGCTAAAAATAAACCTCCTAAGGTTCTTCCATGTTGAGGAGGATATTTTCCATGATGGGCATGGAAACCCTGGAATGGAAAATGTTGGAAAACATAAAAAATCACTTTATAATCATTAAAATGATCAAATTTTGATAGTAGGCATTAACAATCAATATTAACAATCTCAGAGACCTACATGCATGACCAGAAGCAATAAAAATAGTAAAATGCTATATTCCCATAGTTTTCCACATTGGACATACTATTCCCAGTATGGAAAATGAGGGGAAAATTAGAAACCATCTAGAAAACCTTCAAACTAGCTAGAATTAAGCTCAAAACCTAGTCCTTGATCCTAATAACCCTAGATGCATACATGCACAATTGATTAAGGTCAAAACTTGCCTACATCTAAGATTTATAGGTCTTCCATGCTAAGGATCTCTCTTCCATTCTTTTGAATGTGGAAAATATGGGGGAGACTTATTTGAAGCTCCTAAACACCTTAGAATGATATCAAATAACCTTGCATGCATTCTAGAACCCGGTATCCACCTTCTAGAACCTTTAAACCTTAGAAAACTAATCCTAGATGTCTAGAAAGTGATTTTTCCTAGTCTTCCACACTAAGCTCCCTAGCCCTTCAATTGAAAAATTAGGGGAAGCTAAAAAACCACTTGGAAGTACTCAAAACTACCAATTTTTAACATGGAGACATAGCCATTGGCCATAGCAACTCTAGAAGTAAACATGCATAGTTGATTGTGATTTAAATTGGCCTGAATGTAGGATTTTTTATTCATTCACACTAGAGGAGGCCGCTTCCATATTGGAAAACATGGAAACAAAGGGGAAAAGCTACTTTTCCATGTCTTGTGGCTAGATGATACTATCTAAAGCCAAAGATCTATGCTAGAGAAGCCTAGGACCTTAGAGCCTTGAGCTTTGGCTCATTTTAGCTTATTCCGACCTTCAAAATTTATTTCCCCCAATCTTCCATGTTGGAGAAACTTTCCTAACATGTAAACAAGGGGGAAAGACCTTAAGTACCCTTAAAAATCCTTTAAATATGTTCAAAATTAGCCAAAAATTTACAAAATCATGATCTACAACCCTAGGGGCCTAGGAATTTGGTTAATGTATATCCAAATCATCTTGAATTGAAAAAATAATCATCCCCTATCTTTCAATGTTGAGGATACTATGCACAACATGGGGAAATGGAAGGAAGCCATTTCAACATGTTTTGACACTTACACCTGGCTCAAACTGCCTCAAAATGAAGTCGAAGGATGCATAAGTTCTAGATTTGGTCTCTAGCCATTGATTTAACTTCTTTTGATCCTATGTTGACCAAGATTTTGATTCTTCATGTTGATCCCCTTCTCTTCCACATGAGCCAACATGGAAACAAAGGGGGAAGGCTTCAAAACCTACTTTTTGACCTTTATAAACCTTCAGAGTGCCTAATTTTAATGGATATGGCCTTGCACTACCTTGTAGAAGCCCCAAAACCTTAATTGTTGACCTCTTGATGCTCCAAAATCCACTTTCCTTGGTTTCCATGTTGAGGATCCCTTCTTCCATGTTGGCCAATTTGGAAACAAAGGGGGTCCAGTGTGGAAGCCTCAAAACTCCTCTTTTCTAGGTCCAAATAACCTAGAAACAACTAAGATTGATGTTGAAAATCATCTAATAGCCTTGTAGCCTTAAAACATGGCCCACAAAGGCCTAAATTTGACAAAAAAAATAAATGTTTTACCTATATTGGTCAAATTTTATCATATATACCATGTTTTTATTTATTTTTCCCTTATTACATAATGTTTTAGGTTGTTTTTGGACTTGTGTTGCATTATTGACCCTGTTGATCTTATATGGCCTTTATACACCCTTGTGTGTTCTTTAGTTGCCTTATTACAACTTCATTTGCCTTTGTTTGGCCTTTGAATGATATTAAATAGTGGGGTTTGACCTTCCCTGAGCACCATTTGACATGATATGAGCATGACGTACTAAGGCCTTAAATTGGCATCATAGTCCACCAAGAATCTAAACTAGCATTATGGCTTTTTGAGGCCTAAAATTGGCAAAATTGTGGCCTTTTTTGACCTTTGTAGCCTTATTTCTGATGTTTTCCCTTATTTGACCTTTATTGTACTTTGTCAAATTTTCCCTATCTTACTGACAACCATGGATGACCTTAATTGCATTAGATTTGCATGTGTTTGCATAATTTTATAGAATTTTTACATTATTTATTTACTTTTACCTAGGTGTCACTTAATATGCTTTTGGTTGCAATGTAGGATTAAAGTATGAGTACATTGGGAGCAAATTTTCTTGCCTTTGTATCTACATGGACCTCATGGTGAAGTTGAATAGTGTATTGACCCTAATTGCCTAGATCCTAAGCCTAAGAATTTGGTAGAGTAGATAGCCTCAATAGAGAAATCTCTAAAATGGCCTAAAATTCTAATCAAAACCCCTGACTTAGAGGCAAGTGACATAAGACTCTCTATTTGAGGTGCCTATCACAACATATAGTGGTGGGAAGAAACGCCTTAAACTAAGTTCCTCACTGGAACCTCAATATGATCAAGATATCACCAAGGTCTTACAAAGTAACATTAAGGCCTTTGCCTAGTCATATGAAGACATTTCAGGCTTAGACTCATGTTTAGTTTAGTATAACATCATACTAAAACCTAGCATTAGATTAGTTAAGTAAAAAGTACACAAAATTAGACTTGATTTAGCCTTGACAGCTTGTGATGAGATCTCAAAGCTCTACCAAGCTGGTTTCAATAGGGATGTTGATTACATAGAATGGGTGTCCAACATAGTGGTAGTTCCTAAGAAAATGGGAGTATTCATATTTGCATTGATTTCTAAGACCTAAATAAATTGATCATTAAGGATGACATTCCTTTACCTAGTATTGATTAACTTATTGATACTACGGCTAGACATGCATTATTGTCCATTATGGATGGATTCTTGGAAAATAACCAAATTAGGATTAACCTAGAGCACCAACTTAGCATGACCTTCATGACCACTTGGGGTACCTTTTTTTATACCATGATGCCCTTTGATCTTAATAATGCCAAAGCAACCTATCAATGAGGCATGACCTATATATTTAGTGATTACATGTTAGGTTTACTTAATGATTACATAGATGACATAGCTGTTAAGTCCAAAGTGGCCAATGACCATACTAATGACCTAGATCTTGTGCTTAAAAGATTTCTAAATACAAGCTTAGGCTCAATCCCAAGAAGTATGTCTTTGATGTTAGGATTGGTAAGATACTTGGCTTTGTAGTATCTAAACTAGGGATACATGTTGATCCTAATAAGGTTAAGGCCATATCAAAATTAGTAGCACCTACCAATCTTAAGGACCTTTAGGGATTACAAGGAAAGTTATAGTTTATTCATAGGTTTGTCACTAGGCTTATAGATAAGTTACAGCCCATGCAACACTTTCTTAAGAAAGGAGTTCATTATGAGTGGATAGCTTAATGCTAAGAGGCCTTTAAAAACCTTAAGCAAGAGTTTATACAAATGCCAATAGTTTATCCTCCACAAGAGGATAACCTTTTTTACATTTACCTTGTCATCTTCAATACATCCATTACCTAGCTACTCTATCAAAAATGTGATGATGGAGAAAATTCGCCTATATACTACCTTAACCATGCATTAGTTGCTCACAAGACCTAATATACTAAAGTGAAGAAGTATTGTTTAGCACTACTCTTCTCATTGAAGAAGCAGAGACACTACCTCTTCAAAAGCCAAGTCAACATCATTTGCAAGGACAACATACTCAAAGACATAATGACTAACATCTATGAAAGTAGCCATATAGATTGATGGAAAGCCATAACTATGGAGTCCAACCTTCATTACTTCTCTCAATCCTCAATGAAAGGTTAAGCTATAGTCATACAACTTATACTTTCACCTATCGACAAGAAAGTAGCCATAGATCCTGAGTTCCCTAATGAACACATTATTGTAGTTAGCCAAGTGCCCAAGGGCTATGAGGGAATCATGCACTTTGATGGAGCTTCAACTACCCATGTGACTAATGCTACTACCATCATAACATTTTCATATGGAAAATCTGATTCTTTGCCTATCGTTTTGAGTTTCTGTGTACCAATGACATAGTAGAGCATGAAGGTTTGATCAGAGGAATGATGGTAGCTCATGACCTAGGAATTACATGCTTAGTAATCAAAGGCAATGTACAACTTGTGGTTAACCAAGTAATCAAGGTGTATGCATGTAAAGCCAAACACTTAAAAACCATATTGTGACCAAGGAAATCAATTGTTACAATAATTCATAAATGTTGATATCCAACACATACCCTAAAATGAGAATGTCATAGCTGATGTAATTACAACATTAGCCCTTAGTGTAATGCTAGATGTGTTTAGTAAGTTANTGAGAATGCCATAGCTGATGTAATTACAACATTAGCCCTTAGTGTAATGCTAGACGTGTTTAGTAAGTTACCTACCTTAACTATGGACTATGCTACTACTATCACATAGAACACTAAGGATACCTTTGTTGCTATCCTTCATACTACTACTCCTAAGGATTGGTATGAAAATATCAAATTTTACCTTATGCACAAAAAATTCTCACAAGACTTGGCTACTACTCATAAGGACACTATACATAAGCGATCGAAGTAGTATGTCATTGTGGGTGATAACACATTATGTTGATGATCCTTTGATGGCATACTCCTAAAGTGCTTAGGTAAAACTGAAGCTAGAATAGTCCTAGAGGAGGTTCACAATGGTGTTTGTAGAGGACATATAGGACCTAGAGCTATGGCTACTAAGATTATATGGTTAGACTACTCTGGGCCCCAAAATGACAACCTATAGAAAGTTAAGTGATGTGGAAAATGCCAATGATATAGCAACCTTATACATGTCTCACCAACTAAGTTGGATACCGCTCAAATAAGATGACTATTTCAACAATTGGGGTTGGATATAATTAGATCCATAACACCTAAGTCTTTTGCAGGACATAGCTTCATCATCACTACAACAAAATACTTTACAAATTGGATTGAGGATATTTTCCTAAGGAAGACTACATCCAAGCAAGTCTACAAATTTATCTTAGATAACATTATAGCTTGTTTTGGCATACCAATGATCATAGTTACAAAAAATTGGCCACAATTTCATAGCCATGAAATGAAAGATCTTTGTCATAATCTAGAAATGAAGAATTCTTTCTTATCATGTTATTACCCTCAAGCTAATATAAGCAAAAGCAAGCAACAAGACCATCATCAACTTACTTAAAAATATGCTCAATAATAACAAGTGCAAAATGAATGAGAGGCTTGTCCATGCACTATGGGCATATAGAACAACCTATCACACAAAAACTGGTATGACCCCTTATAGTCTAGTTTATGGTTTAGAAGTTGTTTTACCTCTTGAATTACAGGTGCCATTGCTCCAAGTAGCCTTGACTAACTTTATCTATGACAAGAAGAATAAGGAGTTGTGGATAGTAGCCCTAGACTTGGTGGAGTAGTAATGTATGTAGTTTCTTGCTCACATCAAATACTATTAAGAGAGATAGAAGTGACAACATCATCATAACTTGACCATTTACAAGATCAAAGAAGGTTACTTGGTCCACAAATCTCAACCAAGTGGAAAGGGCTCTTTCTTTTCACCAGAGCCTACAATAATGAAGCACTCAGGATAGTCGAAATTGATGGAAATGTGCTAGCCAATTTGGTCAATCATTCCTATCTAAAGCCATACTAAATCTAGCCAACAAACCATCAATACGTGAGCCTACTTTCAATGATCCACTATGATCTTAAACTAGCAACATGACCTACCAAGGCCTTAAACTAGAAACTTTGGTGACTTGCATAGCCTAATTCTCATGTGGCTTGTATGCATTGTAACATTATAATATGTAATGGTGTTTTGTATTCTTTGTTAATATCTCTTGGCTCAATCCTCCAGAAACTAATAAATAGGGGCCATTGAAACACCACAAAAATTTTCATGTTATAGCCCATTTGAATCATGTATCTTTCACCCCATGAAACCTAAGGTAAAACTTCATTGTAAATGTGAAGATTGTAACCCACTATGGGTAATTTCACATACTTTATACTTTTGGGGCTAAAAAATATGTTACGAGTGGTCAAAGCCTCATTACTCAAGTGAAAAAAGCCACCTAGTGTCTACATTTGAGCTTAGGGGATCAAAAATAATTTGATGGGTTTTGTGAGGGGTATACATTTTTCTATGCTAGAAACACCTAGAAGAGGGTAAATCTCACCTACCCCCAATGTGGAGAGGTGGGGAGTTTCCCCTTAGCTTGGAAACTTTCCCCCAACATAGAGGTTGCATGCTCAACTTGAAAACCTTCCTCCTTTAGTGTGGAGGTTTCCCCCTAGAATACAAGCTCCACCCCTAGTGTGGAAATTGCTACCCCTAGCATGGAAGCCACAATAGCTAGATTTTGACACTTCATGCACTTCAATGTTGACTAGCCACTTTAGCAAGCATGATGAAGAACTTAGTGTAGAAAATTCATCTCTAGTGTGAATGATATGCCCCCATTACTATTTATCATAAATGGAATGGACATGGGGGGAAGGAACTTACTATATATGATAAACCCCAAAATTTGGGTACCCATACCACTTGAATGAAGGTAGAAATTTGCAGCAATTTGGTAGCCATTTTGTAGCCCCATTCATGGCCTAAGAGCCTCCAACACCATTTATAGGTTCTACAATTTCTTCATGGTTAAAACATTTGGTAGTTCCAAACTTTTGCAATTTTAGATGATTGGCATTGGTTATAGAATTTAGCAATATTTCACAGTTCTACACTTGGGCATTTTCATGCACTCAAGAGTTCTTACAAGTTTCCACACTTCTACCCTCTTGAACTTAGCATAGAAACCCTGTGACCCTATGACCTTGTAACCCCCTTTGGAATTTGTGAGTTTTCAACCTTCACATTGCACTTTTTTGACTTTCAACTCCTAGCATAGAATACTTAAGTAGCTTGGATTCTTTACAATTCTCAACCCTCACCATAGTCAACGTTGCAGATTTGAGATTGTAGTGCCAAAGGTTTGATAGCATCAAGAGTGGTAGGACATCCAAATCATAGAGTTGATGGAATTGCCTTCAATGGACCTTGAACCCCTATCCAAGTGACCCTCTTTGCTACCCACTCAAGTACCATTTGTACACATTTCTCTAACTTATTCTTTATTCTTTCTCAATAAAGTTTTAAGTTTTGGATTTTCTATGAAAGATACATTTGTTTATTTTCTATACATTATTCAAATCTATTATTAGTTTTTACATTCCATTTCATTACACTATTTTGCAAACCCCCTAATTCTTTGGTTGATGTACTAGACTAGGTAGGTCACGTCGAATCCTATTTTTATGAAGGCCTTAGGGATCCAAGGTTGAGGACTATTGTGCATGAAATCCATCGAGCTTCATTTCAGAGATCAATTTTTCTAGTCACAATAAACTCAAAAATAAGATTAATAAAGAACTAGAGTAGTTCCAAAATGAAACTGGTGAGGAAAGTTGGAATTCACAACATGAAATCTAAAAATATCAAATTGAAAGAACCAAATTCTTAAGGCCCAAAAATGGGAAAGAAATTAGATCAAACCATTACAAAAATAGGGAATCCTATAATTCATGACAAGATCTAGGATTTAAAAAGGAGAAGAATAGTTTTAAGAAAAAGAATAAGATCAGAGGAAATCCTAACTCTTCATACTATCCATAGAAAGAAACTAAACCATAACTCTCTAGGTCCATGATAAAACTAATAAAAAATCATCATAGCTCCAAACATTTAATTGGAAATCAAAAGAACTTTTGAATAAAAAAATCATAATCCTATAAAAATTATTGAAATAATTCTTATAAAACCCAAACTTGAAATTAATGGAAACAATATAATATTCACCATCATTTACACACAAAATCTACTAAATCAATGTTCTAAATATTTAAAGAGATACCCATCATGCCACCACCATCATCATAATCATACAAAATAATAAATAATACCTATCCCACAAATATGCATAAATCTATAATTGTAAATGAAAAGGAAGCCAACTTACCTTCCAATTTATTCAATGAAATTTACAAGAGAGGATTGTAAAACTACAAAAACCTAAGAAAAAAACAACTAATCCATAATTCACTAGCATCTGCATAGTACCTTTTTTGGATTGTCAAAGTATCTAGAAATAATAAAACATGGATGCTTTAATGAAGAATAACCAAAATCATGAAATGGAAGATAATAACCAATTGCAAGAACAAAAACAAAGTTAAAGAAATATTTATGTAAATCCTTTTCATCATACAAGCAACTTCACCTAATCTCGTGTAACTCTCACACATGATAAATTAATCAATAAAACAAATGCCAAAACAACCACTATTCACAAAATATTGTAATAAGCCTTTCAACATAAAAAATAATTATTTAACTATTAAACATGCAACTCCCAATGCTCCATCATAAACAAGGTCATGAAAAGACAATCTATAGAAATTAAGAAAATAATGCCATGTCATGCTCCCAACCAATCCATATGAAATCTTATCACACTCATTAATAGGATTAGTGCACATATGGTAACAGAAATAAGTAAAGCTAAAAAAGAAAATAAGTAGAGATGCACAAGTAGAAAAGGAGGAAATTTTGCAGAGCAACTCTAGAATTGTTGACAAGGGGAGGGATTTTAGAAAGAGAAAGTGTCTATCACAAGATAAATATATTTCTTTAGAGAATTTTAAAATAAAAATCTCCTAGAAAAAGTTTTAAGAGAAAATAAGTAAGTACTTTTTATCACTTGCTTTTGAAGTATAAACATGCATGTTTTACTAAGTGAAAATGATGTGATGTACTTTCTAGTATTGACATTAATAAATTATGATGTAGCATTAACACTTTGCTTACTTTTAAAAGAAAATTGAGAAAATGAGGCTTTAAAACACAAGGCAAAAAAGCTATGTTATAGCCTCCCCTCTATCCTTGAAGGTCAAAAGGAAGGTATAAGTAAAGAAAAGTTGAATTTTTTGATTAACTTTCTTTCATTAGAGAAAAATAAAAATGGTGATAGAAAAAGTTTATATTTCTTTTCTAACCTCTTTGAATTAAACCTCAATGAAATAAGCTAGGAAAAATAATAGAGCTAGGTGAGTTAAAGGGATGAACTTCCAAAAATGGATATTCCTCCTCCTCCTCCTACCAAAATGACTCCTTTAGTAAGCAAACTAATTTTGAGTGATTAAGAGATTTCCAAGTGAATTTTTAAGAATTTTTCATGTCATATGTAAGAATTTTTTAATGTTATGTCAAAATTTGTATGCAATTCTACAAATGTCAAAAGTAACTTAGCCAATGTTTGTCTTTTACAAAAATGGAAAATAAACTCTAAGTTTATGTCAAAGACAAGAAATTGATGTTGGAGGATTTGCCCAAGGATATGGAGAGAAAGTTAAACTTCATCTCTTCAAAATAAGGTAAATAAGATTAACATTATTAGTAAGATAATAATTCTTATGTTAATAATAGAGAATATGACATCTTTTATTTATCATCTAGAAATAAAAATGAAGTTAGATAAGGATTAGATACAATTCCATGATCTAGCAATAAAAATTGATATGATGGTAGATAGTATGTATATAAAATAAATGTGACCCTCAATAATGAAAAGGACATGGGATTATTGGTGATTGAGTGAGGTAGTATGAATGCCATACTTCTAGATTTATTAGAACAAACACGTAAGAAGGAAAAAGAAAATGAAAGAAAAATAAAGATGTTGTTTGATGAAGTGAAGACCCTTGATGTTGAACTAACAGGTAGTAACATTGTTAGAAATAATTCTTCTTCCCATGTATATTTTAGAGAGAAGAATAAAGTTATGGAATTTCAGAAAGCTTTAATAGAATGCAATAGATTAGTACTAGCCATGATATAGTCCATAACTTGCCAAAGGAATTTTGTGATAGCATGGAAGAGCTAGGATAGAAAGAATTAGATCAATAAAAAATGGTATAAAAAGAATATCATAAATTACTAAAAGAAAATAAGAGCCTATGTGTTGATAGGAAAATAAGAAGTCTATTTATCAAATATACTAGATTAGAAGAGTTTTTTGAGAAATTTTCTGATAATGTGATGATTACCACATCAAAAGAATAGCAAAGAGGCCCATGAGAGAAGCCCATGGAAATAAGGGAGGATGATGACATCATCTAAGAGAAGTTAAGATCTATGATGAAGAATGGACTAGAATTTTGTTAAGGATCCCAAGCTCAACATTTGACATATTAGATATCACTAATTTAAGCTTGGAGGAGATAGAAGAAAATATCTTACAGATGTATTAAAGCACATGAGGTAAATATAAAAATTTTATTAAATTAGTCTATTTTATCTTATGTGATGTAAAACAAAACTAACTATCTATTCTATTTTGGTTTCCTAAGTAGATCTTGGGGAGAGTAGCTAGGAACCAACAAGTAAATCTACTTCTATGACATTGGTAAAGAAGAGAAGGAATAGGCTATTGAGGATGAAAAATAATATTTTGGAAGATGTGATTTTTATATGTTTGTTCTGTACATCATTTGTATATGATGTAAAGAGTCATTTTTTGTAAAATGTCAAGTGTGAATGATGTTGAAAGATATCGTATGACATCAAATGTCATAACACACACTAATTATAAAATATTTATAAAGAGATAATAAAATTATTTTTGCATCATTTCAATTAACTATTATTATATGCCATAATGGTTATGAAAATAATGTGATATGTTAAGGTTATGTAAATACCACTATTTAACATTACCTACTAATAGTAAGAAGTAAAAAGAAAAAGAATTAAAAGTAACAAAGTATCAATGCAAAGTTTTAATATGGTTCTAACAAGCACTAGTAGATGTTCATCACTTTGGAAATGGGCCAAATAAAAGAGCATGATATTGCAAATCCCATGCATCTAATGTGATTGTATTAGTGATGAATGTTTAAGTAGTCATGTGAGAAGGATGAAGGATAATCTTTTCCTTAGTAAAAGATATGTCAAGTTATCCAAAGCCTAAGTTAACAAATCTAATATTATGGATATACTCATTATCTAGGTTTATCATGTATTTAATATTGGTAGAGTCTTTACAAGAAGAGGTAACTGTAGATTTTCCTATAGGCTCAACTTTAATATTAGTGGATTCATTACTAAGTTGATAAGGTAATGCTTCATGATCTAGATGACAAATACTTAGAATCTATGTATCACCTAAAATGATCATTTAATGGTATCAAAATAGAAAATGAATTTATTGATCTATAAGAGATGACAATGCATGATGCTAAGATAGCTAGGGACATCCTACTATTTTGTTCATATTAGGACATTTACATATGACCATGAAAAAATCTTTAGAATATATAGAATCACCTACTATGTATGACAACCTACTGGAACTTATAGCTTCTACTCATGTACCATTAAAGAAAATAAGATTAGTACAAGTTTCATTAAAAGTTATTTGATCATGGAAACTAGGACCTTTGATAATAGCTGATGTGATCAAATTAGACCCAATGCCATCAGTACCATGTATCAGTGTGATTGAAGCTTCATGTGATAGTTTAATAGTAATGTGAAGTGGTAGCTAGTAGATATCTTCTTTCTTCAAATCAATCTTGATATTCTCATCATGAAATTTTAAACTATCTAATCCATAATGAGGGACTTGAAGAAAGGATGATATAGCCTCTATTTAAGATAGAATGTTACTTGGGATCATAACTCTCTTAAGAACATCATATAAACTTGCATGATGATCTTTAAAGATTTCTATGAGATCATACAAGGAAAAGTTAATTTCTTTTAAATGGACAATAGTAGTCATTTACTATAAGACTTTATTATCCATTGACTGAGATGATCGTGGAGCAAGTACCACTACAAATGGTTTTATGGGACTAGAAAAATGTGAAAGGTTACTTTAAAGAACACGTTCTTATTTTTTTTGAAAAGAAATCTAATTTGATGTTTTGGAAGGTTGCTTGAATGCATCAAAAATCTTCTCTTATTATTTATTTGATTGTGACCTTTTGATTTGCAAGGTATGGGTAAGGATTCTAAATTGGGACAATGAAAATAAATAATTAGATATTTGAGATATGATAGATGAAGGGGTATTTGAAGATTTAGAATAATATTGAATAATATGGGATTAAGAAGGATAGATAGGTTGAGTAATAAGAGTAGATTGATATGAGTGTGTAATAGGATGATATGTAATATGATTTTGGTTAGTTGGAATATAATTAATATGATAAGTAGATGAAAAAGGGCCACTTGGTTTTGATGAAGTGGTGGTGTAGTTAGACCAATAAATTACATAAGAATTTTGAGATTGTGGTGGAGGCTACTAGTGACACTTGTAGTTTGATCAAAAAATGACATATGGCTTCCTAAGTAGGGAGTTGCTTAATTTGTGTTCTTGATTAAAAGGTAAAATAGTATTTTTAGCTTTCATTAAATTTTTAAATACTTCTAATTGTTGATTGTCTAGGTGCATAGTAAATGACTCATTTTCCACTACTATTTTGCTATTATCTATGAGATCTTGAATGTCATCCTTGAGATTTATATAGTTATCTCTATCATGATTGATGATATGATAATAATAGAAGTACTTCTAGTAGTCATACTACTTAGGTACCTTAGGGTTTACCTTGTTGTCTCTAAGAAAAGTTCATTGCTATAAGTTGAATATGATGATAACATTTTCTTACTTGAATAGAAACTTATTTCCTCTTGAGGTATTCATCCCTAAGAAAGTTATTAAGAAGTAGAGAATACCTTGTGAGTAGCTTAGTGTATTGATATCTATTTATTTAAGTTCTACATTAATAAGTTAAAGAAGAAGCAGGTGAGGGAGCATTTCTTTGTCCCTTAGAAAAAGATGAAAGATCTTGGGATGTTGGTTATCACTTCTCTTATTTTATAGATTTGATAGGTTTGTTACAGATTGATAGAAATTCTTGATTAGCATATTGAATTTTAGTTTTTTCAATGCATCTAGTAAGCAAGAAAATATCATTTAGAGAGTGAGGCTTAGGATAAGTCATCATTCTCTAAATATAGTCAGTAATTGTAGCTTCAAAAATGTCCTATAAGTGGCATTTCTCCAACTAATATGGTAATTTGATTGGCATTACCATCCATCAAGGAATAAACTTATTAATGGATTCATTTGGAATTCATTTGATATGGATTCTTACCTCATGGTTCTATTACCCCTTTGAAATAACTTTTGGCAACTTTCATTGAATACTTCCAGTTCAATGTTTCTCAAAGCATCAGTATCATATCTTTTCAAACTGCAAGTGTATTCTTTCTTGTATCTTTTATTGTTTTATAATAAAATTTGCAATCTTCGTAGCTTCTCCATGACCTAATTCAATGGAATGATAAAGATTATGAAGAAAAAAAAGGAGATCATTTTCTCTCTTAAATTTTATCATAAGCTTGAACATATTTGACATGAGGAAGAAGCCTAACTCTCGCTTGGCACAAGCTATCTTGTAGTTCCTTTGGCTTAATCCTTTAGAGAATCCTTGATTTCTCCTTAGATCATTAAGCCTTTGGAGCTTAAAAAAATCTATATTGGAGGATGATCCCAAGGCTATAAATGTATTTTTAGCAACAACTGTGACTTCATATGGTAGTTACTAAAGCTTCAATTTTCCTATAACCAGGTTTCAATTTGAAATAGAATGTGAAAATATCTATTTAGGAAAAATGTAAAATTCATAAGATAAATGAGATGATGTTAATGTTTAAATGTGGCATGTTGATTAAACTTAAAAAAATTAAATATGCTAAAGAGTAGATACTAGAAATGATGTTAATTTCTAGATGAATTCTTCTTTAGTGCAAAAAAGATGTTACAGTTGGAATCATCATAAATTCAAACCTCTGAAAAATCCTATATGAAAATAAGTTAAGCATTCCATGACCACCAAGAAAATATAAAGAAATGAATTTCTAAATCAAAACAGAACTTGCATATTGTTAGAAATTCCAATAATTTAAGGTTGTCTTTCCCAAATAGGAAAAAATAGTAAGTGGAAAAATGCATGGAATAGATTATTAAAAGTAAAGATGAGTGTAATTAAAAGAAAGTGTATGCATGATGGGATGTAATAGAGAAATGTTACACAAAATAAAATCTACAAAAAGAGTAGAGCATACATGGCTAAAAGAAAATAGAATTGTGAAGAAAAGTAAAAACGATTTGTTAAAAAAGTTGTATCCTTAAAGCAAAAGGATAGCAAAACATATTCGCTATAATGCCAAATATAGTTTGGAGAAAGAAAAGGTAAAATATAGAAAAGGTAGAATATCTAAGAGAGGAACCTAAGAAAATGCAATAGTAATCCTATGAGAAGAAAGAAAGGATTAGGAATGGCTGATGAGGAATTTTGTTGTTTCATTCTTCCTTTGATGCATATGCCTAATGGAGATCTCTCAAGAGGATGGAATGGCTACAAGTTAGGAAAAATAGTAAGATGAAATAAAATGGGATTGAATTAGATTTATGCATTGATTTGAATCCAAATGAAATCTCCATGTGTCAAGAGGACATCATGAAGGAGATACAATGTATGAGCAAAATGAGCAATGGAAAAAGTCAGAGAAACTCTAAGATGCTGAGAAGTACATAGAGAGTTCTAATATATTGCAAAATAATTTTGCAAGAAAATTTTCTATTTTACTAAAAAATTTTCTTCCAATATTTTCCAATGTTCTAACTTTTCAATCACTTTTTATTTAGGAGTATCCTCCTCTTTATAGGCCATAAGTGCCTCATAAACTATGAAATAACAATGCATTGGAATCCATGGAATCATATAGAATATTTCGAATAGGAGAAATGATGTGCGTAGATGAAGTAGATGTTGAAAATAAAATTGATATAAAAAGTAATATCAAATGTCAAAAGTAATATTAACATGTGATGCCAAACAAAAAAGTGACACTGTATACCAAGGAGAAATTACTAAAAAAGCTAAAGTTGGAATTGATGCAAGATATAACAACAGATATTGAACTAAAGGACTAAAGAAAAAAATTCACAAAAATGTTATAGATGACATAAGATATCATTTTTTTATGAATGTTTGAGGTAACAACTAGCAATAATATGGTTGATGATGTTGAACATTAAACCTAGAATTGCTAAAAATGGCTTAAGCTAAAAAAAAAGCCATATAATGTCCTCGAAACTTTGAGCTATGCAAAAAAAAAAAGCCAAAGTGGGTATAATACCTTGATCCTTGAGTTTGATGAAAATCATGGAGTTTCTTAACTTTGCTTCAATTTCATTTTTTTTCTTATTTTTCTTTATTTGATTAATTTATATTCTAAATTAGACATGTAAAATATTATAGTATGATACAAGTTAGGAGTAAGGATTTGTCCTACCTTCATCTAGATAACTAGAGATATAAGATGTGTATAGTTTACTCTAGTTAGAACTTGTAATTGGTGGTTGATGGATCTTTAATTCACCTCTTGTTATTGAATAGGGGTTAAGTGGTTGATAAGATAAGGTTCTCTTACTCTTTTTCTTAAGCCACCAAAAAGGAAAATAATAATTCTCCTAATATTTTCTTGAATCAAAATTATTAGCCCAAAACAACTTTTAATGAATCAATAAATAAAAAGAATGAAGAAATATGGACCATTAATCATAATTTAGAACTTAGAAATAAGTTACTAAAAATAACTACAAAGGAGGCCTTTTCCAAGGTCTCAAATAATGAACTTAGAATATAGAAAGAAATAGTTGTGATCAATCTTTCCAAATAACACTTTATTAAAGATATCTTTGAGTTATTTAATAAAGGTTTAGATTTTGATGTTTTCTTAAAAACATAAAATATGTAGATTTGATTATTGCATAGGAAAATTCCTTAGAAATATCAATAAGGAAAAATCTTTAAGAATCATCCAAAATAGCATAAACATTTTACTTAATGCTAAAACATATAATAGTAACATTTTAAAGAAAGAACTCAAACTATTTTTTGACTTTAAGAAAAATGAAAATTCCTTAAAATTATGCAATAAGATAAAGCAAAGTAGTAATAATAATGGATAAACAAACATATAAAGTGAAAATGTTAGAAAGTTTAGCTTGTAAGAGCTATGAAAGAATAGATAAAGATCAAAATTTGAAGGTTATAACAAAAGGTAGAGAAGTCATAATGGAATATAATTTTCATGAAAAGACAAAAAATTCTCATATTCTCATCTATTGTCATGTCTCACTAATATATCGTGTCTCTAAGATTCATAAAACTAGTGTTTTACTTAGACCTATAGTGGATACCATTAGTTCTTCAACATATACTCTAGCAAAGTATCTTATCGATAACATTCTTGTACCACTTGTTGGAAATACTACTTTTATAAGAAATACTTAATTATGTTGATTTTTTTTCTAAAATCATACTAGAACATAAGGATATCCTTGTCATTTTTATGTTAGTTCCATTTTCACCCTGATTCCATGAGAGAGAGTCTTTATAGTCATTGGTGAAAATGTTAATAAGAAAGTAGCCAGTCTTGGTAAGCTATGTTTCAAAACCACTTATTTTAGATATAATAATGTACACTATGAGCAAGAGCAACAAATTTTGATAGGATTAATTATTTCTCCTATTATAGCTAATCTATACATGAAAGACTTTGAATATAAAGCTTTAAATTCATACATATTAGAGCCAACATTAGAATAAATATATTGATGATATAGAATACATTTGGCAATATGGAAAATAAGAACTCACCAAATTTCATATATATCTAAATAGCATTGATTGTAATATTCAATTTACTAGGATTATAAATGATAATAATAATTTAAAAAGCTATTCTAGAGTCTATAGGAAGAAAACTCATATAGATAAACACTTAGATGCTTGAAACACCACAAAATTTTGCATGTCATAACCAATCTTCATCATGTAGCTTTCACCCCATGGAACTCGAGGCAAAATTTCATTCTAAATGTAAAAAGTGTAAACCACAATGGGCAATTTCACATACTTTATACTTTTGGGGCTAAAAATGCCTCATAAGTGGTCAAAGCCTCATTCCCCAAGTGAAAACATCACCTAGTATCTATATTTGGGGTTAGAGGGGGGTAAAAATGCCTCTTGGAATGCCAAAAAAGGTAATTTAATTGGTTTTATGGGGTGTAGACATTTTTATACGTTGAAAACACATGCAGGATGGTAGATCTCACCTACCCCCAATGTGGAAGGATGGGTGGTTTGAAAGCTTTCCTCCCTTCAATGTGGAGACCAAAGATGCATTTTGGAAACCTTCCCCTCAAATTGGAAAGTTTTCTCCCATCTTGAAAACTTTCCCCCTAGCTTGGAAAGTTTCCCCCTAATGTGGAAGCCTTAAGAAGTAAAATTCATTAAGTTATGCACTTCAACGTTGACTAGCCACTTCAACAAGCATGGTGGAGAGCTCAACATGGAAGATTCATCTCTAGAATGGAAGGGATGCCCTGGTTACTATTTTTAGTAAACAGAATGGGCATGGGGGAAAGCACTTAATATTTTTAGTAACCACCCAAATTTGGATGCCCATTTCACCTAAATTTGGCATCTAATTTGCAGCAAAATTACATCAAATTTGCAACCATTTTTTCAACAAATTTGCAATTGTTGCACAGCCAATTTGCATCCCAATCATAGCCAATTTGCAAACCCATTCATGGCCCAAAGACCCTATAAAAGCCAAACTACAACACCATTTATGAGTTCCATATTTTTTGACAAGTTGAGTAATTTTTTGAACAAAAGTAATTTTCAGCAACAATTTGCATATACACAATGCCATGCCAAGGGTATTTTCAAGCACTCAAGGGATCTTACAAGTTCCCATACTTGTAGTCTCTTGAACCCTAGTGTGAAAGCATCAAGGCCTTAAGATTTAGTGAATTTTGGTGTTAACATTGCACTTCTAGGACTCCAAACCTAGGATGGAGCAACTTAGCATCCAAATATTTCCTCCTTTCTCACCCCCAACAGTGACCACATTAGTAAATCCAAGGTTGTAGTAGCAAAGGAAGGTTCTATAGCATCAAGAGTGGCTTGGCACCTAGATCATGGAGTAGATCATCTCAACTTCAATGAGCTTTGAACTCTTGTAAATGTGGACCCTCGTTTTTTGCTCATCCAAGCATCATTTATACACATTTCTCTAATTTATTCTTTATTTTTTCTCAATAAAATCTTAAGTTTTGAGTTTTGTATTCAAAGATAAATTTATTATTTGTGCATTATTCATATCTATTCATATTTCTACGTTTTGCATCTCCTAAGTCCCTGGTTGATCTACTGGATCAACCTAAGCATCCCAAATTGCATTATCATCATGAAGGACCTAAGGATTTGGAGTTAAGGAACTACTTGCACTCAAGATCTTTGGTTTTCATTCCAACAATCAAGGTTTTCAGTCATAATAGTTTTTCTTAGCACTAGAAGGAGGGACTTTGTTGAGATTCTATAGCCAAATCTATTATTTTCATTGCCATTTGAAAGCATTACCTTTATTTTTTGTAGCCAAGACCTTTAAAAAGTCAACGTTGGTCTTTCCCCCCCCTATGACCAAAACTATAGCATGGAAGTTACATGTGGTCGGGATTTGGTTTTTGCATAGCACTTGCTATGAATTTTAAGGCCTAAAACCAACATTAATATTTCTTTCTTCCATTGCTTTTATTGCCAAAAGTTTATTTTCTAGCTTCTAAAAGTGGGTGGTTAAACTCATCCATGAGTTTAATTTCCTCCTATTTTTCTAAGAGGAGAGAATTAGTAGCTGCATAGAACCAATTTTAGTGGAAANAACATTAATGTAAGAGGTGTGAGATTACCATCATATCACCTCCGTTCTTTTTCTCCTTTTTCATACCCAGTGCAGAAGTAGTTGGGAGGCCAACGTTGATAAAATTTAAAGCTAAATTTACAACTAGATCTACTTTTGTTGCAAGTTGAAAGCCATTTTTTAGCTAAAAATCCCAAGGAATCCACGTTGCCTTTACTTCCCACCTTGTGGAAAAAACATTAGTGTGGAAGCTACAAGTGGTTTGGGTGCTCAAATTTCACAAATTTTTTTTTGAATTCCTAGAATAAAGCCAGTGTGAAAGCCTTGATAAATATTTAATTTTTATTGCCATAATCTTTGTCACTAAACTAATGTTGGTTTTCATACCAACCAAGCCTACTTTTTCATCCTTTTTCCTGAAAGTTGGCAACTTGTCAAAACCATATTTGGAAGTTGATGAGTGGTGAGGTACCCCTACACTCAATCATATGAATACAAGCATTACACATGCAATCCAATCGAACTCCGCAGAAGAACTAGTTGTGACATCTAGACAGTTAGCCTTAGGTTGCAATTTGCTATCTTCCCACTTGGACTAGTATTAGCTTTGTCATGTATGGTTTAGTCCAGAGTGAGGTGTATGATGTGTTTCTAATCTAATGCTACTCTTGAAGGCAATGGAAGATAATATTAACTAAGCTAAGGGAGAAAGGATGAGAAGGAATCTAGCTAGCTTAAGTGCGATGAGCATCCATTCCTTGATTATCCATACACATCTTGGACTTTGTGCATGACTACCACTGGGATTACCAAGCATAGATCCTAGGTACGCTACTAGTTACCAAGTAGTCACACTTAAATGCTCACAATCAAGTTGTACTCATTCCATATTTAACATGAGTTTAAGGGTGAGAGAGATTAATTAGGAAAGCAGTAAATAACAAGTAAATAAATAATTAATCTAAGTGAATGCTGCAATGATGAAGTAATCTCGATCTTTATTGTTGGTCATGTGCGTGTCCAAGTACGTCACACTCAAATAAAGGATGTTGTACAATTACATTCACCACACTGCGAGCATACACTGGGAGGAAAAGGGTTGAGAGAAAGAAATTAAAACACTTAAACTAAAACTGAATTACTAACTAATTATGCCTAACTGATCTGTCTACCTCTTATTTATAGATGAGGAGATAGGCTATGATAGTGCGTATGTGATATCATAGTTGTGCTACGATATCGTGTACATGATATCGCGGTCACCCAAATGACGACTCATCATACCCCCACAACTGAATGAAAACTCATCCTCGAGTTACAGTAATTACACAGTGGATAGGTATGGGATTATTGGATGGTGAAAATGGGGTTATTTCACAATGTGGAATGAAAAAAAAAAGATACAACACAAAAAATGTGCTACAACTACAAAATTTGTGGAACTCATGTAGTTCCTAGTGGTGGTGGCTCCTCCATTAGTGCTTTCCCTTTGTCTTGTGCTCCAGGTTTTGAGACTTGATGGTGTTGGAGTATGGCCTGGAGCTTCTCCTCTTTGGTCTGAGGGTCTTATGTCATCCATGCTAATGTTTTGATGTTTGATGGAGTTGGCACTTCCCACAGATAGGGTAGTTGCAGAAAAATTTTATTGGCCTTGACATACCAAGCTACAAATAATCATTGTTCCTCTTCGTAAGCTTTTGATTTATCTTTGTATTCTTGAAAATCTGCAAGCTGTTAAGACAATTCTGCTGAGACACTTTTTTGGCCTTGGTAGCTTGCCTTCACCACCTCAAGTTCACAATTGGTGATCTCTACTTTTTCAATAACTTCTTGCGTTCTGCAAATTCTACTTCATATTTGACATAGGTGGTAGCTACCTATTGCTCAAGCTCTATTCTTGGGTGTCCTGCTATCAACATGGAAATGTTGCATACCGTAAGTTTTCCAACTCCATGTATTCTGTCAGATCTTAAATTTGTAGGTCCTGGTTCCTAACTTCTACTTGGTGGGCAAAAGCATATGTTTCCAATATGGCCTACCATTCAGTGTGTTGAGCACTGATAGCATTGATGTGGGCCTTGGCCATATGGATCTCCTTCTTAAGAATTTTTTTGTACATCCATACCTGATCTTGAAAGTGCTCCTTTAACTTTTCATGTTGTTTAGCCTCATTTTTCCACGTACTTATTTCAATAGTTTTCTTTTGGCAGATTGTGCATACCTCCTCCATTGAGAGGGTTTGATTTTTCCTAGCTAAACAACTTATGTATTGGTTAACCTAAATGAATTGTTCTCATAGCTGATGGAAGTGTTCTTCAAGAACATTCTTCTGCTTCTCCACAATGGTCAACTACAGGTTGTCAGCAATGAGCTGCTTGTTTTCCTCCTATAAGGCATTGAGTGCTTTGAGATGTGCATGAGTTTGCACCTGTGCTGCTGAGGCATCCCAAACAGCCTTCTCTTTTTCTTCAGCCACCTTTTTATTCTCCATGATTAGCTTGGTTAGTTGCTTAGTTCTGAAATTATCTAGCTACTTTGCACGAACAAATTGCAAAGGGTCCCGTTGTGTTGCTTTTAGGGCCACGAGCTGCTCTTGTAATTTTTGCATCTCTACTTCAACATGCTTGGCCCTCATTTTTGTTAAGACCAGCTTCCCCTTCATGGAAATTAGGTTTGATTGAATTGCTTTAACATCTTAAGGGATGTCAAACAAGGACGTCATTACTTGTCCTATTTGTAGCAATTGATCAAGCGCATCTTCATGTTTTGTAGGAGTCATTGAGGTTCTGACCAAAGTTTGAGCATCCCGTGCTCTTGTGAGATCTTTTGATGGTACAACATGTATATTAAATGATTCTTTGATGTGGTTTGCAACCATGTTTGCAGCTCTCGTGGCATCCTGGTGTTGCATGACCACCACAATGGCCCCTTCACCAGTTTCTAGCTACACTTGGAAAGATGTCACGTTTCTCGAGATCTATTATGACCAAACACTTTCTCCTCTTCCTGTGTGAATAAAAACTTCACCCCTTGTGTGATCCAAATAAATAGTGGGCTGAATGGCATCATCAATGATGTGGAAGAGATTTGCGTCATCACGACTCCCCCAATTGATCGTCTCAGCGATGGCCTTAATATGGCTCATCAATGCTCTGTAGTCTTCGGCGGCGGTGGTTGATCTTGGCCTATGCTAGGCCCTGCTTCCTATTGTTGGATGGGTCCTATACTTGGAGGTTGGTTGGGTCCTGCAAGTTGAGTTGTAGTTGGTCCAGTTGTCTGTTCTTCTTCTTCTTCTAGTCCCAACGTATCACCAATAAGTTTCCTTATGGTTAGTTGCTTTAACAGTTCAGCATAGGAAAGATTTTGGGCTTTTCAAAGGACATCATTAGTGTACCCCCTGATACCAACATGTTGGCAAAGCTTTCTGATAAGACAGGGGAAAGGCAACATCGTCTTCCCTATCTTCCATTCCTCGAACCGCCTCAGGATCTCCGTTAAGTATAGATGGGGCAGGTTAGCATTAACCTTTCCCATCAGCACTGCACATCCTCTAGCTACATATGTTGATATTACTTTTAAACCCTTCATGGGGAAGAGATGATAATTTTCAATTTTGAAGTAGATCCTCTCTTCTGTCGTCAACTCACCAAATGTTTTATCTCTTCCATATGCCCTTTCCAACCAATCTCATCGCACATCGGGGTCTAAACAGGTGGATAACTGAGCAACCTTGGGCCTTGTATTCAAAAGGTTTAATACTTTTGAAATGGTCTATGTAGATAAATTGACTAAAACACCACAGATGTTGACAGTGGTGCCTTGATCTCTGTTGTGCTAGAATTGGTACATCTCTCCTAGGTACCAATCACCACTTTTAGAGAGGATAGGCCATAAGGGAGACCCTTTGAGATGATCCCTAACAGCCTCAGGAGTGAACTCTACAAAAGATTCAAAGATTAATTCCACGATCACCGTAGCGAATGTGGACTTTTTGTGGATGGCCTGAATACAAGCTTGGGGCAACGTGAGATGTTGTCTCTATTCAGGTGCTGTAGAAGCTCCTCCTTCTACCTACCTAGACTATACAGTAGGAGGGTCCTCTTGATGAATATTGAATGATTGTTCCTCCTGTTTTGTATGTTTTCCAGCAGGATCTTGTCTTCTACCTCTCCTAGGTCGTTTGCTTCCACCTTGAGTAGGATCTTCCTTTTGTCCATGTTTTGGGGCCATCTACAATCACACGAGGTCAATCGTTAGTAAGGTTATTTTTGAAGTTAAGTTATACCTTAATGCTTAACTTAATTAATTAATTTGTTTAATCTCTGTATGATGTTTCCGAAAAGATTGTAATAATGAGTTCGTTTTACTTAGGTGGTTCCGATTTTAATTTCCCAGTATACTTAGGTGGCACAATTATTCTAAGTGTTATAGCTAATTACCCTAGATAATGTCCTTTTGATGATGATAAATTCCAAAAAGGTTAAGCATTATTTGGCAGGTGTTCCTCCCCCACAACTAAGCTGAACACTCTAGGTTCAAGCAGGTTTAGACAAAATTAAAATCAGAGTACCAGCAAGTGAGATATGGATATGAAAGCAAGGGTCACACAATCGTAAGTCATAGAGAAAAATTTGGAAAACTCCCTCGCGTGAATTGTGAAAAATGATGCTAAGTGTTGTGGGGGGTCGCCTATTTATAGGTTGACGCGATGTGATATCGCGTATGATACATCGCTTCAACCGCGATATAGCGTATGTAATATCACGACCATAGTAATATGAGGCATAATAAAAATAATGGCTTTTGAAGGTTTTCTGGAATTAAAAATGGAAAAATAGGACATGTGGTAGGTGTTAAAGGGTTCTAGGGTAATTAGATGGTTTAGAAGACATGAATAATGAGCTCTGGTTTTTATCAATAAGGACCTTGGGTGGTAGAGAAAAAGGCTATGTGATGGTACATAGGAACATTGATTCGAAGGGATAATAATAATGAAATAAAATCATTGAAAAGTATGCTAAGGGTAAGAAATTGTGGGTGTGAGCTATGTCATAAGTGAAAATTACAAAGGATTACACAAGTGGGTCCTCCCCAAAGCAGGTTCCAACCTATAATGCCCTTGTGTAACCACACTTAAAGTGTCCATGGGCACTAGAAGGGTTAAATGTAATCTGCATTGACTTCACAAAACACACACATGTAATAATCACTGGAATGAGGTAAGAATTCTATGTTACACATGACATGAGCTATAATTACACAAACAGTGAGATGAGACAAACTATAGAATGGGATTGCAGAGATTGGGACATGAGGTAACTGACCTAGGGCATAGTGAATCCCGTGTGAAAAGCATGATTAATGTGTCATTAACCCGTCATTCCAAGATGAGGACCAAGTCCATTCCTCTAATCAGTGACATTGCATTGTTCCATCCCATGATGCGAAACTATGAGTACCATAAAAATAAGGCGTACAATCACTTGGCATTTTATTCAAGGGAGGAGTGATTTTTGTTTTGTGGCACTTTTTATTTTTTTTCTTTTCATTTTCTTTTCTTCTCTTTTTTTGAATATTGAATCTAGAGAAGCCACCAACCTTCAGGCATGGGTGCATGTCTTTCCAATGGGACCCCCTAGAATAGCATTGGATTTTTGAGTGCCTTTTGATTACTCTTACTCCCATTTTCATTAGATCTACAAGGATCTTAGTACAACTATGTTGCATGATAACTCTTATAGACATCACCACAAAGAATTCACAAATCCCCTTGATGTCACATACTAATCATTTCCTCTTGGTCCATCCTTCTTCATTCTGGATACAATGAACACAAAATTAGTTTTAAGTTTTAAAAATGTCAAGAATATCACTGTACCCTTGAACAAAACCTCTTATTTGTAGAATGGATGAGTGGGTGTAATGGGCTCACTATCCACATAATTGATCACTTGAGACATGATAACGTAGAACACACCTCAACCAACGATCCACATGAGTGTTTTATTCATAGATGAGATTACTTATAAGAACATAAAAAGAAAAAAAGATAAAAAAATAAAATAAGAAATTGAAAAATGAAAAATTGGAAAACAAAAAGGTTGTAAAATTAAAGAAAATAAAAAATTGTTATTAATCCTACTTGTTACTAGAATGGGGGATATCCCCCATAATTAAATAGTTGAGGATGATAAGGATTAATAAATGGAAGATGAGGATCCTTGCATGTTGGAAATATTGGAATTTGGTCATACTTATCCCTTTGGGGTTCAGACATCTGATTGTAGTAAACATAGTGGATGCAATTTATAAGATGATATGCAAGGATCAGGATGTTGCCTTCCATGGCTATGTTCATTCGGCCGTATGGTTGTTGGAGTGTTGATTGGTGGCCCTAATGGAGTTACATGAGGCATTGGATTCAAAGATAAGGGTGCACCACAGTGTAGGACTTGTGCTGAGTTGGAGGATGTAGTGGCCTTGGAATCGTGTTGTCCCTTCCTCTAGTCATGTTTAAAGAAGGGACGCATTTGATGTTGAGAAGGCCTCTCACTGCTGTTGGCAGTAGTAGCACAACTAACGTTTGTGGGTTGTTGCTGTGGTGCAGACACCTTAGGAACTGTTGGTGGCAATGTAGAAGAAGGGAATAGATGAGAATGTTGAAAATTAGGAGAAGTGTAAGGTGCACAAGGCGGTGGTTGTGTTGAGGACATGGGATGATAGTATTAAGGAGAATAATAATGTGGCAAGGTAGAGTATGTTGACCCAACTAGGGAAATAGGATGTTGGACTAGATAAGCATTTGGATTCGGATGATATGAAGGGTCTACCTAGTTTAAGGGTGGCCTCTACCACGACTGAGATTGTTGCCACTATGATCAAACAAAATATCTCTGTATGAACTTTGGATGTAACACTCTTCCCCAATGCTCCTATAAATGTGACAATATTGGACATTAGCCCTTGCGGTGATCATACAAGAAAACGTTACATTGATACATATGATTGGTAGTTAAGTTCTTATTCTCTTCTACCCTTCTTTCCAATTGTCTAAGGGTATTTTGTCCTGCTTCTCGGGTTGTTAAAACTCTATCTCCAATAATATTAATATATTCTCCACACTTTTTATGCATCCATTCTAGCCACTTATTGATCTTTGCCTCGATTTCATCTAATGATTGTTGTACTGGAAAAGATGGTTCTTCCACCTTGAGATGGGTTGATTTCTCCTTTTGATGATTATTGACCCTTGTTAAGTTAAGATTTTGGTCCCATTGATGTTTTTCACCACTCTCTCATCTAGCCATTTCTCCTTCTTCTTTTTCTACCCACTTAATAAGCTCTTGTAATTGATGGGTTCATAGTTCGTATAGTTGTCCTTGGGCATATATCCCTAGGGTCTTTCTTGTTTCATCACAAAGCCCATCAATGATATGATACATTAGCCTTTCCTCAAAGAACCCATGACCTAGATAGTTGTTTAACAATGCATAATATCTTTCTAAGGCCATGTCCAAGGGTTCATGTTATG
>MNCI01018709.1:66519-90413 GCA_015680685.1 Gnetum montanum
GCCAACGAGTGTCATAGGAAAGAGCTTAAGTTTTTGCCAACCATTATCAATGTTGTTCCATGTGCAAGCATCATAGAAGGCTTGTAAATGTTGATGTGGATCTAATTCATAGCCTCCTAAGAAAGTAAGGAAGTTGTTTAAATCAAGCTTGGGTAGGCGGCTCTCTTTGCGATGCCTACGAGAGATTCGAACAATCTCTTGTATTTGCATTAGGTTTGTAGTGGCCAGTGGGGGTTCATCATCATCAGGTAATTTATGCTTTCATGTTTTGGGATGATGTTGCCTTCGTTTATGTTTATAAGAAACCCCCACTTCAGATTGCGTACTCCAATCTTCATTGTCAGATAATTCGTTGGTTCTCCAATGAATTTCCTTACTAGATGTGGCATTATCATGGTCTTGTAGGAAAGGCATGGTTGTGATATTGTGTGTGAATTTATATGTGACTTTTTGTAATTATTTCTTCTTCCTAAGAGATATATTGTTAATTCTTATATAATGACCTTGTATGATATAACTAATCTAGATAACTAGCACCATCCCTGCAATGGCACCAATGATGAGTGGTGAGGTACCCCTACACTCAACCATATGAATACAAGTGTTACACATGCGATCCAGTCAAACTTCGCAGATGGACTAGTTGTGGCATCTAGATAGTTAGCCTTAGGTCGTAGTTCTCTATCTTCCCATTTGGACTAGTATTACCTTTGTCACATATGGTTTAGTCCAGAGTGAGGTGTATGATGTGTTTATAATCTAATGCTACTCCTAAAGACAATGGAAGATAATAGTAACTAAGCTAAGGAAGAAAGGGTGAGAAGGAATCTAGCTAGCCTAAATGCAATGAGCATCCATTCCTTCATTATCCGTACACATCTTGGACTTCATGCACAACTACCACTGGGATTACCTAGTGTAGATCCTAGGTACACTACGAGGTTACCAAGTAGTCACACTTAAAGGCTTGTAATCAAGTTGTACTCATTCCACATTTAACATGAGTTTAAGGGTGGGAGAGATTAATTAGGAAAGAAGTAAATAATAAGTAAATAAATAATTAATCTAAGTGAATGCTGCAATGATGAAGTAATCTCGATCTTTATTGCTGGTCATGTGTGTGTCCAAGTACATCACATTTGAATAAAGGATGTCGTAAAATTACATTCACCACACTGTAGGCATACACTGGGAGGAAAAGGGTTGAGAGAAAGAAATTAAAACACTTAAACTAAAACTAACTTACTGACTAATTGTGCCTAACTAATCTGTCTACCTCTTATTTATAGATGAGGAGATAGGCTACAATATCGCAATTGGGCTACAATATTGCGTACGCGATATCGCAGTCACCCAAATGACAACTCATCAGAAGTTAGCAAGTTTCCATTTTGGTCTTCAAACTTTCCCCCCTCTCTTCAACATTGCAATAGGAAAGTGTGATATTTTCATTATCTCACTGCCCTTCTTTTCCCGTTTCAATACCCATCATAGAGGTGCTTGGGAAGCCAACTTCGATAAGGTTTAAAGTCAATGTTGCCAATATTTTATTTCTAGTAAAGGGGTGAATCCCCCTTATCCCCCACTTACTAATTTTAGTAAGTATATCACTTTTTTTTTCATTTTCATTTCCTCTAAGAGTTCTTGAATTCTATTCACTAGAACTTACTCTTATCTTGACATTTATAGCCTATTCTTAAGCAATTCTTAGAATTATAGTCATGTCTTTCCAAAAATCCACCCAATTGCCCTTCACCTTCAATGGTGAAGATCATAACCAACAAGTCATTAGGGTGTATGATTCCAAATACCTTGTAGTCATTAGGGGAGAGTCCTAATTTTGTAGCTATAAATGAAGATCTTTATAACTTTATTTATGTCAAAATTTAGGTAGGAATGCTAATTCCATGAATTGAAGCTAAAGCCAAGAGGAATTTTGAGCTCATACACAGTGGTGGGAAAGAATACATGCCTTCCCCATATGAATAAATTCCTCTAAATAACATCTAGTTTAGCATCATATCCCACTTGATTACCATAGAGGAGGAAGATGACTAGACTACCTTTGGGAAATAATAGGAAGAAGAGGATGAATTTAAGGTAGAATCTAATCTTGAAAACATCCTTGGAGGGCTACTCAACCAAACATCCCCAAATGTGAGAAACACTTCCCCTAATGCTTTGGTTTTCTCCATGGGCATGATGCCATCATCTTTCACTACTCCATGCCCTACTATAGTGGACCCCACACCAGTTGAAGCAACACATCACACTCAGTCAATGCCACAAACAACAAATTATAACATATCAATGTCATTTGCAACACAACCATGAAATACAAAATCATCAATGGTGGGTTTTAGCACCACAAATATGATAACTACTCACATTGGGTCCACCATGAGATCCCCCACAACACAAGGGTCATAGACTACATTTTTGTTTGTGCCTTAAGTATTAACACAAACATGTTTTTCTTTGTCTGGCCCACAAGCCATAACCATGACACAAACTTTTCCCTCTATCATGCAACAAATAGTAAGGCCACAAGCTTCACAATAGATACCACAACCTTATGTACAAAACTTCCAAACTACGGGGCCAATGGAAGGCTTTGATCAATCCTTCCAAATGATCCAAGACCTAACATAAGAATTGAAGAGGCATAATTCCTCTACCACACAAACTATCAAGATTATGAACTTCTACCAAGACAATACCATAAGTCCTGTAGTCCCACCCTTGACACTTCCTCCTAGTGTCCCCATTCCATAATTTAATAAATATAATGGAGAAGATGATCCTAATGCTCACCTTATCAACTTTCAATCTGAATGTTTGCTTTTGTAGCCATGGCCTTATACCATCATGAGGATTTTACCTATTTCTTTAATAGGAAAAGCATTTGATTGGTACCACACATTACCCAGTGAATCTATATCCTCTCTGGAAGGCTTAGTAGCCATATTTTCCAACCACTTCAAGTATAACCTAAAGCTTAACACAACACTTGACCAACTCATGAAGGTTAAGCAAGGGCCCTTAGAACTTGTACAGAAATTCATTTAGTGGTGGAATGGACTACTAAATGAAATACCAAAACCCATAGTTGAAGCCCACTTGCTAGCCATATTCAAGGAAGTAGTTAATGATTTTATAAGTCTAAACTCTACTACCTTCATACATGGTCTCTTATCCAAGCATTCTCACAAACTAAAAGCATAGAGGATGCTGCAAAGGCTAGCCATGATCCAGCCTAAATAACATATAAAAACCAACATGCTCAAAGAGATAAAGAAAAGAGCAAACAAGGCAACACTACTATAGCAACCATGACTAAGGAAATTAAGACCATGAACCAAGGGCCAAAGGTCAACCCATCCAAGGCCCCTACCAATGATCATAGTAATCAACCATTAACTTTTGGGACTAATACATCAACAACAAAAAGACCTAACTTCAAAAGGAAGGATAGGTCTAAGTATATTGATTTTCCACTAAAACCAACCAAGTATATTTGAATCTATCCAAAAATGTTTTGTTTAAAAACATATTTTGGTAGATTTAGAGAGTATAAAACATAAATATTAATTTTTTAATGCTTTATGCGTAACCAATTTTCTGGAAATATTTGGGTTGAAATGCACAATTTTCACCTAGAAATGGTTTTTTTCTTATTTTCCTTTTATTATGTAGGGGTAGTAACTACTGCTAGACATGAGGAAAAGGTTGAGGAATAGGCTTGAAAATATATTTTATGCTTGTAACATTTTACAATCCTTACATATTTTAGTCTTAAGAGATCAATGCACAATTGATATGATAGCAAAGCAACTATCTCGAGGCTTTTGGAAATCATGATTTTCATATACCTAGAAAGCAATAAGTTCTCAATTCTTTAACAATAGCTTTGGAGTTAAATTTTAATTAATGATAGCACTACTTTGCTTCATTAGGGATTTTATATTGTATGAGGTAACAACAAAAAATATACATACCATAAGTCCTTTTAATTCATTGTAGAAAATCTCAACAACTAGGAAATCTAAAAATTTTTGCTACTTTATTATAAACATAAAAAGTACAAAATCATGCTACTATCTTATACATGAATTTTCAATTTAGTTGTAGTGAGGCAAGGAATTTGACAAATAACTAATCATATATGAGCTTTGAAAACAACTAATACTATTTATTTACATGATCAAAACATATAGATTTTGCCTGCAATGTTTGAGCTTGTAAAATCTATATATCCAAGGTAAGAGATTCTAAAATTCTAGCACTTAGCATAATGCAAAGATCCAATGAAAGAAATAATAGTTTATTTCAATGTAAAATGATATTTTCTTCTTATTTCAAATCATCTACATGTGAATTTTTATAGTCATAAGGAAAGTGTGAAACTTTACACGTAATAGTGTCAATGATCGTAGTGAACTTTTATTTTGGAAAAAAATCGAGTGAATTGTATTCCCAAAAAGAAGGCTATACATCAATATGGTGCAAGCTAGAGCATTGGCCCCACACCGACCGCAGACCCCAACCCTGGGTCCCCCACGAACCATGACCGCTACAAGCGTTGCCACACGCAAGCATTATGCCCCATTCCCAAACCCTTAACCAGAGAACCAGGTCAATCTGAGCATGCCCTTGCCACCCCTCGTCCCACATTAACAACTTTTTGGGTGGGTTGTGGTAGAGCCCTGACTCTCCTTGGAGGGTTGAAGTCTTGGAACTAGCGCTCCCGGGCCAACCGTCAAGCGACATCTATTTTCCTTAATTATTTGGGTAATGCTTGTCATGTGGTCTCTAATAACATTCTCGATCCATTGCAACGTTTGGCTGTATGATTGTGGGGGAAGTGATAGATTGTTTGGAAGCTGCCCTCTATGTTGTCTTTGGGTTCATCATTTGCAGTTGATGCATCACTTCGTGGGACAAGTCCCAGCCCGTCCCACATGCCAACAGCATCCTGAGTGTCCTAGGGGGGCATAGCTGAGGACTTGTTTGAGGTCATGATCCCCCCTACTAGAAAACCATGCCTACATCGCCTCCGTTGATACACCTGCACCGATTGAGGCTATGACTGAAGCAATGGAATCAAGGTACCAGCCAGCCAGAGGGCCCAAATAACCCCAGGGTGTCTGCCAGGGTGCCTCTATTGTAGAGACTCCCAGAGAAAGTGGGGGAGGTTGACGGGAGTCTTGGTGTACATGCTCTGGAGGAACGTGAAGTGTACCCCATTGAGTTTATGGTATGAGCCTGACTGAATCAAGCAACACTCCACCAGCATCATTGTGGCATGCCACGTGGGTGGGAGGGCCATCCCCTGAATGTGGCCACTTGCAATCTGGTGGATGGGACCCTGGAAAACATTGGTAGCTGCGACATGGGACTGTGTGATCGAGGGGATCTAGACCCCTGTTGCAGGGGCACCAATCAGCATGGCTAAGGCATCCACGATCACCAAAATTTGGCACCCGTGAAAGATGGCAACCTCCCCATGCCATCTAGTGTAAAATAGTTGGACGTACAACTTCGGGTCAGCCGTGATCCATTGCAGCACTTGGGTCCACCCCATCCGCGTAACCTAGTGCTAGAGCGTTGATTGATTTTAGAGGTCGGTACCGAGTGGCTTGAGGAAAGTAGCATGCGTCCCCATAATCATAGTAATTTCACCCCAGAGTCGGTGGAACCAGTAAGCCAGTGTTGTAGGTGGGGGAAGATATGTTTCTTTAAAGACTTGATCATTTCGAGCACACCAAAGGGTCCACAATGTAGCCAGTGTTGGTGAGTTTCCCGAGTAGTTGAGTGGGGTGAGGCTAGCCATACGCCATAATTTTCAGGCCACGTGGCATTCATGCAAGAAGTGGTGAAGTGTCTCTGGGCACTGATTGCACATCGGGAAGGTGGCATCAATAGGCATGCCACATTCCCTCATCCACGCACGAACGAGGAGCACCTAGTTGTAGGATTAGCCACCCGAAGATCTTGATTTTTTCTAGTAAGTGGCCTTTCCATAGTCTCATCAATCGAGGGTCTGCCGGGAACTTACACTGTAGCAGCTATCGAGGGTGGAGGGTGACCTCATTAACGTGGTGGATCATGTTGATGTGCATGTAGATTTGGCGCCACACCAGGGAGTTTGACCTGAAAGCCACCTAGGGATGATATTTGTGCAGTAGAATTTGCACCCACTAGGGGGGGTCATCCGACGTTGTGGAGAAATGATGTAGAAGTCGCTACCTACCCACAGCAGCTTCCACTGGAAATGGCAGAATGCTAACACCTCCCACCAAATGGTGGTGAGCGGTCCTTTCCTAGGACACAAGATGCATTTTCAATCCACCCTTGCCCCTAGACCATACAAAATCTCAAATTATCGTGTCAATTTTCTAGATGACTCCTGCCGGTGGGGTGGCCATGGATGCCATGAATCTCACCATGGCAGTCAACATTGTCAACACCAGCACTATTTTCCCTTTTCAAGATAGGAACCTATTCACCCAGTGTGTCGTGTGTTTCTATAGTTTCATTAGGAGCACTTGCCAGGTTCATTGTTTGTGCTAGTTGTGCATGGGGACACCCAGATATGTATCTTCCACACCCACCGATAGGATCCCCAAAATCTGGATGACCTTGTTGCAAACACTGGGGTGAGTATGGGTGAGGTAGATTGCAGACTTACCAAGGTTGGGGATCAGCCCCACTTCCCTCTTCATCCTGTCCAGCATCCTCAGAATTACCCGGGCCTGTGGCACGGTGGCATGGGTAAAGATCATCGTGTCATCCGCATAGTAAGCAGTTAAGCATTGGATTTCATGTACGTATAGCCCTAGGATACCTTCCTCGGTGCAGTAGGTTTGCATGAGGTCCATCATCAGGAGGAAGAGGAGTGGAGAGAGAGGATCCCCTTATCTAAGTCCACGGCCTATCCCATGGAACCCCCATAGGTGGCCATCGATGTCTAGTGAGTACCATCCTCTTTTCTGAACCTGAAGGCACAAATCCATGAATGGTTTAGTAAACCCTTTTGCCTGCATCACCATCCAAAGGGCGGTCCAGCTTATGGAGTCATAAGCTTTAGTGATGTCTAATTTGATGTAGAGCCTGCTCGTCCCCTACTAGGCACGAGGTGATAGCACCAGCCTACCCACTGTAACACCTGAGCCTCTATCTGTGGTAATTTATCTCTTAGAGACACACTACATCTCATCCCTCGATGCACATCATTCAGTTTAGGATATGTCATTTATATGAGGCACCCTAGCCTCGGCAATTCCAGGAAAGTACCTTCATGGTGAAATACACAAGAGTCTGTTGTAAACCTCCCAGAGTGTAGGTTGCACTCCCAAGTCGACATACAATTGTGTGGCCGTGTGCCTGGTATGAGCTTTGTCAGGGCATCCAACCTTGGTTGTCGGCTGGGTTACCTCCATCCCCTTCTCTCGTGGTACCCCTTAGCAACCTTCAAGGATTTTGAGCCGCTCTGACCCCTAGCTAGTGGTGATCCAGCTAGTCAGCAGCTGTAGTGTTTGTCCCCCCCACGACGAGCCCACCATCCCCATCTTGTGGGTTTGGGGTTAGCCATTACTTCTCATTCAGGCACCGTAAGGGTCCTTTCTCATCATGCCTGGCCGGCCATCCTAATCGCCAGCCAATGGTTCTCCCCTGCACGAGGTTCCAGATGGTCCCCCCATCGGCCTGCCATGGCATAGGATGTCCAGATCATGCCCAGGGTTATTCCCTTCCTGACCCTTACCCTGCGGTTGCCCCACCATGCGATGTGGAGCCCCCATCTTACTCTTTGCCATCCTTGCGGGCGCCAGCGAGCCCTTGGTGGCCACCTATCCCTTTTCTTCGACAAGCTGCCAACCCCCGTCATGAAGTTTAGGTTTGGAATGACCCCAATTTGCTGGGTCACCCCCATTAGCTAGGTCGGTAGGCAGTGCTAGGGCCTCCGTTGGTAAATTTTTGAACTATACACGAACACACTCCTCTCTGAGGTCAATGTCTAGGACAAGCTCATCAACACAGTCCACAGAGTGTAGGGACCTCCACACACAGAACTGTGTGAAACCCAAATGGTCCATCCCCTTAGTGAACGGGTCAAATTTAATAAACTCGCCAAATAACGCTGCCATCGATTGTAAGAAATCCTTCGACCAGTATTCTAGAGGGAGACCATGTAATCGAACCCAAACTAGCGCCTGTTCAAACAGGTCTTTGTTGTGGTGCGCCCTCGGGTGCCAGGGTGCCAGTGCCAATCCCTATGCCCCATAGAATTATGTCCCTTCCACTAGTATGCATTCCCTATCCACCTTCAAGACGAAGCAAAATAGGAGACGGTTGTTAGCCAGGCTTTTGATCATCACCGTTTCCAGGCCCCAAATCGATCAGACCCATTGCCTAATCAAATCCATTCGTGGCCTCACTCCCTTTGACACAAACTTGCCGATTAGGCTGCACTCCAACCGTTCTAGCACGCCCTCGGTCAGGTGACCAACCTTTCTGTAGCACCGTCCCCTCCCGTAGGCAGCCGATGAACCCTCCGGAGCCGTTGAGAGCATCCTTCGGGTTCCCCAACCCTAGCTCCCTCCCATCGCTCGTATCATTCGTCTGGGTTGCCTTAGTCTCCTGGGTCTCTGTGGTCTCCTATGTCTTTGCAGCTACCTGTGTCGATGTTGTGGGTGATGTCTCTGTGTTCTCCTATGTCGTCGTGTCTAGCTATGTTTGCCTGGTGTCTGCTGGCAACTGTTGCAATGACTGCATTTTCAAAAGCCCCACTCTTTCAAACTACAAGTGTCGATCATGCATAGTGAACTTAGTTATTTATTTAATATAACTTTTTCTCAATACGGGTTTTATTGAAATTGAACAATAAGTACATGTTTAAAAACATAGGATATTTGTATTTTTTTAATTAAATTAAATGACAAAAAATGTTATTTCTCGATAATTTCTTATTATAAACCCTAAGCATACTTGTGCATTTTATTTTTACATTAATGCTAATCATGAATTTGTCTACTGATAATTAGCTTTAAACATTTACAAATATCAATATAGAAATACTTTATTCTTAAAAATAATATGAAACTTTTATAACTTCACTTCTTTGGAATTTGCACAATTTCTTTGTATGCTCATACCACATGATTTTGAAAGTATATGATTAAGAATTAAATTATACAAAATCTTCCTAAATGATTAGGGAAACTAGTAGATTCTCATTTAATTAATAAAGAAATGCCCTATAAAGCTATAAATTCCTCCCTTTAAGAAAAATCTTTCTTAATGTTGTACAAAAGAAATAGGTATTCATTGAGATAGATGGTAATGTAACATCTTGATACATAAAATAAAATTTTAGTTAGTTTTTTTAATTAAGATAAATAATCAAAGATTCATTTTAACTTAGATGAAGAATACATGTATACAATTGTCATAAAAAATAGTTAAACGTAAAAATCTTAGGATTCCATCACATTATCATTTTCCTATGTTGAAAATGCATTAACATGAAGGCATATTCTATGACTCCATTTACTATACTAATGATTTTTTAATTAATGATTTATCCTTAAACTTATCTTTTAAAACAAGGATGGGCAAGTGGGGAAAGGTGTTGGAACCCAAAATTAATTGTAATATAGGTATACCCCACAATATATAGTCCAATTAGAACTTCATAACTTAGCATTACCCACCAAAATTAAACCCATGACTTGGAACTTTTAAATCAAGAGTGTTACAACTACGCTAATACCTTATTGTCAAAAATATTTTAAAAGTTTACCATTCATGGAATGAAAAGGCAAGTTGTCATATGTGGAGAGAATAGTATAGTAAAATGATAAATTTCTATTTTAAACAAGTATTCTATAGCCTATCATTAACATCAATGCTAGCTTTCCAGACCCATGAACCTATAATATTATTGGGTGTTCCTTTTGATCTGTTAATTATTTATTGTGCTTCACTACTTGTAGTTTAGTTCTAAACTTCTACCTTTCCTTTACTGCAATAAAAATAAGATTTCTTAGTAGATATTAATATATTTTCATAGGCATACAAACATTAAGTTTGAGATATGTGTTAATAATGATGAGAAGAAGAACAAAATCAAGAACATTATATAGGAAATTAACATTCCATAAGAAGTCCAAATACCCATATGTATGAATGTTATTATAGTTTTTAAAACCATTCTGAATAAATGCCTCCATGTATATATCTAACTTCCATAGTAATTAACTAGGGATTTGAGTTTTCAATCTTTTAACTTGTATGACCATTGCTACAACTATGAATTAATGTTAGCTTTCATTTATTCTTTTTACATGTTAAATCATTGTATTCATTATATCATTTTCATGATTGATTTAGAATGACTTTGTTACATATTATTAACATCAAAGAATTATTAGTTGAACTAATTTGATAAATTGAAAGATTTTCAACTATTTATTTAAAAAAACATACATTTACTTAAAAAACATGAAGGTTAGAATCTTATATTATCACATCAACAATATCATTATTGGCTTGTTAAGCCCAACATCATTTGGATTGCATTCTGTATCATATAATTGAAAGTATGCATCTGCTTGAAGTTGCCCTCTAAATTGAATAATTATAATAACAAAATTTTAAGAGCACTAAGTCACTAAAAACTCTGGTGGATTTATTTAGATGATTAATTGATAAAAAATTAAAGATAAAGCTTACTATAATGGTGGTAAGATATAAACCATGTCATATTGGATTATTACAACTAGTACACCATGAATTGTTACAATACATTAACTAGTTAAAAGATTTGCAAGTTAGGATCAAGAAGATAATTTAGGAAATGGATGCATTAGAATCACAATGTTTTTTTTTTTCATTTTAACCAAAGGAAGGGGGAATATGATGTTAGAACCTTGAAATAATTGTCATATAAATACACTACAAGATATATAGTCTAATTAGAACTTTATAACTCAGCATTGCCCACTAAAATCAAACACATGACTTGGGGTATTCAAATCAAGAGTCTTAGTAATAAGCTAACACCTCATTCTTATAATTATAAAAAATTTGATGATGGGATTATTATGGAAAATAAAAAAATATTAATAAATAGATACTAGAAAAAATTTCACCATGTTGGTGTTGTTACTATTACAAAAGGCAATATTCCTGAGTGTAATAATAATAATAATGCAAGGAAGAGTTAGTGATGATATTAAATCTAGATGATTAGGCTTATCCCTTGGCCCAATTGACATGGTGGATTTCATTTGCAAGAAAACCCACTCAAAAAACACATCTTACTAGTTGTTGTTGCATGTTAGTCAAGCCTCTGTGAAACATAGGAAATTAAGGCAATATTTAGAAGTTGCTACTACTCCACCATGTACCATTTCCTAACTACATGTATCACATTAATGAAGGTTAAGAACCACTTTGAGGGAGTGGCCATATTCATGCTCTTACCACCAGTGGCCAAATAAGAGAAAGAGGAATAGAATGATGACTTGACCTTTATCATATTATTTCCTTTGTTACCTTCTATGGTAATTTCTCTCCTCCATGAAAAAATAGCTATGTAGGAATTGTAGACATCAAAGAGGCTCCATATTTTTTGTATGCTATTTCTAAGACTGATCTTCATTTCTGGGTGATAGCTTGCTTATTATTAGGGCTCTCATGTTGGTATTAGTATTGATAATTCTCCTAGTCTAGCATTTTCCATCTCAACTAAAATAGACCATTCATCTTGGTTCTCCATTTGACCACAATTGCAACTATAAAAACCTTATTGCCATCATAATATGGCTTATGGAAAAATGATAGGAGAGCGGATTCCATCTCCAATTGTTGTAGTGATGGTTCTATTAGTGTTGCTACTAATGCAAGGTCATTATGAAAGAGAACCTCATCCTAACATGTTCTGACTACTACTACATCAAAGTTGCTACTCCTCCTTGATGATGAAGATGCCTCTTGAATGATCATTATCTATTCAAAAACCATGGATAATCCCCATCGTCCTTCATCTACTTTGATTGATGTGAAAGAATCTATAAATGCCAAAACAAAATCAAAATCACATCCACAACCCACAAACATGCATACTAAACTTTTGTTAATTTTGACATAATACTTTCTAGAACGCTTATAACATGTTTAAGAGTTTTGATCATTTAGGTAAATACTATATGGTCACACTGTCTTCTTTTACTATTGTTCAACAAAATTCACCTTTGAGGAAGGTTCCTATCAAATCAATTTATTCCTAAGGTCTCATAGAAAGCTATTGTTGATTTAGATAGTTTCTAAATAGTTCTTTATAGTAAAAAATGTCAAGGAAGTTTATCTATTGGTAATTGTATGCTAAATCTTCAAAAAAAGCAACATGTTCAAGATATTTGAACTACTAATAATTCATTTGCAGCTATTGGTCAAGATATGAAAATAATATTTTTTGAGACTGTTGATTCTATTGACAAGGTAAGAGCTTCATCCACTTCCACTCAATGTTAATCTTTTCATGGAATATGTAATTTTCTACCTCAAAGAGAAGGTTTTTTAGGATTGGTTGTAAGAATGAAAAACTAAAAAGGAATCCCTAAAACCATTAGGCCTTTCCTTTTTGTTGATTTGGAGTTTCTCCTCTCTGTAGCACACCTTTGCTTTTGTACTTATAATATGACCTACCACTAGATTCGAATGTCCCAAAACCACATGGCGACTAGCAAATAGTGAAGTTTTTGAAAATATTCAAAATATATAAAAATTATTGTTTTTTCTAGCACAATTAAAAATAAGATGAGAGGATTAAGCTTTTTACTAGAAGAATTATGAGTTGTCGACATATGCTCAAAAAATGTATTGCACAATATTGCTCTTAAATACAAAATGTGCATTGGGTTATTTTAAAATTTTCATAATAAACTACCTCATTGTAAAACATTTGCTTCAAGCCTTCATAGATTTTCTTGTTTGAACTAGTTTTAAGTTGAGTAGTATACATATCAATGCCCCTCAGAATTAAAATAAAAATTACTTAAAATTTACGAAAAGCAATTTACTCTATTTGCTTAAAAGGATTTAGGTTGAAGTTGGAACCCATAGCTCATCCATGATGCATAATAATTTTAAAAAATGACATTTAAATATACTAACATAGAGTTGAAGACTATTTTCATGTTTACTAAGATTTTTTCTAGTACAAAACTTTGTGTTGAAAAAGACTTACCTTTAAGCCTTGTATCCATGTTTGTTGAAGATTTTACACATCTTTTTTATTTATAAATAATTTTTGAGCTACATTTGTATTTTTGAAAGCTTTGTAGTTATAGAACAACTTTGAATTGCATTATTGGGACTAGTTCTATTTTGCTCTTCTTTGACAATTTTTGTTACATAGCTAATTGTAGAGAATTTCATAACATAATAAGATGATGACAAATATAGTGATTCAACTATTAATGAATAGGTAATTTACATATAACAAATTACAACAAATATTTTCGTAGGTGTAGCACCAAGGTTAAGGTTAACCCTCATGAAACCATACTTCAAATAGTGAAACCATACTTCAAATAGCTATAATTGTATTGGTGAAAAATCTCTGCAGTTTTGAAGGATTATTCTCTGCACTGCAGGCAATCATGGGGGTGTCCCATTCGAGACAACAATGCTCTTCCTATGTTTTGTTTTTTTCCTTACCAGGCATATCAAAAAACTGGTAAAAACATTAAAAGCAGAAACAAAAATTTGTATGCATATTCATAGTAGACGCGAATGGTGGAAAATGACAATAAAATGCCCACGTGGTGCATTTTGACCATGATTTTCATCCACCTTACAATTTCCCCTACTAAGGCAAATAAACTCGCTATTTTTAATAAAATTACCAATCCATGGAAATGTGGGATATAATGAACAATGACATTAAATGGTTGTTAAGTACATCACAGATTTTTATGGAACCACAATTATTAGCAAGGAATAGAACTTGTATCTTCCCCATCTTTCATCTTATGAAATCGCTTGCGTTTTCTTAAAGTACGTGACAGATTTGCATGGAACTAGCGAAGTAAGAAATATAAATTTTATCCCCCCATCTTTCATTCTGCAAAACCACTTGCGTTTTCAAAGGCAAACAGCAAGTCCGCAACACTTCAAATATATATATATATATATATATACTTCTTTTTCTTAAAGAGCTGCCAAATAATGAAAATTCTATAAACAGGCAGTAGGGTCTTGCTTACGCTCTGATACGGGGGAACGCCCTCAGAGTTACTCTGGTCGTTTCCTCGGAGTTATTCTGGTTGTTCCCCTGGATAAAACCCCTTTATTAATAATTATTTGGACAATGTCTGACGGCATCCGGCTGTGTAACTGAAACGCCCGGAGGAAACAGCATAACAGCTTCCTTAACCTACCTTTAATTCAACTCTTATAGTGCACGAATTTTCAATGGCAGTCATCCATCATGTCAACATGGAAAGGGTGGGATATAAAAACATATATTTAAATATAAAAAACAGTTTTGATTACAAATGATGGGAGTAAAATAGTGTTACACAGCTTCAAGTTCAACTTTCTAAATTCCCATAAAGTATTTTCATTTTTAATTTTTGCTTACTAAAAAACAAGTAGAATTTTTGTTTTACAATTTTTTCCCTAAAGCGCTGGCAACCGTATTAAACGCATACTAAATGCATGCACTGCATGTCGTCTTCCGCCGGCTGAGCTGCAATTAACTTTAAAGTTTCTTACTCAAATGAATACCTTGAATTTAAAAATGATACTAATCAAGGTGAATCCACACTTAGGTCGTTGTACAGTCAGAAAAGTGGCACCGACTGTCATAGGAATAGCACGACAGATTACTAACTTTTTTTTTCTTACATTGAGAATATTAATCAGCGGGTTCTTGGATACTCTAATGTTTATTAGAAAAGTGCATGGTCTGAAAACAAATAAAAAGTTTATTTTTGTATTATAAATTGTTGGAAAAAACTAGCTGAAGGGGTAGATTACAGCAATGAACTAGCAGTTGCTTATTCATGAACTGCACTTTCCGTTTCTATTGTGGATAGTTTTTTGAATTTTCCTTAAAGATAACATAAGACTTTTAAAAGTTCTATTTCAGTTAATTTTTTGATGTTTCCAATTTTGTAACCCGGGTGTGGCTATTTAAGTCTGCCCTGGGATCCGTCATAAATCGTCAGAATTAAGAGTTCTCCCATTGCATGAGAGAGAGGCTTCTTCTTGTTCTCTCCTTGTGATGAAGAGAGAAGCTTGTTATTTCCGTTGTTGATAATAAGATTTTTCTGCAATTACCTGTCATCCAACTGCTCTTTATTTTCATCTCATTTCATATTTTGCTGCCAGATCTGCTAACAGTGGTATCGGAGCTCTCAGGTTCATAGTCCGTGGAAGTGTTGCAGATCGTGCATACGAATTTTACAAAATGGCTGGCAAATACGAAATAGAGAAGTTCAATGGAAGCAACTTCACATTGTGGAAAATAAAGATACAGGCAATTCTGCGTAAAGATAATTGCCTGGCAGCGATTGGAGCAAGGCCGCGAGAGGTCACGGATGACGACAAGTGGAATGAAATGGATGGAAATGCTATTGCTAATTTACACTTAGCATTGGCAGATGGAGTTCTTTCAAGTATTGCAGAAAAGAAGACGGCAAAGGAAATATGGGACACTCTGACCAAGCTATACGAGGCTAAATCACTCCACAACAAAATCTTCTTGAAGAGAAAACTTTACACTCTTCGTATGGCAGAAACCTCATCGGTAACTGACCATATCAACACCCTAAATACTTTATTTGCTCAACTCACATCGTTGGGCTATAAAGTAGATGCAGGTGAACGTGCAGAAATTCTACTTCAAAGTCTACCTGATTCATATGATCAACTCATCATCAACTTGACCAACAATGTCCTTATGGATGATCTTGTCTTTGACGAGGTTGCAGCGGCAGTTCTTGAAGAAGAAAGTCGATGCAAGAATAAGGAAGATAGGTTGGCAAACAAGGTGGAGGCCTTAACAATGGTGAGAGGAAGATCCATGGAACGTAATTCCAAGTGGAACCAAATTCATCGTAGATCCAAGTCAAGAAGTAGAAAGAAAATCATCACTTGCTACAACTGTGGCAAGATAGGACACCTAAAGAAGGAGTGTTGGAACAAGAAGAGTAATAAAAAGAATCCTCAAGGGAATGCGGCAAGTACCTCATATGACGGTGATGCTCTATATAGTGAGGCAACTATTGTTGAAGGCAAACAGAAGCTCATTGATGCTTGGATCTTGGATTCAGGAGCAACATGGCACATGACCTCTTGGAGAGAATGGTTTTATCACTACAAACCAATCTCAGAAGGATCTGTGTACATGGGAAATGATCATGCTTTGAAAATCGCTGGTATTGGTACTGTCAAGATAAAGATGTATGATAGCACTATTCGCACCATACAAGAGGTACGACATGTGGAGGGCCTGAAAAAAAATCTACTGTCTTATGGACAACTAGATGATGTTGGGTGCAAAACTCATATAGAGAATGGCATCTTGAAGATTACCAAAGGTGCGCTTGTGGTAATGAAGGCAGAGAAGGTTGCTGCAAATCTGTACATGCTTATGGGGAACACACATCAAGTGGGAGAGTTTTATGTTGCATCAACTAGTTTGGAAGAAGAATCGATGATGTTGTGGCGTCGAAAGCTTGGTCATATGTCAGAACAAGGTTTGCAGATTCTCTCTAAACAGAAACTACTTCCTGGGCTCAATTTGATATGTTTACCATTTTGTGAGCATTGTGTTACTAGTAAGCAACACAGATTAAAGTTTAGCACATCAACTGCTAAGAGTAGAGGCATCTTGGACTTGATGCACTCTGATGTTTGGCAAGCACCAGTGACTTCCCTAGGAGGAGCAAGATACTTTGTATCTTTCATTGATGATTTCTCCAGGAGATGTTGGGTGTATCCAATCAAAAGGAAGGCAGATGTCTTTTCAGTCTTCAAAGTTTTTAAAGTGCAAGTAGAACTTGAGTCCAAACAAAGGATTAAGTATCTAAGGATAGATAATGGAGGAGAATATAAAACTGATGAATTTAATGCATTTTGTCAGCAAGAAGGCATTAAGAGGCAGTTCACAGTGGCACACACTCCTCAACAAAATGGAGTGGCAGAACGGATGAATAGAACCTTGTTGGAAAAAACAAGATCAATGTTGAAGGCTGCAAATATAACCAAGTCCTTTTGGGCAGAAGCAGTTAATACAGCCTGCTATTTAATCAATCGGTCTCCATCAACTGCAATTGATCTAAAAACACCAATAGAAATGTGGACTGGTAAGCCAGCTGTTTATTCTCATCTCCATACATTTGGAAGTTCTATGTATGTGATGTATAGTGACCGAGAAAGATCAAAGTTGGACCCAAAGTCCAGGAAATGTATCTTCTTAGGGTATGCTGATGGAGTTAAGGGGTATCGACTGTGGGATCCCACTACTCACAAGGTTGTCATCAGCAGAGATGTGATATTTGTAGAAGATAAAATGCAAGAGAAGGGAGATGCTAGCACTTCAAAGGAGAATTCAGAGACTACTAAAATTCAGGTAGAAGATAAGAAAAAAGTTGAAGATCTAGTTCCTTTTAAAGCAACATCAATGTCTGAAGAGATAGGACCAGTCAAGTTTGAAGCTAATGAAGTTCGTCGGTCATCTCGGGTAAAAATATTACCAACTTGGCACTCAAATTATGTTACTGAAAGTAATGTTGCATATTTCCTTTTAACGGAGGATGGAGAGCCCTCAACTTTACATGAAGCTCTCAAAAGTCCAGATGTGTCTTTGTGGATGGTACCAATGCAAGAGGAGATTGAAGCTTTACACAAAAACAAGACATGGGATCTTATTACACTACCACAAGGAAGAAAGGCTATTGGAAACAAATGGGTCTACAAGATCAAACGTGATAGTAATGACCAAGTGGAGCGAAATCGTGCAAGATTGGTGGTAAAGGGATATGCTCAAAAAAAAGGAATTGACTTCAATGAGATATTTTCTCCTATGGTTAGACTTACAACAATTAGAGTAGTCCTCGCAATGTGTGCTACATTTGATCTACATCTAGAACAACTAGATGTGAAAATTGCTTTTCTGCATGGAGATCTTGAAGAAGAGATTTATATGCTCCAACCAGAAGTTTTTGCAGAAGAAGGCAAAGAGAACTTGGTTTGCAGGTTGAACAAATCTTTGTACGGTCTCAAACAAGCACCAAGGTGTTGATACAAGAGATTTGACTCGTATATCATGAGCCTTGGGTACAATAGACTCAATGCAGACCCTTGTACATATTTCAAGAGGTTTGATGAAGATTTCATCATTTTGCTATTGTATGTGGATGACATGTTGGTTGTAGGTCCCAACAAAGAGCAAATCCAAGAATTGAAGGCACAGTTGGCTAGGGAATTTAATATGAAAGACTTGGGACTAGCAAACAAGATTCTAGGGATGCAAATTCACTAAGACAGAAATAACAAGAAGATTTGGCTTTCTTAGAAAAATTACTTAGGTAAGATCTTGCGACGCTTCAACATGCAAGATTGTAAGCCAATTTCTACCCCACTTCCTATTAATTTCAAATTATCCTTCGAGATGTGTCCTAGCACTGAAGTAGAGAGGAATGAGATGTCTCGAGTACCATATGCATCAGTAGTGGGAAGCCTAGTGTTTGCTATGATTTGTACAAGACCAGACATTGCACAAGCAGTGGGAGTAGTCAGTTGGTACATGGCAAACCCTAGACGAGAGCATTGGAGTACTGTTAAGAGAATCCTAAGATACATTAAGGGTACCTCAGATGTTGCATTATGTTATGGAGGATCTGAATTTACTATTAAAGGTTATGTGGATTCAAATTTTGCAGGTGATCCAGATAAAAGAAAATCTACTACAGGTTATGTGTTTACACTTGCAGGAGGAGCTATTAGCTGGGTATCAAGATTGCAAACAATAGTCACATTATCTACAACAGAAGCAGAATACATGGCAACTACCCAAGCTTTCAAGGAAGCAATTTGGATTCAAAGGTTGTCAGAGGAGCTTGGACACAAACAGGAGAAGATTCCTTTGTTTTGTGATAATCAAAACACCTTACATATTGCAAAGAATCCAGCTTTTCATTCAAGGACTAAACACATAGGTGTACAATTTCACTTTGTTCGTAATGTAGTAGAAGATGGAAGTGTGGCTATGCAGAAGATACACACCAAGGATAATCTTGTAGATGTTCTGACCAAGCCAATTAACATGGACAAGTTTTCTTGGAGTAGATCCTCATATGGCCTAGCAATAACATAGAATGGTCAGCTTGAAAGGATGGTGTGGAGATATGATTGATCCTTAATCAAAATCTCCAAGTGGGAGATTGTTGGGAAAACTAACTGAAGCGGTAGATTACAGCAATGAACTAGCAGTTGCTTATTCATGAACTGCACTTTCCGTTTCGATAGTTTTTGGAATTTTCCTTAAAGATAACATAAGACTTCTAAAAGTTCTATTTCAGTTAATTTTTTGATGTTTCCAATTTTGTAACCCGGGTGTGGCTATTTAAGTCTGCCCTGGGATCCGTCGTAAATCATCAGAATTAAGAGTTCTCCCATTGCATGAGAGAGAGGCTTCTTCCTGTTCTCTCCTTGTGATCAAGAGAGAAGCTTGTTATTTCTGTTGTTGATAATAAGATTTTTCTGCAATTACGTGTCGTCCAACTGCTCTTTATTTTCATCTCATTTCATATTTTGCTGCCAGATCTGCTAACATAAATCATATTCATGCTCGAACCGCACAGAAAACAAAACCGGCAATATTTATAGCGGAACCTTTCTTGGCTGTTATCAAGAAATCTGGAAAAAGGTACAAAACCTTAGTGACACCGACAGAAACTGAACGTTTTGCAGGTGCGAGAGATTTTGTGAGATTGAACTTAATTTTTAAGCACATTAACGATGGCAATGATCGACGTGGGCGCCACGGAAGATCGTCTGTGATCATGAAAGTCACCTTCTCTTTCACATAACTTCTGATGCTCATGCTTTAGATTGCATTTGCGTCTACCTTCTATAATTACTGTTAAGATTGTGCCTGGCACCTTGCAGTCACTTCTGTTTAGTAGGTCAGGATAATGGTAGAATCTCTTCAATTTTGTGTAGGAATAATCTCAAATGGAAACCGACAAACATTGAAATTATCAATGGAAACCTTAATATCAATTAAAATATAAAAATGATAATCTACCATGCACAAAGGATGTTAAAAAGAATAATAGAATAATATAACATTTTAAACATAGTTTCATCGCAAATGCATCGATCTGATGAATAAGATATCTTAGCGATACTTCCCTTCGTACATGAAGTCGGATTACTCAGTTTACACTTCACAGAAATAAAACTCAGAATAAGACGAGATGGCAAACAACACATGGACAGTAACTTGCAAAGTAGTTCTTTCAGTCCGTGTACAATTCAAAAGGTGATTATGGGCTATAATTATAAAGTATTCTATTCTGTAACGTAGGTTTCTAAATTTAACAACCATGGATTCTCTTTCCCTTTTACTCGCCAGAAAAAAAGGCCAAACCAGCCAAGAACGCAAGATTAGTTACAGTGGCAAAAATACATGTGCGTGCACAGTGGTATTCGTATCTGTTTAAACCTCGAAAATAATCAAAATATTGCTATTCCTATGGCAATCGAAGCAGAATAACAAGTTATTTGGTGTCCTACCGCCAAAAAGCTAATATGCCTGCAATGGATGCTGCCTTGCTGCTCAGCTGCAAGTTTTAATCCCAAGTTACTTAAAACACATCACCTCCCAATCAAAAGGAATACAATAACAAAAGTACTTTGCGATAAATTGCGATTTGCTAAACTTTTTGTGCCACCAAAAACATCATTTAGAGGGGTCTTGGATACCATCATTGCTCTCAGCAGCTGCACGGCCTGAAACAAATACCTTTTATTCAGAAACGTGGGAAAAGATTCACAAAAACTAAGGGGAAATTATAGAGGGGAAAACACAAAAAGGTTGTTCATTTTAACACGAAGTTTTATAAAAGAAAAGGACAAAGAACTACGAAACCTCGGTAAAACCAACAGAGACGGAACGCTCTTCCAGCTGCGAGAGATTGGTAAGTTAAGTTTACGAAGCAGAGCAATGATGGAAATCGTGGAGACAGGCGCCACTTGCAGATCGTCGGTGATCATAAAAGTCACCGTCTCCTTCACATATCCATTCATGCTGATGCTTGAGCTTGACGTTTCAACTGGCTCACCTATGTTGTCCTCTACGTCAATACAGTGGGTTCTAGTTCGCCCACAAGGGCATAAGCTTTCACAAACACTGCTAACAGTATGTATGCCAGCATTGGTAACAGTATGTGTGCCACTGATATTCTTGGGAATTTTGCGGCAGTAATAAAAAGAGGTCGGAATTTGAGGTTGAGGTCGGCGAGAAGCTTCAATTTCGAGGAGGGTTTGCTCGGGGATGGCGTTAATGGAGGCCTGCAACTTTGGATGCATCGACTCTGTACTGCAATCTGCGCTCAGCCAAAGCTCCGGCTGCAGCTTCTTAACACTCTTGTAAACATTGCTCAGGGAACCCACTTCTGGACCGACGTCTCCGAGTGTTGACAACAACTCCACGATGGATGCCGCAGGAATACGCAGAAACCAGAATATAAGATCCACGAAACGCTTATCCGATTCCGCGCACCCGATTCGGCATTCCTTTTTATCGATGAGAAGCCTGAACGGCAGTGTTTGGAAGCCCATGTCTGCAGCGAAAACCAGTCTTTGAGGTTTGAAACAGGATTCAGCAGCGATAAATTAACATGGAATTGTTGAGGCCCACCTCACCCATGCTAGGCATAGGGCCTTGTTTAACCGAGTTTTATAAAAATAAAAAATAAAAATATAAAATTAAAAACTTAAAAATAGAGCGCCATGAGGTTGCACATGGCTGCTATAAAGAGGGTTAAGGTTTTCTCCTACAAGGCCGCTATAAAGAGGGAGGAAGTTAGAGTTTAGAGAGAGGAGAGGGGGGAGTCGGCAGCCAACGCCTAGGGGGATTTTTAGTTCACCACCAGAGAAGATTTTCTGTTCAAACAACGACCATTTTTTTTTTGTTATTGTTCAAGAGCCGCAAGTCTCTCGCAGGATTTTTCTGTTCAAGAGGTGCAAGTCTATCGTGCACGAAAGAGACGCATTTTCTTTTCTATTTTCTTTTCTACCCACACGGTAGAGACCAAGCCGACACCGGGAAGACCAGTGGCTGAATCTGAATTTTCATTCTGCTTAGAGCACCTTCATTCTGCTTAGAGCACCAGATAAATTTTTATTTTTAATTTGAATTTTTATTTTATGTTATTTATTTTACTCAAAACTACACAAATGCTTAATTTTGATTTTTATATGTTTTTCAAAACATAACAGAACGCTCCTAAATCAAATTTAAGTTTTTAATATTTTGTTTAAAATATTGTTATTATTGTTTTGTCACATAGCCCTTTCCAGCTGAAACTATTTCCGGGTTTTCGTACCCATACGAGAGGCGCCCTAGGCGATAGTCTCCTGAAACAGTTTTCACAGGTGTTGGCGACGTGTCCAAAATTTACGCATCAACACCCTTTTTTGACGCTAGAAGGAGGGTAGTTTTTCAACCTTTTCTTTATTTTCCTTTTATGTTTTTTTTTTCTCTTTACAAAAAACAATTATCATTTCTTATTACTATCTATTTAATTTTTGCCCCTCTATTTTCAGTTTTATTGCTCTATTTTAGTTTCAAATTTTTAAAATTTCCAAATTTATATTTTAGCAATCCTTTTTAATTTGTTTTTCTGAAATTTAATTTAGGTGATTTAAATCATTTTACTTTCAATTTACTTTTCTGAAATTTTGCAATTTCAATTTTACTTTTAAATTTTTTTTAAAATAAAAAAATATAGCATTGAAATGTTTTTTTCATTTTTTTTAATTTTCACAGTTTATTAGCATTTTACATTTTCTGTTATTTTTCATTTTATGAGTGACTTTTCTTACGGAGTATCTTAACAAAGAACGCATACTCCTACCCCTAGTCAACCAACTACTCGCCAATTTACTTTGAGAAAACAACGAGCTTTACTTTTTTCAAGTTCAATTCCTAAGAAACCTCGGACTAAGATGACAGCCCATCAACCCCTGGCTCCCTTAGTAAAAAACCCTTTTAACTTTCACAATTATCATGACATACCAAAATCCCTTCAAAACATAAACCTGTTCTTCGATCCTACAACCCCTACAAATGATGCCCGCCAACACATACAATGTTTTGAAACCTTACTAGGGATCCACAACATTGTACATAATGATGTGGCATGTAGAGTGTTTGTAACAACATTTAGGACCAAAGCAACCCAATGGTTCTTAATGCTTCCTGATGCCTCTATTAACCTATGGCAAGAATTCAAAAACAAGTTCTTAAATCAATTCGACAAATTTACAAGCCCTACTATCGCATCAAGCAACTTTACCAGCCTAAAAAAGCTACCCGGGAAAAATGTTAGGGATTATAACCTTAGATTCCTTCATCAACTTACCTATGTGCCAAATGAGATGCGACCACAATCACATGGTATCTTCAACTTTTATCTCTCTACCATCGATCCATTCTTAGCTTATGCCATTAAATCTGATTCCAACATAATAGAAATACAAAGTGCAATGTCAAAAGCTGTGGAATTAGAGCAAATAACCCTTATGAATAGCATCCAAACCCAATTTGGGATGATGAGTGTTAATAACCCTATGCAATCAAACCCACT
>MNCI01018709.1:97876-115694 GCA_015680685.1 Gnetum montanum
GCGACGTTATGTGCCAGATTCAGTAAGCTTTGGAAGGAGCTAATGGTCACGAGGGGTGGGGGCCCCTATGTGTGGGGCGCTCACCCCCTGGCGACTGAGGAGACCAGCTGTGGACAGAGCCATATCCCGGTGGGGTCGGCTGTGGGCGCCTCGGGGTGGGCGTGTGGCAATCCTTCTGCCTCGGGGGCTGGCACGATGCAGGACGCCCACTACCTGGACGCTGATCAGGATCTGCATCGTCCAAGGCCGCCTCAGGTGAAGGACCCACTGGATACCACGCCCAGCAACCCGGAGACTACGGCACCAACCCCTCGTCCTCAACCCGCACAACGCTGGTTTGAGGGCATCCTTCAGAATTGCAGGACTAGAATCGCCCAGTTGATCACAGAGAATCGACGCTGCCTCGCTGCGGGGTTGGCTGCGCATGAACAGGTTGGCCTGCAACAGCCCGATGGGTAGTTGTTTCTGCCAGTTCCTGCGAGTGCTGTAGGATCGGCTTTGTTGTTGTTTTCAGTCTCCGTGTCTTTAGCCAGCCGCGCTGTTTCCCTAGCCCCTGGATTATGCCCTTTGGGTCGTGGGATCCTGCGTTGGGTGCTGGGTGGTGCGTGGTCCGTCCCTTTCAGTCATGGGGGGCTCTTGCTGTGGGGCCACGATTGCTAGCCCGAGCTACGTTGCAGGCGTAGCTCACCCAAATTTTTTTCAGAATAGATTTCGCTCGACCTTTTCCTAAAAAAAAAAAAAATTCTAGAAAAATGTAGAAGGCAAAAAAACATTTCTATTTGAATAGTATTGAGGAAGGCCTTAGTTCAAAGGCAAATTAATCTAGAAGGTAAAAAAAACATTTCTATTTGAATAGTATTAGGAAAGGCCTTAATTCAAAGGCAAATTATTTATCTATTGTAATTCTTCATTAGTTACAATGCATACTTAGCACAACACAAATAAGATCCTATCATTTGAGAATTAAATAGGTAAATGACACAAAATTCCTTGTGAAGAATAAATATGAAAAATGTACAATACAAATAGAATTGAAGATGAATGCCATATTTTCTTGCTATGTCCTACATTGAAGCATATTAAATAGAGATGGAATATTACAATTGTAAATTTTGTTGATTTGTTTCAAATGTTACCAAGAATATATTAAAATTTGGCTAATATATTTCTATTGTTTGAAAATTTATAACATGTATATTTTTATTGTAAAATGATCTAGAAGGTCTCCAGATGTAATAAAATCTCAATATTAGCTTCACTAATATTAATGATATAGGTTCTAAGTATTTTACTTCTTACAATATGAAGCTATACTAGTTTTGAATCCTTTATGCATACATCATCAATGGTACTAGATACTAATAAGAAAGGAAGAGATTATTTATATGGATCTTAGCAAAATTGCAAAAAATTAATTACTAATGTTAATGATATAGGTTTTTTCTCAATACAAATTTTTCAAAATGCAAAGTTTCATTTAGAAAGGCTTGGATTACACTAGGATTCACTCAAAAGTATGTTATAGTGGATCTACTTTACTTTGTATAACCTCAATATACACAAAAAATCACCATCATCATCATAATCCTAGCACTGCTTCAACAAAATGGGGTCAATTACATAAATGTTTTTCAGTAGTCATCTCTATGAAGAACTAGATCTTTATTTATTTGTAATTTCTTCAAATCATCTTTAAATGTTATCCCCATATATTTTTTGGTCTTCCTTTTTAGTGGCTCGTTGAATAGTGATGTAATACTATTTTTTTATAAGCTCACTATTTGATCTTCTTTGTACATGTCCAAACCATCTAAGATGTCATTCTTGTGACTTATTTGAAATAAAAACTACTCTAGGTCTCCTCGAATGTCTGTATTGTGCAATTTATCTATTTTGATAATATTCAACATTGATCTAAGCATTCCCATATCTATAACATTCAATTTTTTTCATGCCTATTTTATATGTTGCATATAAATTTTGGCATTGCTTAATACATAAAACTTAAAATATACTTTTATGGATTAGGTCATCATTAAAATAATAAGCCAAATTAGAATTATAGGTCATAATACAATCATCGACTTTTCTGTTCTAGGCTCATAACAAAACTATCAATCACTTTATTGAACTGAGGCTTTTAGTGTTAATCTTTTGGTAGCAAGGGTATTAACATTGAGGATTTTAGCAGTAAGAATTTTTGTTATGAGGGCCTCAAAATCTATTTGATCTAATGCAGCAGCAAGAAGGGTAATTAGAGGTAGCCTAATTAATTAATACTATATAAGTGAAAGTTTATTGCTAAAGAGATTAAGTCATTTGCCTAAAAAATTTCAAATTTTCATTATGGCATTATCACAGAGTACAAGAAATAAATCTCTAGTTGCAACTACTCTCAAGAAAATTCCAGTTACACAATGGAAGAAGATGGTTAGCAAAATGGAATTTTGGATGAAATTCATGAATAGAAAAATAATTTTTTCAAAGGTAAATAGCCCTCAAAGAGAAGATTGAGGGAAAACAAGAAATTAATACCACTCCATAGGATAATGAATACATTTTGCAAAAATTAGTAGAACTTCAAGGAACGAAAATAAATATGGGATCTATAATTATAGAAACTTTAAAAGAGTAAGAATAAAAGAGATCAAAGGAAAAGCATTGTGATTTATAAGTGATGAGACTTGGTATGACAGGAAACTTCATCGATGCATCCCCATTGACAAAATCTCTTCAATGCATCTTAGATGCTTTGACACATATGTATGGATGAGCACATGTTAATGCATTAACTAACAACACATTGTAGATGCATTGATGCAGCCTCATCAATGCAGATAAATCTGCTAACACATCCCCATCAATGCAATGCCTATATTTTCCTATAAATATGCAAGCACTCACCACATATTTGGCACCATTTGGTTAGCAATGTACCCAGACTCTTGCAATTTTATTTTGTAATCCTAGAGAACAATCAATTAAGTGCCCGTAGTGTGGATTTGAGTTAATTATATAACATCTTATTCAAGTAGCATTGCACTTGAATACATTACATGAACAACAATAAGATCCAAATTGATTCCTATTCATTGTAGCACTTGGCTTAGAATAGATTTACTTTCAATGCAATTTATTTTCTATGAACATAGTTAATATTTAAATTTCCATGCATGTTGATCAATTGGAATAATGTGGGTGACTAGTTTAGAGCATAAACACGTATTCACTTAGTAATCCTAGCAGCGTTATTGCTTGGTTTGCCTAGTAGCATAACAATTGATAATCCTAGTAGTAGATACGTGAGTTCAAGACATGTACGATAAGCTCAGAATTGACACTCATCCTTTTTGATTTTTAATTAGTTTACATAATTAATTTCTACATGATTATTCAATTTGTTTAAGGATTGCACAACATCAATAATCATATGCCTCACTTTTGGCTAAACCATATTTTACAAAGCTACCACTATTCTAAGTTGGAAGGAAGTGACTTGTGATCAATGCTTAATAATCTAGATATCACACTAGTTCAATCCATGAAATTCAACTCAATTGCATGTGAATAATTATGATTTGTATGGTTGGCCATAGGAGGTACCTACCACTCATCATTAGTGTCGTTACTAGGAATGGGGCTAGTTATCTATATTAGTTATATTATAAATAATCACTATAAAATTATTAATTATTTATCTTTTCAAACATACTAATATTTTAAGTGACTTACACATTATCATATAAAAACATGTCTCCTTCACATAGGACCTGTTGTCCATCACATGATGAGAACACTAATAGTAGTAATGATAGGATTAATATTAAAAAGAATTGGTGTGAACCACTACAAGAAGGAATCTCATATGCTTATTTTAACCCTTATTATATTCAAAGACTATGTTCAACTCATGCAAATAACCCTAGGGGAAATGGAACAAGTCCTAAAATAAGGAGGACCTTAAGGCCTAGAACCTCCACCAAATTTAGAAGAGATAAATAAAGGGACAACAGGGGGAGATATAGGAGCCATGGTGATTCTTCCAATTCACCATATTCCTCTTCCTCTTCAACATCTACTTCTAATGAAGATGAACATAAGTATAGAAATAAAGATTAACATAAGGCTATGTCTAATAATGATGAATCCTTGTTGGCTACTAGGAGCATGATGCAAATCATAAAGGTAGTAAGAATACCCCATAGGCATCAAATGAAAAGTCATAAAAAAAGGATTGATATGAATAACATTCATAAATTTGATGGAGGCTATAATTCTTATCCACAACATCATTTGCAAGCCTTCCATGATGCTTGCACCTTGCAAAATATTGAAATTAAGTGGCAAAACCTTAAGCTCTTTCCTAGGACACTAATAGAAGAAGCTAAAAGTTGGTATAGATCATTGGAACCAGATTCAATCCACTAATGGTCCACAATGCTTGAGCTCTTCAACAAAAAATACCAAACCTATGAAAGAGTGTCTAATCTAAGAAAATAAATACAAGGGTGCAAGCAAGGAAATCATAAAATCCTTGGATGTAGCCTTGGATAGATACTATTCTCTACTACATAGATGTCCAAGCCATGGTTTTTCTTAAAGAGAGTAGATTCTTCACATCATAGAAGGGCTTCATAATAAAATTAGGAAGACCCTTGCAATCTTCACCCAAGGATGATTATCAAAATTAAGAGCCAATCAAATACAAAGACTAATTACACAAGTAGCAAAAGAAGAAGGAGAGCTATGTAAAATGCAGAACGCAGAGGAATATAACTAGGATCCAGATTTTTATGAAAGGAAGGTTCATATTTATGATAAGGAGAGGTTGCTCTTGTTGAGTTGATTTCACACAAAAATTTGCTAATACAAAAGTTTAGAGTTGAGATTGATGCAAGGGTAGATAACATGTGGGAGTTGAAAAATGAAAAAGTTATGACAAAGTTGAAAGTCATAGAGGAAAAGGTAAAGCAAGTAGGATACAGTAATCAAGACAACAAAGGAAAAAAGAACAAGAAAACATGTAAGGACACTTTAGCTATCATGATGATTGGGTAAACAATTGTGTAAAGTAATGAGACCACATCATCCATCTCTCTAGTTCTATAAATGAGAGATCTTTATGATGAAAGAAATATGGTTCTTCTCACATAAAAATAAAATTAATTAATGATCATTATGCCTTAAATAAATAGAAAAAGACCAAGTGAGAAAAGTGTGTAACTTCAAGAGGATTTGTGGATTCTCTTCTTTACTTTCTTCTTGGGGCCTATGACTCATCATGAAATGTATCATCACTCCTATCCTTAACCAATAAATAAGAAGAATGTCTTTGCATGATGTGGTTCCAAAAAAATGCGAGAGAAGAGAAGAAAAAAATAAAAGAGAAAATAAAAATTAAAAAAGGAGAGGAAAATAATAAAATAATGAAAATTCAAAGCACATCCCTTAGACATGATAATGGGTTACAAGCATTAGTTATGCAGTTGAAAAGACATGTTACCCATGCCTGAAGGTACTCCTCTAACTAAGGCCCTTCCTTTCTTTCTTCTTATCTTTTCTTCTCTTTTTGGAGTGATGTTTATTCTTTGTGGTTATTATGGACTCATGATGTTAGACAAGAAGGGACACATCAATGCGAGGCCACTTTTAATAATATGGACTTACTCTAAAACCTTGATGGATAGGTATGATGGTAATTTTAATCACAACTAACATAAGAACTTATTGCAAATATGGTTGAGTACCTTACATTCCAATCTCTGTAATCCTTTCTCATCCTATTATTTACCTCAATGTTGCATGCAATTATGAGCCTAACAATTTTATATAGTATAGTGCAAAATCCTAACCAAGGTAGTTGTGTGTTGTTTANAATTTTAATCACAACTAACATAAGAACTTATTGCAAATATGGTTGAGTACCTTACATTCCAATCTCTGTAATCCTTTCTCATCCTATTATTTACCTCAATGTTGCATGCAATTATGAGCCTAACAATTTTATATAGTATAGTGCAAAATCCTAACCAAGGTAGTTGTGTGTTGTTTAAAATAAATACTTGATCTACATTTAACTTTTACTATGTCCACAGACATCTATAGAAGTACTTATGCAAAGGCATTATGGAAAGATGCTGCCTTGGGAAGGACCCACTTGCATAACTTTTGTTAATCATGGCTTTGAATCATACCTCACATCTTCAAGAACATCATGGACTACTTCTCTGAATTTATGCATGATTTTGTGACTACTTCTCATCAATTTTAAATCATCTTTAATGCTTTTATGTTGAAATTTCCTCTAAATTCAAAATTCAATGTATCTTGGTCATTTTGTGAACCAGACAACTGGTTTTAGTTCGAAAACTTGTGATCTTTCGAAGTTAAGCTCATTCATTGTGGTATCTAAGGATGTAATTTTTGAAACTTTTCTAACATCCTATTTTCGAACATTATGGTAACTAATAATAATAATAATCAAAATAACATAATCAACTTGATGATTTTAGTTACCTCATATCCTTGGGAATAGTACTTTATAATCATCTTGTGCTTAAATGCTAAAATTGTTTTGAACTTTGAGCTAACTAGGGGAGCTAAAAAAGGTTAATTATTAAGGAAAATTTACAAAAACTAATGTTAAACCTTTGGTAATTGCAGATGATGCTAAAAGGAAAGCCTAAGGTTGAAAGTATTTTGCAAGGCAAGAAAAAAAAGAGGCCAAGAGAAGGACACATGAGGATATGTCCATGGACAAATAGTAGCACATACAAGGATTAAAGCTTAAACATCATATGTTTGCTCAACCCATGGGACAATGAAAAGAAATTTTAGTTCATCCTTCAAGAATGTTTTGCATAAAAGAGAAGCATCAACATAATAATCAAGGTTGGATAGATTGCCATTGCTAGTGAATATAAGAAGATTCATCTTCGATGGATTTTTTTAACGATCTCTACAATTTTGTAAATTTTGATGTCTATATAGTCTTTTTGTTATTTTGTAATACATACACTTGAATAAAACTATGTGATGTAACACTCAAGTTTTTTAATGCTATCTAATCTAATCTTGGTCACCTTGCAATTTTTGTAATTAAAGTTTATCCATTTATATATAACTCGAGGATGATTTTTTAGTTAGTTGTGGGGGTATGATGAGACTTGATATGTTGGTCAACTTCATTGATGCATTCTCATTAGTGAAGCCTTATCAACGCATCCCTATTGATGCATCTTAGATGCGTTGATGCATATGTATGGATGAGGACATGTCAATGCATTAACCAACAACATGCCTTAGAGGCATTGATCTAGCCTCATCAATGCATCCCTGTTAATGCAAATAAATGTGTTAATGCACCCTTGTCGATGCAATGCCTATTTTAGCCTATAAATATGCAAGCACTCATTGCATATTTGGCACCATTTGGTTAGTAGTGTAGTCAAACTCTTACAATTTTATTCTATAATCTTAGAATACAATTAGTGAGTGCCTGCAATGTGGAGTTGAGTCAATTGTACAATATATTATTCAAGTGATGTTGTACTTGGACACATTCCATGAATAAAAATAAGACCAAAATTTATTTCTATTCATTACAATGCTTTGACTTAGAATAGATTTAGTTTCAATGCAATTTATTTTCTATGTACTTATTCAACAGTTAAATTTCCATGTATGTTAATCAATTGATGAAATGAGTGTAACTAGTTTTGAGCATAAACACGTATTCACTTGGTAATCCTAGCAATGTTATTACTTGGTTTACCCTGTAGCATAATACTTGATAATCCCAATAGTGTAAACATGAGTTTAGGACATGTACGATAAGCAAAGAAAGGATACTCATCACCCTTAGGATAATTTAGGATTTATCTTCTTGTTATTAATTAGTTTAAATAATTAATTTCTATATGATTATTTAGTTAGTTTAAGGACTGCAGAACATCAATAATCTTATGTGGTACATCTTGTTCTTGGATGTCATGGAAAATGTCAAATATATGTTATATTAGACATTAGGCATAAAACAATAGTGTAGCAAACATCAAATATACGTAACATTCAACATTAAGAATAAAGAAAATAATAGGGAAAATGTAGAAGAAAAGAGGAAAGAATGCTTTATTGATGTAGAATAGAGTATCCAGATCATGCGCTAAGAGTGTTCCTTAAGGTTTTCTTCCTTTAGCATCTATCCCATAGAGGCAATACAACATTGCCAGCATGGTTAGGCCTGCAAGTAGTTAGAAGGAATATCTAGTCCTCTTCTTGCCATGCTTCACCTAACACCTATCACTTTTCTTTACCAACTTCACAACTCCATGCTAGCACAACCTCTAATGCCCAAGTATAAATGCCTCAGGTCAAATCCCCAAAGCTCACATAAAGAGACACATCTATTATAATAATGCACCCTTTTGGGTTTCAATTACAACTATCCTTTCAAGTCTTATTATGATAACAATAACACTTGTTATGAAAAGGCACCATCTTCATTATGTAGCAGCACCATTTATACCTCGCATTAGACTAAATGATATGTGAAAAAGCTACCACTAGTCTAAGTGGAAAGACAATGACCTATGATTAATACTTAACAATCTAGATACCACACTAGTTGCATCCATGGAATTCAGCTAGATTGCACATGAATGCTTTTGATTTGTATGGTTGGATATAGGGGGGTACTTATCACTCATCATTGGTATCATTACCAGGGATGGTGCTATTACCAAGGATGGTACTAGTTATCTATATTAGATATATTATAAGCAATCACTGTAAAAGCATTAACGATTTATCTTTTTAAAAATATTAATATTTTAAGTCACATACATGTTATCATATAAAAACATGTCTCATTCACATAGGGCCTATTGTCCATCACATGATGAGAACACTAATAGTAGTAATGATAGGATTTGTATTGAAAAGAATTGAAGTGAACCACTACAAGAAGGAATCTCATATGCTAATTTTGATCCTTATTATATTTAAAGACTACATTCAACTCATGTAGATAACCCTAGAGAAAATGGAACAAGTCCTAGAATAAGGAGGGCTTCAAGGCCGAGGACCTCCACCAAACCTAGAAGAGATAAATCAAGGGACCACAGAGGAAGATATAGGAGCCATGGTGATTCTCCCAACTCACCATCTTTCTCTTCCTCTTCAACATCTAGTTCTAACAAAGATGAATGTAGGTATAGAAATAGAAATTATCATTAGGATATGTCTAATGATGATGAATGCTTATTGGCTACTAAGAGCATGATACAGATCATGGAGGTAGTTTGAATACCGCATAGGCATTAAAGGGAAAGCCACATCAAATGACTTGATATCAATAATATTCAAAAATTTGAGGAAGGATATAATTCTAATTCACAGCATCATTTACAAGGCTTCCTTGATGCTTTTGTTTTACAAAATATTGAAAGTAAGTGACAAAAGCTTAAGCTCTTTCTTAGGACACTAATAGAAGAAGTTGAAAGTTGGTATAGATTGTCGAAACTAAATTCAATCCATTGATGGTCCATAATTCTTGAGCTCTTTAATGGAAATTACAAACCCTATGAAATAGTATCTAATCTAAGGAAACAAATCCAAGGGTGGAAGTAAGAAAATTGTGAATCCTTGGATGTAGCCTTGGATAGATATTATTCTCTAATACATAGATGTCCAAGCCATGGTTTTTATCAAAAGGAGCAACTTCTCCACATCATAGATGGGTTTCATGACAAAACAAGGGAGACCCTTAGGATCTTTACCCAAGGATGATTATCCAAATTTAGAGGCCATCAAATACAAAGGATAGTTAAATAGGTGGCAAAAGAAGAAGGAGACCTATGTAAAACGGAGAATGTAGAGGAATATAACTAGGATCCAAGATTTTACAAAAGTGAGGTCCATATTTATGATCCGAAGAAAGAGGCAACTCTTGATGAGTTGATTTCACACAAAAGGTTGCCAATACAAAAGTTTATCTTAGAGTGAAGCAAAGGTAGATAAGTTTTGATGCCAACACTGCCCATGCTAGGCATGGGGCAAAGTACCAAAGAAAAAAGATCACTAATATGACACAACAAATGAAAAGATAACAAACGTGGAGGAAGATATTCTAATATGAACAACAGATAATGATCACAACAAAGTTAAAAAGGATATAGTAGAATTGCTCATAAGCATGAAAAGAGGGCATATACCAATCCAAAAATGTCTAAAAATCTGCTAACAAGAGAAGATAATGTTTGAATTTGAATGATTTTTGCTTAGACATCTTAACAAACAATTAGTGGTGACAAAAAATTCCACTACATTTTGAATAATAGGCAAAATTCAATGTGAAAATACATGCAAAAAATTAATAATTTTAGGCAAGAAAAATAGAATTCAAAATTCATCACAAAGCCTAGAAAATGCCAACACCAGAGGAAGCATCTCAAGGTTTCTTTAGATGATTTCAAAAATCTAGGTGTAGCATTGACACATGGAGATGTCTGTAGGTAATGAACAATCATTGCATGCGATGCACAGCATAGGTAGTGACTGATGGTAGGCACAATGAAACACTTGTGTTAGTAGTAGTAGGCACATGGCAGTGCATGATCAATGGTGATGAAAGTTAGTACCTGTGGCAACAATGTCTATGTCAGCATTAATGGCATGAACAAAGATGGTTACAATGGTTGAGAACGATGGCATGTGTTGGTGGTAGGAACGACACATGGTCAGCAACAGTAGGTGATGGTTAATGATGCATATAGCAACATCTGATAGTCAGCAATAGTGTCAATAGTAGGTAGTATCCAGCATGTAGTAATGATAATAGCCAATAGCAGCAGCAATAGTCACAATAGCGGTAGTTGTAGTAGTAGCAGCCATAAGAGATTGCACATTTCTCTCCCTCTCTTTGCATTGTCTCCCTCTATTTGCCACATAGTGAGGGTTTGAAGAAGAGGAGCCACTCTCATTTTGAACAAGACTAGGTAGAAAGCAACAATAGCAGGAGACCAAAGAGAATTTTAAAATTTATGTTTAATAGTTATTTCACTATTTTCTCATCAAACCTTAAAATTTAAGAGTTATTCAATTTAAATTTTCTAGTTTGATTTACCTTTTGGAACACTACATTGACCTTGCTAGTTGAGACTATTCCTGGGTTTCCATACCCATAGTATTCCTAAATGAGTTTTTTTTACTGTTGATGTGTCCAAAATTTATGCATCAACAATGAGATGTGGAAGTTAATGAATGAAAAATTCACAGCAAACTTGAAAATCATAGAGAAAAAGGTAGAACAAGTAGGATAAAGTATTCAAGATAAGAAGGGGAAATGGAAAAAAAAAACATGTAAGGACACCCATCCGCAAAAAGGGAAAATAGTTGTAGTAGAAGAGGCTATAGACTCAGAAACAAAGGAAGATGATGTATATAACATCTATTAAAATGAACATCCAAAAGACTATTTCCCAATTATGTTACATCTAAAATAGTATGGGGCTTTTGCTTTGAACCCTAAGTTTGTAGAAAAGTAAATGCCTAAGAGATTACCTTACCCACAAGGTAATTATAAATAGTCCTACAACTAATGGTACTATCCCAGTGGGACTTCCTATCAACCTTAAGACTACTATCAATCATAATGGCAAAACCCATAGTCATGGAGGATGTCATCAACAAATCAGAAATACCCTTATTACTAGTTGGGCTTTTATGGATACTATGTTCAACAACTTGTTTGTCCAAGTAGTTCTACTTCCCATGCCTCAAATTACTCCTACTACTTTCTTGAATACCATCAACCTGCAACATCTTTTGTGAGATCACCATTTCATACCACTTATTCTCTATCACATTCTCAATATTCTCATACTCTCATCTAACATATGTCACAACTAATAATGAAGGAAGGATTGGCAACACAACCTTAACAGAAGAATGCCACTTGTGTTGTGAACATACAAGCAAATGATAATGTTAGTAGATCTCAGTAAAAGTCTTGGAAATGTATTTTCTTTAGGACAATCTCCACACATGAATAAAACTAGTAGACGTACTAGCTCATCAAAACTAGCACAAGGATAATCAGGTGCAACCCCCTTCCTCACAAAAACAATGTCTCCTAATCCTATGGAAAAGCTAACAATTCTTACCACTCCAAAACAGAACATAAAATATGAACTTATCATTGTGGAGAGACAAAAAATTCCATGCATTACTAATAATGATAATGCATACAATTGTGGGCCAAAAGTTCAAAGTATTAACACGATCCCTATACCAACTGATAACAAACTTAAGGAACAAGTGTGTGTGCAAAAACAAGTCTACACAATAGCCACTAAACCAAAAGATACACATTGGCTCAAGAATCAAAATACCAAACCAATCAAAAGATGCATGGAAAAAACCAATTCACTTATTAGTTCTAGTACTAAGAAAGTGAACCATATAGAGAACATAGAGAAGACCATCTTACACTTTGACTATACACCAAAAGAGGATGCTAAATAAGGAGACACAAGAATAAAAATAGAAAATAAATAAGAAAACATGTCTAAACTCCTTAAAAAGAAAACACGTTCTAGTCCACAAAAATATATGTCTCCAAATGATTGAAATGTAATTATCATCAATGTTAAATGTGCTACCAAGTAAAAAATTCAATCATTAAAGATGATAAATGAAAAACTTAGGATGTATAACCTAGGGAATGTGTGGTCCATTTTTTGAATGCTTGTCCATGAGTTTAGTCATGGGGTAGATGCCCCATCTTGAATCAAAAACTAATAAGTGCATTTTAATTTTTTTTTTACAATTTTTTATCATTTTCCTATTTCTTCAAAACTTTTTCAATTCTTAATATCTTTTATGTTTCTTGAGATTTTTCTTTTCTTTATAATTTTCTCTTTTCATGAGTCATTTCCTTTATGTTTTATGAATGTCTACTATGTTTTTTTTAATAATATTATCAGTCATGATGCAGATGTCAATACCATGTGTTGGGTCTTTTTCCTATGCTATCAAAATGATTGGGTAATCAATTGTGTAAATCAATGAGACCCCATCATCCATCCTTCTAGTTCTATAAATGAAGGGTCATTATCATGAAAGTAATATGGTTCTTCTCACATAAAACTAAAATTAATTAATGATCATTGTGCCTTGAATAAAAAGAGAAAGATAAAGTGACACTAGCAAAGGGTGTGACCTTAAGGGGCTTTGTGGGTTCTCTTCTTAACTTTCTTTTTGGGGCCTATGACTTCTTATGGAACAAATCCTTACTCCTATCATCAACCAATAAACGAGACGCATATCTTTGTATGCTGTGGTTACCAAAAAATGATAGAGAAGAGAAGAAAAAAAAGGAAAAGAGAAAAAAATTTAAAAAAGAAAAAAACCAAAAACAAAGAGAGAGAAAAAGGAAAAAACCATGGGAACTCAAAGCACACCCATTAAACATAATAATGGGCTACAAGAACTAGTTATAAGGATGGAAAGACATGTTACCCATGCCTAAAGGTGCCCCTCTAACTAAGGCCCTTCTTTCCTTTGTTCTTCTCTTTTCTTCTTCTTTTCGAGTGATGTTCATTATCTATGGCTATTATGGACTCATGATGGTAGGCAAAAAGGGACATATTAATGTGAGGCCATTGTTAATGGTATTGACTTAGTCTGAAACTTGGATGGATAGGCATGATGGTCATTTTAATCATAATTGATGGGAGAAATTATTGCAAACATGGTTTAAGTTCAAATAGTTGAAAAATCACTAAAGGGACTAGGTTGAGCTACTTAAGGAGGTTAATAAAAAGAAGATCCAATTGGTAAAGTTGAAGTTGAACGAGGTCCTCTAGTAACTCTAACAACAAGATGACATATGGCATTCCACATTTGATGGATTGAATGCATAAAACAAGGTAGAGATCTACTTCAAGGAGTTGCAAATTGAATAGATGATGGAGTACATGGAGCTAGCCAACCTTTGTTATGCAAACTTGGCAATTCTAATAGCAGGGAGACTAAGGATCAAGTTAGAAAGAAAGTTACCTATTTCTACCTCCTCTATGTTGTAGAATCTAAGCTTCATAAAGAGACAAAACAAAAGTTAGAGACAGTAAATGTAGAGCTTGAAGTTTTTAGGAGTAGATTCACTAGTCAAGAGTATGTTGCTAAGAACCTAGAAAATAAAATGAATGATTACCATGAACTCTAAAACCTAGTCAAGATGTTTGACATTAAAGGTAAAACCTTTGCAGTCTAGTTTATCAAAACAAAGGAATTATTTCCTTCAATGTCATGCCCATGTATATTTTTGCACCAACCCCCATTACTGAAGTCACATGGACCATCTACGATCCATGGAGCAAGGAAGAGAAGATGAAAGCACTACTAGATGCTTTCAAACTTTCAACATTAGCAGCAATAGTAGCAAGTCAACCTCAACCTTCAACAACACCAAGATGGGATGAAGGATCATCAAAGCCATGAAAGCCTCCACCTTTAGTCACTATCTAAGAATTCATCACATTTTTGGCTATTTTATAGGTACCTATTGAAATTTTGTAAACTGTTCAATTTTTTTGTAATGGACACTCATATTTGTAACAATGTATAATTTTCCATTCATAGTTAGAGTCAGTCAGTCAATCTTCTTGTTAATACATTTCATACTTCCCTAGATTTTGTAGGAATCCTAATCCTACTTTTATTCACTCAAGGATGTGTTTTTAGGAAGTCATAGAGGTATGATGAAACATCAATAACACACGTTGTGTTGACACATGTCCATCGACATATCCCTGTCAATGCATGCTAGGATGCATTGAAGTAGATGTGTTGATACTAATGTAATTGTTGCTTATATAAATGCATGCATCCTTGACATTTATGACGTCTTTCGATCATGGATTTAGCTAAATTCTTATAGTTCTTCCTTCCAGAGTTAGAATATTTTTCTCTAAGTGCTCATAGCATGGATATATGAGATTGTATGAAAATTTATTTGAGTGCTCATGTACCTAGACACATTGGCATGATTGACAATAAAATCAAAATTTTCTACATTCATTGTAGCACTTACACTAGTTTATTCTTATCTTTTAGTACTTTACTTTACACATAATTTACTTCTATCTTCTTAGTTAATTAATACAATTAATCATAAGTAGGTAAGTACGACCACATTGAGCACAATGGACTAATGCTTGGTAATCCTAGTAGTGGATTCTTGTTATGCCTACTAGTATACACTTGGTGACCTGACAAAGTTAGTATAAGTTCAAGATGTGTACAAAAAGTGGGAATGATTGCTTCACGTTAAGTTATTTGACCTAGGAATTAGTTATTCAATTTAATTACCAAATCTTCGATTCATTGTTATGAAATTAGAAGAAAATATAAATAAAATAATTATAAAAATACATATCTTATTCCTTAACCATATGTATAGTTAGACATAAGTTTGGATTAAGAAGATGACACCTTGCAACTCTGCAATTTACTATTAGAAATATTGGCTACTTTGATAACTAAGTCTATGGAATTCAATTGGATCGTTGGTGAATGCTTGTGATTAATATGGATAGGTGTAGAGAATACTTTCTGCTCAATTATTTTTTTACTTAGAATGGATATATGTAAACCAAGTCTTACAGATTTCAAGTAAAAAATAATCCTGAAACTAATGTATCTATAGGAAGCTATCATGATTTTTTTGAAGATTTCAATCCTTGCAAATAACAAAACAAGGTGTGATCATCATATTGATTGATTGATTTGGAGCTTATTTCAAGTAGAGGCTTAGTTTTGAAATAAAGAGAATGATATAAGATGTGCATTCTTACACAAGAAATCTAAAAGAGCAAATAAAAAGGTCATGGGAAAAAGCAAAAGTAATACTAGAAAATGATTATTTACCACATGATTTTCTTAATGATTCTTATTATTTAAAAGAGTTAGAATACTAACACACATGATAAAAGGTAATTTGTAAGGTTCATTTCTTCAAATCATGAGATGTTCTTATCCATAGGAAAACAAAGGTGATGTTTGTAAGTATATTGTTAAGATAGCATGCTTACTAAAAGGTTAATAAAAAAATTTAACATTTTCTAGAAGAATGAGAGCTTGCTTCTTTAAATGAATGTATACATTTTCTAGAAGATTTTTGGCTTTATGCATTTACGTTTAGAAAAACTTGATAGTTGTTGTGTTAACAAAAAAGAATTATAAAGAGGAAAATCCAATTAATGTTTTGTTATATCAACTTAAAGATTTAGAGAAAAATTATTCCAAATTTAAAAAATACAAATTATTCAAAATTTCATCATTTTAAAAAAATACAAGTATCAAGATATAATATTTTGAACAAGCTTCTACACTTGAGGCTATTGAAGTTATTAGAAAATTTATTGATTTTCTACAAAGCATTCCCAAGGATTTATAATTATTTTTATAGCTATGGAAACTTTTTTGGTAGCAACATTAAAAGTAATTATTTCATGTAGGTTTTTAAGTACTAGGGTAGAGTCTACTAATCTACCTGATTTTCTGAAAGAAGGAGAGCTTGATGCTTTAAGAAAATGTAAAAAGAGTTAGATGAGTTCTAAAAAATGTTAAATAGACAAGAATAAATGATTTGATCAATGTTCTAGGGGTTTTTAGATTGATTTCTTCCATATTTTTTATGCATTAACCAATGTTTTAAGAATTTTTAAGATCAAGTGAAGGTTTAGTAACTAGAAATGTTTTAATTTTTCTATTTTTTTATCATGTAGATGGTAGTAATTGCCTATTTGAATATGAGGTAAAAGAAAATAGCCTTATAATTATATTTGAATCTTTCCAAAAAAAACAAATTTTTAAAAACATATTTTGGTAGATTTAGAGAGTATAAAACATCAATATTAATTTTTTTAATGCTTTAGGTGTAACCAATTTTCTAGAAATATTTAGGATGAATTGCACAATTTTCACCTAGAAATGGTTTTTTTCTTATTTTCCTTTTATTATGTAGGGGTAGTAACTACTACTAGACTTGAGTAAAAGGTTGAGGAATAGGCTTGAACATATATTTTATGCTTGTAACATTTTACAATCCTTACATATTTTAGTCTTAAGAGATCACTACACAATTGATATGATAGTAGAGCAACTATCTCAAGGCTTTTGGAAATCATGATTTTCATATACCTAGAAAGCAATAAGTTCTCAATTCTTTAACAATGTCTTTGGAGTTAAATTTTAATTAATGATAGTACTACTCACTTTGCTTCATTAGAGGTTTTATATTGTATGAGGTAACAACAAAAAATCTACATACCATAAGTCCTTTTAATTCATTGCACGAAATCTCAACAACTAGGAAATCTCAAAATTTTTGCTACTTTATTATAAACATAAAAAATACAAAATCATGCTACTATCTTATACATGAATTTTCAATTTTGTTGTAGTGAGGCAAGGAATTTGACAAATAACTAAACATTTATGAGCTTTGAAAACATCTAATACTATTTATTTATGTGATCAAAAAATATAGATTTAGCCTACAATGTTTGAGCTTGTAAAATCTATATATGCAAGGTAAGAGATTCTAAAATTCCAACACTTAGGATAATGCAAAGACCTAATCAAAGAAATAATAGTTTATTTCAATGTAAAATAATATTTTCTTCTTATTTCAAATCATCTACATGTGAATTTTTATACTCATAAAGAAAGTGTGAAACTTTACATGTAATAGTGTCAATGATCATGCATAGTGAACTTAGTTATTTATTTAATATAAATTTTTCTCAATACA
>MNCI01018709.1:115764-165690 GCA_015680685.1 Gnetum montanum
AAATGTTATTTCTCGATAATTTCTTATTATAAACCCTAAGCATACTTGTGCATTTTATTTTTACATTAAGGCTAATCATGACTTTGTCTATTCATAATTAGCTTTAAAATTTTACAAATATCAATATAGAAATACTTTATTATTAAAAATAATATGAAACTATTATAGTTTCACTTCTTTGGAATTTGCACAATTTCTTTGTATGGTCATACCACATGATTTTGAAAATATATGCTTAAGGATTAAATTATANATTTTTTTGAAATTGAACAACAAGTACATGTTAAAAACATAGGATATTTGTATTTTTTTTAATTAAATTAAATGACACAAAAATGTTATTTCTCCATAATTTCTTATTATAAACCCTAAGCATACTTGTGCGTTTTATTTTTACATTAAGGCTAATCATGACTTTGTCTACTCATAATTAGCTTTAAAATTTTACAAATATCAATATAGAAATACTTTATTATTAAAAATAATATGAAACTATTATAGTTTCACTTCTTTGGAATTTGCACAATTTCTTTGTATGCTCATACCACATGATTTTGAAAATATATGCTTAAGGATTAAATTATACAAAGTCTTCCTAAATGATTAGGGAAACTAGTAGATTCTCATTTAATTAATCAAGAAATGCCCTATAAGTCTATAAATCCCCCCCTTTAAGAAAAAGCTTTCTTAATGTTGTATAAAAGAAATAGGTATTCATTGAGATAGATGGTAATGTAACATCTTGATACATAAAATAAAATTTTAGTTAGTAGTTTTAATTAAGATAAATAATCAAAGATTCATTTTAACTTAGATGAAGAATACATGTATACAATTGTCATAAAAAATAGCTAAACATAAAAAGTTTAGTATTCCATCACATTACCATTTTCCTATGTTTAAAATGCATTAGCATGAAGGTATATTCTATTACTTCGTTTACTATACTAATGGATTTTTTAATTAATGATTTGTCCTTAAACTTATCTTGTAAAACAAGGATGGGCAAGTGGGGAAAGGTGTTGGAACCCCAAATTAATTGTAATATAGGTACAACCCACAATATATAGTCCAATTAGATCTTTATAACTCAACATTACCCACCAAAATTAAACTTGTGACTTGGAACTTTCAAATCAAGAGTTTTACCACTATGCTAATACCTTATTGTCAAAAGTCTTTTAAAAGTTTACCATTCATGGAGTGAAGAGCCAAGTTGTCCTATGTGGAGAGAATACTATAGTAAAATGATAAATTTACATTTTAAATAAGTATTCTCTAGCCTATCATTAACATCTATGCTAGCCTTTGAACCTATAATATGGTTGGGCTTTCCTTTTGATATGTTAATTCTTTATTGTGCTTCACTACTTGTAGTTTAGTTCTAAACTTCTACCTTTCCTTTACAGTAATAGAAATAAGATTGCTCAGTAGTGATTAATATATTTTCATAGGCATAGAAACATTAAGTTTGAGATATGTGTTAATAATGATGAGAAGAAGAACAAAATCAAGAACTTTATATAGGAAATTAACATTCCATAAGAAGTTCAAATACCCATATGTATGAATGTTATTATAGTTTTTAAAACCATAGTGAATAAATGCCTCCATGTATATATCTAACTTCCATAGTAATTAACTAGGATTTTGAGTTGTGAATTTTTTAACTTGTATGACCATTGCTACAACTATGAATTAATTTTAGCTTTCATTTATTATTTTTACATGTTAAATCATTTTATACGCTGTATCATTTTCATGATTGATTTAGAATGACTTTGTTACATATTATTAACATCAAAGAATTATTAGTTGAGCTAATTTGATAAATTGAAAGATTTTCAACTATTTATTTAAAAGAAACATACATTTACTTAAAAAACATGAAGGTTAGAATCTTAGATTATCACATCAACAATATTATTATTGGCTTGTTAAGCACAACATCATTTGGATTGCATTCTGCATCATATAATTTAAAGTATGAATCTCCTTGAAGTTTCTATCTAAATTGAATAATTATAATAATAAAATTTTAAGAGCACTAAGTCATTAAAAACCTTGGTGGATTTATTTAGATGATTAATTGAAACAAAATTAAAGATAAAGCTTACTATAATGGTGGTCAGATATAAACCATGTCATATTGGATTATTGCAACTAGTACATCATGAATTGTTACAATACATTAACAAGATAAAAGCTTTGCAAGTTTGCATCAAGAAGATAATTTAGGAAATGAATGCGTTAGAATCACAATTTTTTTTTCTTTTCATTTTAATTGGAGGAAGGGGGAATAGGATGTTATAACTTTGAAATAATTTTCATATAATACACTACAAGATATATAGTCTAATTAGAACTTTATAACTCAACATTGCCCACTAAAATCAAACACATTACTTGGGGTATTCAAATCAAGAGTCTTACCAATAGGCTAACACCTCATTCTTATAATTATAAAAAATTTCACGATGGGATTATTATGGAAAATAAAACAATATTAATAAAGAGACACTAGAAATAATTTCACCATGTTGGTGTTGCTACTATTACAAATGGTAATATTCATGTGTAATAATAATAATAATCCAAGGAAGAGTTAGTGATGATATTAAATCTAGATGATTAGGCTTATCCATTGGCCCTATCAACATGGTGGATTTCATTTACAAGAAAACCCACTCAAAAAATAGATCTTACTAGTTGTTTTTGCATGTTATCAAGCCTCTATGAAACATAGGAAATTAAGGCAATATCTAGAAGTTGCTACTACTCCATGTACCATTTCCTAACTACATGTATAACATCAATGGGGGTTAAGAACCACTTTGAAGGAGTGACCATATTTATGCTCTAACCACCAGCAACCAAATAAGAGAAAGAGAAATAGAATGATAACTTAACCTTTATCATATTATTGCCTTTGTTACCTCCTATGCAATTTTATTTTGTAATCCTAGAGAACAATCAATAAGTGCCCATAGTGTGGATTTGAGTCAATTGTATAACATCTTATTCAAGTGGCATCATACTTTAACACAACACATAAACAACAATAAGATGCAAATTGATTACTATTCATTGTAGCACTTGGCTTAGAATAGATTTACTCTCAATGCAATTTATTTTCTATGTACTTAGTTAACATTTAAATTTCCATGCACGTTGATCAATTGGTAGAATGAGGGTGACTAGTTTCGAGCATAAACACATATTCACTTAGTAATCCTAGTAGTGTTATTGCTTGGTTTGCCTAGTAACATAACAATTAATAATCCTAGTAGTAGATACATGAGTTCAAGAAGTGTACGAAAAGCTGGGAATTGATGCTCATCCTTCTCAGGATAATTTAGTATTTATCTTTTTATTTTTAATTATTTTACATAATTAATTTCTACATGATTATTCAATTTGTTTAAGGATCGCACAACATCAATAATCATATGTCTCACTTTGGACTAAACCATATTTTACAGAGCTACCACTATTCTAAGTGGGAAGGAAGTGACTTGTGATCAATGCTTAATAATATAGATATCACACTAGTTTGATCCATTAAATTGAATTCAATTGCATGTGAATACTTCTGATTTGTATGGTTGGCCATAGGAGGTACTTGCCACTCATCATTAGTGTCATTAGTAGGAATGGGGCTAGTTATCTAGATTAGATATATTATAAGCAATCAGTGTAAAAGCATTAACGATTTATCTTTTTAAAAATATTAATATTTTAAGTCACATACATGTTATCATATAAAAACATGTCTCCTTCACATAGGGCCTATTGTCCATCACATGATGAGAACACTAATAGTAGTAATGATAGGATTTGTATTGAAAAGAATTGAAGTGAACCACTACAAAAAGGGATCTCATATGCTAATTTTGATCCTTATTATATTCAAAGACTACATTCAACTCATGTAGATAACCCTAGAGGAAATGGAACAAGTCCTAAAATAAGGAGGGCCTCAAGGCCTAGGACTTCCACAAAATTTAGAAGAGATAAATAAAGCGGCCATAGGGGGAGATATAGGAGCCATGGTGATTCTTCCAATTCACCATCTTCCTCTTCCTCTTCAACGTCTACTTCTAATGAAGATGAACATAGGTATAGAAATAACGATTAACATAAGGATATGTCTAATGATGTTGAATCCTTTTTGGCTACTAGTAGCATGATACCAATTATGGAGGTAGTAAGAATACCCCATAGGCATCAAATGAAAAGTCACAAAAAAATGCTTGATATGAATTTCATAAATTTGATGTAGGCTATAATTTTGATCCACAACATCATTTGCAAGCCTTCCATGATGCTTGCACCTTGCAAAATATTGAAATTAAGTGGCAAAACCTTAAGCTCTTTCCTAGGACACTAATAGAAGAAGCTAAAAGTTGGCATAGAACATTGGAACAAGATTCAATCCACGAATGGTCCACAGTGCTTGAGCTCTTCAACAAAAAATTACCAAACCTATGAAAGAGTGTCCAATCTAAGAAAATAAATACAAGGGTGGAAGTAAGGAAATCATGAATCCTTGGATGTAGCCTTGAACAGATAATATTCTCTACTACATAGATGTCCAAACTATGGTTTTTCTTAAAAAGAGTAGATTCTACACATCATAGAAGAGCTTCATAACAAAATTAGGGACACCCTTGTGATCTTCACCCAAGGATGATTATCAAAATTGAGAGTCCATAAAATACAAAGGTTAGTTAAACAAGTAGTAAAAGAAGAAGGAGAGCTATGTAAAATGCAGAATGTAGAGGAATATTACTAAGTTCCAACTTTTTATGAAAGGAAGGTCCATATTTATGATCAGGTAAAAGAGGTTGTTCTTGTTGGTTGATTTCACACAAAACTTTTCTAATACAAAAGTTAATAGTTGAAATTGAAGCAAGGGTAGATAACATGTGGGAGTTGAATGAAAATGTTATGACAAAGTTGAAAATCATAGAGGAAAAGGTAAAGCAAGTAGGATACAGTAATCAAGAAAATAAAGGAAAAAAGAACAAGGAAACATGTAAGGACACTTATGCTATCAAGATGATTTGGTAAACAATTTTGTAAAGTAATGAGACCACATCATCCATCTCTCTAGTTCTATGAATGAGAGATCTTTATGATGAATGAAATATGGTTCTTCTCACATAACACTAAAATTAATTAATGATCATTGTACCTTAAAGAAATATGAAAAGACCAAGAGAGAAAAGTTTGTGACTTCAAGAGGATTTGTGGATTCTCTTCTTGACTTTCTTCTTAGGGCCTATGACTCATCATGAAATGTATCATTGCTCCTATCCTTAACCAATAAACAAGAATCATGTCTTTGCATGGTGTGGTTCCAAAAAAATTGAGAGCTTAGAGAAGAAAAAAATAAAAGGGAAAATAAAAATTAAAAATAGAGAGAAAAATAATAAAACAATGGGAATTCAAAGCACATCCCTTAAACATGGTAATGGACTACAAGCACTAGTTATGCAATTGAAAAGACATGTTACCCATGCCTGAAGGTACTCCTCTAACTAAGGTCCTTCCTTCCTTTCTTCTTCTCTTTTCTTCTCTTTTTGGAGTGATGTTTGTTCTTTGTGGTTATTATGGACTCATGATGATAGACAAGAAGGGACACAACAATGCAAGGCCACTTTTAATAATATGGACTTACTCTAAAACCTTGATGGATAGGTATGATGGTCATTTTAATTACAACTCACATGAGAACTTATCACGAACATGGTTAAGTACCTTACATCCCAATCTTTGCAATCCTTTCTCATCATATTATTTACCTTAATGTTGCATGTAATTATGAGCCTAACGATTTTGTATAGTATAGTGTAAAATCCTAACCAAGGTAGTTGTGTGTTGTTTAAAATAAAGGCTTGATCTACATTTAACTTTTACTATGTCCATGGACATCTATAGAAGTACTTATGTAATGGCATTATGGCAAGATTCTACTTTGGGAAGGATCCACTTGCATAACTTTTGTTGATCATGGCTTTGAATCATACCTCACATCTTCAAGAACATCATGGACTACTTCTCTAAATTTATGCATGATTTTGTGACTACTTCTCATCAATTTTAAATCATCTTTAATGTTTTTATATTGAAATTTCCTCTAAATTCAAAATTCAATGTATCTTGGTCATTCTATGAACTAGACCTTTGGTTTTAGTTCGAAAACTTGTGAGCTTTCGAAGTTAAGCTCATTCATCATGGTAGCTAAGGATGTAATTTTTGAAACTTTTCTAACATCCTATTTTCAAACATTATGGTAACCAATAATAATAATAATAATCAAAATAACATAATCAACTTAATGATTTTAGTTACCTCATATCCTTGGGAATAGTACTTTGTAATCATCTTGCACTTAAATGCTAAATTTTTTTTGAACCTTGAGGTAACTAAGGGACCTAAAAAAGGTTAATTATTAAGGAAAATTTACAAAAAATAATGTTAAACCTTTGGTGATTGCAAATGATGCTAAAAGGAAAGCCTAAGGTTGAAGGTCTTTTACAAGGTAAGAAAAAAAGAGGCCAAGAGAAGGACACATGAGGATATGCCCATGGACACATAGTAGCACATACAAGGATTAAAGCTTAAACATCATATGTTTGCTAGACCCATGGGATAATGAAAAGAAATTTTAGTCCATCATTCAAGAATGTTCTGCATAAAAGAGAAGCATCAACATAACAATCAAGGTTGGAGAGATTGCCACTACTAGTGAAAATAAGAAGATTCATCTTTGGTGGATTTTTTTAAAGATCTCTGCAATTTTGTAAATTTTGATGTCTATCTAGTCTTTTTGTTATTTTGTAATACATACACTTGAATAAAACTATGTAATGCAACACTCAAGTTTTTTAATGCTATACAATCTAATCTTTGTTACCTTGCAATTTTTGTAATGAATGTTTGTCCATTTATATATAACTCGAGGATGAGTTTTTAGTTAGTTGTGGGGGTATGATAGACCTAATATGTCAAGTAACTTCATTCATGCATTCTCATTTTTTTATTTTTTTTTATTTTTTTTTTCAGAAAAGGTCGAGAGAATATATTCCAAAAAAATTTGAGCTACACAGGTAGGTAGCACGGACCAGCAACCGCTGGCCCCACACAAACCAAGACACGAACTGCCGAAGACGGCAAAGACCCACCTGAAGGGCCAAACCCTCCCCCGCCACAGGCATCCCCACACGCAGGCAGGCACCCATGCACCATAAACCCCGCAGGCAAACGTTACAATTTCACGCCGGCCAAAAGCAAAAAAAAAAAAAAACAGAAAGCAAAAAAAACAGAAAGACCCCCCGCGCTCAACGCCAGGTCCCCACGTCCGAAAGCCGCCCCCGCAGTACCAGCAGGAGCCGGCAGAAACAACTAACAGCCGGGCTGCTGCAGGCCAACCTGTCCAGGCGCTGCCCTCCCTGCAGCTAGGCGACGCCGATTCTCTGCAATCAGCTGGGCGATTCCCGACCTGCAATTCTGAAGGATGCCCTCAAACCAGGGATGTGATGGGTGAGGACGCTGGACGTGATCAGCATCGTCCAAGGCCGCCTCAGGTGCATTCTCATTGATGAAGCCTTGTTAACGCATCCCTATTGATGCATCTTAGATGCATTTATGCATATGTATGGATGAGGACATGTCAATTACCAAATCTTCAATTCATTGCTATGAAATTAGAAGAAAATATAATAAAAATAATTATAAAAATACATGTCTTATGCCTTAACCATAGTTAACCATATGTATAGTTAGACATCAATCTCGATTAAGAAGACGACAACTTGCAACTCCATAATTTACTATTAGAAATATTGGCTACTTTGATAAGTCTATGGAATTCAATTGGATCGTTGGTGAATGCTTGTGATTAATATGGATAGGTGTAGAGAATTCTTGTTGCTCAATTATTTTTTTACTTAGAATGCATATATGTAAACCAAGTCTTACAGATTTCAATTAAAAAATAATCCCAAAACTAATGTATCTATAAGAAGCTATCATGATTTTTTGAAGATTTCAATCCTTGCAAATAACAAAACAAGGTGTTATCATCATACTAATTGACTACTTTGGAGCTTATTTTGAGTAGAGACTTAGTTTTGAAATAAACATAATGTTATAAGATGTGCATTCTTACATAAGAGAAATCTAAGAGAGTAAATAAAAAGGTCATGGGAAAAAGCAAAATTAATACTAGAAAATGATTGTTTACCACATGATTTTCTCAATGATTCTTATTATTTAAAAGAGTTAGAATACTAATACACATGATAAAAGGTAATTTTTAAGGTTGATTTATTTAAATCATGAGTTGTTCTTATCCATATGAAAACAAAGGTGATGTTTGTAAGTATATTGTCAAGATAGCATGCTTACTAGAAGTTTAATAAAAAACTTTTACATTTTCTAGAAGAAGGAGAGCTTGCTGCTTTAAACAAATGTAAAAAAAGCTGGATGAGTCCTAAAAAAAAGTTAAATAGGAAAGAATAAATAATTTCATCAACGTTATAGGGTTTTGGATTGATTTATTTCATATTTTTATGCATTAACTAATGTTTTAAGAATTTTTGAGGTCCACTGTAGATTTTTTAGGTAGAAATTTTTTTTAATTTTTCTAATTTTTTTATCATGTGCAAAGCAATAATTGCCTCTATGGATACAAGATGAAAAAAAATAGCCTAATAATTCTATTTGAGTTGTTCCAAAAAAATTTTGTTTAAAGACAAATTTTATTAGATTTAGAGAGTATAAGACATAAATATTATATTTTTCATACTTTATGCATAGCCAATGTTTGAGAAATATTTGGAATCAAATGCAAAAATTTCAACTAGAAAATTTTTTTTTCTTCTTCTTTTTCTTTGATTATGTAAGGGTAGTAACTACCACTGGACATGAGGCAAAAGCTAAGGAATAACCTTGAACATATATTTTATGCTTGCAACATTCTACAATCCTTGCATCTTTTAGTCTTAAGAGATCACTACATAATTTATATGGCAATAGGAGCAACTTTGGTGAGGTTGTTTGAAATCGTGATTGTCATAAATCCAAAAAGCAATAAGTTTTTCAAATCTTTAACAATAGCTTTGGAGTTAAANAAAAATACAAAATCATGTTATTATATTATATATGAATTTTCAATTTAATTGTAGTAAAGCTAGCAATTTGAAAAATAAATAAATGTATATAAGCCTTGAAAACATTTAATACTATTTATTTATTTGATCAAAACATACAAATTTGGCCTACATGTAAGAAAAATCCAAAGTTTGAACTTGTAGAATCTATACATCTAGGATAAGAGATTGTAAGATTTTTAGCATAATGCAAAGTGCCAATGAAAGAAATAATAGTCTATTTCAATGAAACATAATGTTTTCTTCTCAATTCAAATGATCTACATGTGAAATTTTTATAGTCATAAAGAAAATGTGAAACTTTACATGTAAAAATGTTGATGATCATGCATAGTGAACTTGGTCATTTATTTAATGTAACCTTTTTTCAATATGTGTTTTATTAAAATTGAATAACAAGTACACATTGAAAACATAGGATNCATTAAAATTGAATAACAAGTACACATTGAAAACATAGGATATTTATATATTTTCAATTAAATTAAATGAGACAAAATGCTATATCTCTACAATTTCTTATTATAAACTCTAAGCATACTTGTGCATTTTATCTTTACACTAAGGATAATCATGAATTTGTTGATTCATAATTGGTTTTAAACTTGTACAAATATCAATATAGAAATACCTTATTCTTAAAAATAATATGAAACTTTTCTAGTTTCACTTCTTTGTAATTTAGACAATTTCTTTGCGTGCTTATACCACATGATTATCAAAATATATGCTCAAGGATTAAATTATATAAAATCTTACTAGGTGATTAGGAAACCTACTCGATTTTCATTTTTTTCTATAAAGGAATGCCTGGTAAAGCTATAGGTTCCCCCCTTCAAAAGAGAGCTTTTCTTAATATGGTGCAAAAGAAATAGGTTTCATTGAGATAAATGGCAATGCAACATCTTGACACATAAAATCAAATTCTAGTTAGTCGTTTTAATTAATTTAAATAATTGAATATTCATTTTAACATAAACAAACAACACAAGTATATAATTGTGATAAACAATAGTTAAAAATAAAATGCCTAGGATTTCATCACATTATCAGTTTTCTACATTGAAAATCCATTATCTTGGAAGCATATTCTATGACTCCATTCACAATAATAATGATTTTTCAATTGATGATTTGGCCTTAAACCTATCTTTTGAAATGGGGATGGGGAAGTTAGGGAAGGTGTTGAAACCTTGAATTAATTGTAATATAGGTATAGCCCATGATATATAGTCCAATTAGAACTTTATAACTCAACATTAACTACCAAAATAAAACCCATAACTTGGGATTCTTAAATCAAGAGTTTTACCACTTGGCTAATACCTCATTATTAAAAACATATCTTTTAAAAGTTTACCCTTCATGGAATGAAGAGATAGATTATCCTAAATGGAAAGAATAGTATAGTGAAATGATAAATCTCTATTTTAAGCAAGTATTCTATATTTTATCATTAACATCTATGCTAGCTTTCCATGCCTATGAACCTATAATATGGTTGGGTTTTCTCTTTAATCTGTTGATTCTTTATTGTGCTTCATTGCTTGCAGTGTAGTTCTAAACTTTTGACTTTCCTTTACTGCAATAAAAGTAAGTTTGCTTAGTAGTGATCAATATATTTCCATAAGCATAGGAACATTGAGTTTGAGATATGTATTAACAATGATAAGAAGAAGAACAAAATTAAGAACTTTATATAAGAAATCAATGTTCCATAGAAAGTCCAAATACCTATATGTATAAATGTTGTTATAGCTTTCAAAGCCATAGTGAACAAGTGCATCTATGTATATTTCTAACTTCCATAGCATTTAACTAGGATTTTTTGAGTTTTCAATCTTTTGACTTGTATGGCCATTACTAGAACTATGAATTACTATTAGATTTGATTTGTACATTTTAAATCATTTTTTTGTTGCATCATTTTCATGATTTATTTAGAATTACTTTGTTATGTATTATTAACATCAAAGGATTATTAGTTGAACTAATGTGAGAGATTAAAATATTTTCAAATATAAAAAACATACATCTAAGTTAAAAAATGCCAAGGTTAGAATCTTAGGTTATCACATTAACAATATGGTTGTTGGCTTGTTAAGCCCAACATGATTTGGATTGCATACTGTATCATGTAATTGAAACTATGCATCACCTTGAAGTTGCTATCTAAATTGAATAATTATAATAATAAAATTTCAAGAGCACTAGGTCAATAACAATCTTGGTGGATTTATTTTGATGATTAATTGAAACAAAATGAAAGATAAAGCTTACTATAATTGTGGTAAGATATAAACCATGTCATATTGGATTATTACAACTATTGCACCAAAAATTGCTACAATACATTGGCTAGTTAAAAGCCTTGGAAGTTAGCATCAAGAAGATAATTTAGGAAATNAAATTAGAGAAAATTTCATTATAGTATTATTATGGCAAATAAACCAATATAGATAAATAGATACCAAAAAAGATTTGACTATTTTGGTGTTTCTACTATTATGAGAGGCAATATTCCAAAGTGTAATAACAATAATAATGCAAGGAAGAGTGGGTGGAGATACTAAATACATATGATTGGGCTTATCCCTTAGACCTATCAGCATGGTGGATTTCATTTACAAGACAACCCACTTAAAAAATATATCTTACTAATTGTTATTACATGCTAGCCGAGCCTCTTTGAAACATAGGAAATTAAGGCAATATCTAGAAGCTATTGCTACTTCACCATGTACCTTTTCCTAACTGCATTTATAACATCAATGGGTGTTGAGGTTCCACTTTGAAGGAAGGACCATACTTGTGCTCTAACCACCACTAGCCAGCAAGGAGAAAGACAAAGAGAATGATGATTTGACCTTCGTCATATTATTGCCTTTGTCATCTTCTATGCTTATGCCTCTTCTCCATGAAAAATTAGCTATGTAGGAAGTGTAGACATCGTAGAGGCTCCACATTTTTTGCATGCTATTTCTAGGCCTAAGCTTCATTTTTTGATTGGTGGGTTGTTTATTATTATGGATTTGATGTTGGTATTAGTGTTGATGATTCTACTACTCCTACTCTAACATTTTCCATATCAATTGAAGTATACCATTCATCTTGGTTCATCATTTGACTACAATTGTAATTGTAAAAATGTTATTACCATCATAATAGGGCTTATGGAAAAATGAGGAGAGAGCAAATTTCATCACCAATTATGCAAGGTTCTTATGAAAGAGAACTTCATCCTAACATGTTCTAGTTGTTGGTACATCATAGCTGTTACTCCTCCTCAATGATGAATATGCCTTTTGAATGATCATTACATATGCAAAAATCATGGATGATCCCTATCCTTCTTCATTCACTTTGATTAATATGAAAGAATGTATAAATGCCAAAATAAAATCAAAATCACATTCATAACCCACTCAACAAGCATGCTTATTAAGGTTTTCTTAATTTTAATATAATACTTGCTAGATTGCTTTCAACATGTTTAAGCGGTTTTCTTTTTGTTTTTCTTTATTATTTTTTTTTTGTTTTTGGAAAATATTACCATTTAGCTAAATACTATATTGTGACAGTCTTTTCTTTTACTATTGTTCAACAAAATGTATCTTTGAGGAAGATTCCTATCAAATCAATTTTAAAGAACTTTATAATTGCTAAGGGGAAATAAATATTTATTCCTAAGGTCTCATGGAAACCTACTGTTGATTCAAATAGTTTTCAAATGGTTCTTCATAATAGAAAATGTCAAGGAAGTCTATCTATTGCTGATGACATGCTAAATCTTTAGAATGAACAATATGTTTAAGATATTTTAACTACTAATAATATATTTGCAGCTATTGATTAAGATATGGAGATAATATCCTTTGATAATGTTCATTCTATTGATATGGTAGGCACCTTATCTCCTTCCACTCAATGTTAATTTTTCAATAGAATATTTGATTTTCTATTTTAGACATGAGGTTTTTCAAGATTGATTATAAGCATGAAAACCTAAAAAGAATCCCTAAAACCATGAGGTCTTTACTTTTTTTTGATTTGGAGTTTCTCCTCTTTGTAGTATTCCTTTGCTTCCTTACTTTGAATTTTTATTTTTAATATATATATATATGTGTGTGTGTGTGTGTGTTACATTTTCAAGGGTAGTAACAATATGACCTACAATTAGATTTGAATGCCCCAAATCACCATGGGGACTAGCAAATAATGAAGTCTTTGAAAATATTCAAAATATATAAAAATTGTTGTTATGTCTAGCACAATTAAAAATGAGATGAGAGGATTGAGCTTTTTACTAGAAGAATTACGAGTTATTGGCATATGCTAAAAAAATGTATTACATAGTATTGCTCTTAAATACAAAACATGCCTTGGATTATTTTAAAATTTTCACAATTAACTACCTCATTGTAAGACATTTGCTCTAAGCCTCTATAGATTTTCTTATTTGAAGTAGTTTAAAATTGACTAGTATACATATGAATGTGCCTAAGAATTAAAATAAAACTCACTTAAAATTTGGGCAAATCAATTTTTACCTCTTTTCATAAAGACTTGGGTTAATGTTAGAACCCATAGCTCATCCATGATGCATAATAATTAAAGAAAATGACACTTAAACATCCTAACACAAAGTTGAAGATTTTTCTCATGTTTACGAAGATTTATTCTACTACAAAATTTATTGTTGAAGAAGATGTACTTTCCTTTAATCCTTGTATTCATGTTTGTTGAGGATCTTACATAGACATCTTTTTTATTTATAAATAGTTTTTAAGCTACATTTGTATTTTTCAAAGCTTTGTAGTTATGGAACAACTTCATATTACATTATCGTATTTTGCTCTTCTTTAACAATTTCTATTACATTGCTAATTGTAGAGAATTTCATAAGATAATAAGAAGATGATGACAAATATGATGAGTCAACCTTCAATGAATGAAAACTTTTATTTTCTTAAATATAACAACTTTTATTTTCTTAAATATAACACCAGGGTTAGGGGTAAGCTTTGTTCAACCATACTTCAAACACCTACAATTCTAATATTGAAAGATCTCTCTAGTTTTGAAAGATTATTCAAGATTAAAGATTATTCTGCTAAAAAAGTCCATGTGCTTTTCCCCCTCAATTTCTATCCACATTACAATTCCAACTACCAAGGCAAATGAACTCTGTATTTTTAATAAAATAATATAAATGGCATAGCATGTACCAATCTAGGAGAATGTTAAATATAATGAACAATGACATGAAATGGATGTCAAGTACATGACAGATTTGTGTGGAACTATAGATATTACAAAAGTAAGGAATATAACTTATAATCCCTTAATCTTTCAGCCTACCTTTGCATTTTCATGAAGCAGAAGTATGCAAACAAATTTGCATGAAACCACATCTATTACAAACATAAGGAATATAACTTATATCTCTTCATCTTTTACAAAAGTAAGGAATATAAGTTATATTCTTTCATCTTTCATTTTGCCAAATTGATTGAGTTTTCACATGCAAACAACAAAATATATCTGATGAGATGCATGTAGGAAAGAACATAGAAACTTCCTTAATCTAGCTTTAATGCAATGCTTCTAGTACATTCATTTTCGATGGTCATGTCCATCATGTTTACATGTTCTTGGCTAGGTTTCAAGGGTAAGACTTAGGAACATATATTTAAATAATATAAAAAACAATTTTGATATGGTGGTAGCGCTTAAATTATATACTATAGGCTATCAGTTGAAGTTTTTAAATTCTCATAAATTAAAGAATTTTAATTTTTAAATTTTTGCTTATTGCAGCTATAATTTTGGTTTAGCAATTTTTTCCATAAAGTTCTGACAATTATATTAGAAGCATACTCTTCCACACATGCACACATGCACAGGATGTTGTCTTCCCCACATGCAAAGTTTAAATTTTGTTACTCAAAAACATCCCAAAGAGCGATACTAATGAAAGTGAATCCACACTTAGCTCGTTCGTTTTACAGTGAAAGAGAAAAATGGTATTGATTGTCACGAATGACAGATCATTAACTTCATTAACCTTCTTTTTCCCATTGAAAATATTATTAAGGGGGTCTTGGATACTACAATGGCTATTAGAAAAAGCTGCATCTTCGGAAAATAAATAAAAATTTTATTTGTTTACTATAAATCATACTAGTGCTCGAATGAAACAAAACAAAACCGGCAATATTTATATGGAATTTTCCTGGGCCACTATCTGGAAAAAGCTACAAAACCTTTGTAACACCGACAGAAACTGAACGCTCTGCAGGTGCAACAGATTTTGTTAGATTAAGCTTAATTATTAAGCATGTGAGGCTACCTTCTATAAGATTGTGCCCGGTACCTTGTAGCCACTTCAGTTTAGTAGGTCACATATCAGAAGAATGGTAGAATCTCTTTAATTTTGATTAGAAATAATTTTAAATGGAAACCGACAAACGTTAAACCTCATGTTACAAGATTGTTGACCAATATCAATGGAAACTTTAATATCAATTAAAATTTAAAAATGATAATCTACAATGCAAAAATTGTGATGAAGGGCGATGAATAAGAACAATAGAATAATATAACATATTAAACACAGTTTAACCGCTAATGCATCAATCCGATGAATAAGAGATATTAGCTATACCTCCCTTAGCACGTGAAGTCGAATTACGCAGTGTACAGGAATAAGACACAATAAAATGAGAGTGCAAACAACACATCAAGACCTATCAGGAACTTGGGAAGTAGTTCTTTCAGTCAGTGTACAATTCCAAAGGTGCTTATAGGCTATAATTATAAAGTATTCTATTCTGTAATAGCAGATTTTAAATTTAACCATGGATTCTCTTTCCATTGTACTCCACACACAAAAAAAGAGACCAAACCGGGCAAGAATGCAAGATTAATTGCAGTGGCAAAAATATATTGGCGTGCACAGTGGTGTTCGTATCTGTTTAACGCTCGAAAATATTGTTATACCTATGGCAACCAAGTAGAATAACAAGTTATACGGTGTCCGACCCCTGTGTAGGCGAGGTGCCTGCAGTGGATGTTGCCTTGCCGCTCAGCTGCAAGTTTTAATCCCAAGTTACTTAAAACACATCACCCTAATCAAAAGAAATACAATAATAAAAACACTTCCTTCCGATAAATCGCGATTTGCTAACCTTTTCTCTGCCACCGAACACATCATTTAGAGGGGTCTTGGATACCAACAATGCTCTCAGCAGCTGCACAGCCTGAAACAAATAATACCTTTCTTTTATCATAAAATCTATGGGGAAATTTTAGAGGAAGAAAAACACAAAAAGATCTTTTAAAAGATTTTTAAGATTTTTAAGATCTTTTAAAAACACAAAATAATACCACGAAGTTTTTTAAAAGAAAAGGACAGGGAACTACAAAACCTCGGTAAAACCAACAGAAACGGAACGCTCTTCCAGCTGCGAGAGATTGGTGAGATTAAGTTTATTAAGCAGAGTGATCCTGCCAATGGTGGAGGCAGACGCCACTTGCAGATCGTCGGTGATCATAAAAGTCGCTGTCTCCTTCACATATCCACTTGACGTTTCACCTGGTTTAACTCTGCTGTCCTCTACGAAAATAGAGAGTTCTCTAGATTCCCCACAAAAGCATGAGCTTCCATAAACACTGCTAACATCATGTCTGCCACTTTTCCTCTTGCGAAATTTGGAGCAGTAATAAAAAAAGGAGGGAATTTGAGGTTGACGTTGGGGAGGAACTTCAATTTTGAGCAGGGCTTCCTTGGGGCTGGCGTTAACGGAGGCCAGCAACTTTGGATGCAGCAACTCTGTACTGCAATCTGCGCTCAGCCAAAGCTCCGGCTGCAGCTTCTCAACACTCTTGTAAACATTGCTCAGGGAACCCACTTCTGGACCGACGTCTCCGAGTGTTGACAGCAACTCCACGATGGATGCCGCAGGAACACGCATACACCAGAATATGAGATCCACGAAACGCTTATCCGATTCCGCGTACAGGATTCGGCATTCCTTTTTATCGATGAGAAGCCTCAACGGCAGTGTTGAGAAGCCCTGGTTTACAGCCATAACCAGGCTTTGAGGTTTGAAACAGGATTCAACAACGATACCTTAACAGTTAACATGGAATAACCACGAATTGGAGAATTATAAAGCGAAGGGTGGTGTGCTGGCAGCAGCTAGACGTCATATCAACTGTAATTGCCCGTTGCAGGTACCCATAAAACTTTTTTTCTACAATCGGGGTGCAGTTAAAGAAAGCATCTCGGATTCTTAAACCGATGCATGCAGAACATTAATGCAGATAAAAAACGAAGCAACCAAGCAATAGCCTGCACATACAGCTTACCGACAATTTAAGTGCCCAAAAACCTATTTAGATTTGATTGTTCGAAGAGTCCCGAGAAACATTTCAAGACAACCGCGTAACAGGACATTAAAGATCAAGATTGGATTGTCTCGGGTTTATACACCTGAAGCAATTTAAGCGCTGGGTTCCATGCTATGGTTTTTGTCACTGCAGCTTCGCTATGCGGTTCCTCGTTTTCCCTGCAAAATACGCTTTTCATTATTATCTTCCGCTAAAACCATGGCATATGCGCCTTACAATTGAGGGTTACTACATGCAATGCTGCAAATCTTTTTTTGATTGCCGTGTCTCTAAATTGTCATAAAGATTTGATTTTCTTAGTAAATGGATGCTATTATATGCCTCGAAGCATCATTTTGGTTTTGATTATTACGGTATTAGCCAGCAACATTTAAAATCGAAAATTTGGGATGTTGGTGAGGTACCCTAAAACCTGAAGCCAAGATTCAGTTTGATTACGTGTTGCACAATAGGGTTAGTTTATGCATTCAATAAAATAAAAGATTTGATTTTTGGTAAATGGATGTGAGTTTATGTCCTCGAAGAAATGATTATTGAATGACGGGCTGGCAACATTTAAAGACCAAGATTTGATTAACTAGTAAAAGATCCCAACAATACTAGAAAATGATTTCTCAAGCAAAGTCATTCTTGTTTATGTATCCCAGAAATTTAGATTTGATTATGAGAATAATTGCCCTCAAGAATGTAAAGATAAGGATTTGGGTGCCTAGGCCTAGTTATTCATTTTACCAATGGCATCTAAACTACACATCAAGATTAAATGACATGAAATGATACATTAATACCTTGAAATTATGTCATTAATTAATAAGGTATAGAAGCATTTTTAGGTCAAGGAATTTAAAGTAAAAAGATAGAAACAATATGATATTATACCTCTTGAAGCAGAGATAATGCCTTTAGAGATTGAAGTTGTTTGTTGATTTACATCCTTATACTCATAATTCGATAAATATTTAGAAAACATGATAATGGAAACACATAATACTTTAGAGATTGAAGCTATTTGTTAATTTACATTCTACACTCATAATTAGATAAATATTTTTTAAAAACATGACAATGGAAACCCATGATAAAGAATCACTTTATGAGAAAGTTCTATGGCTTACTCAATAGAATATTCCAAAGTACATGCTTTATTCTAATCTTAACCAAGTTTGCAATTTGGTAAAATAAGTAGTATATAAAACATTTTGGAAAAATGTAGAAGGAAAAAAACATTTCTATTTAAATAGCATTGAAGATGAATACAACATTTTCCTACAATGTCCTAAATTAGAGCATATTAAATAGAGATGGAATATTACAATTACAAATTTGGTTGATGTTTTTCAAATGTTACCAAGAATATATTAAAATTTGGTTGATATAGTGCAAATGTTTGAAAATTCATAACATGTATATTTTTACTACAAAATGATCTAAAAGTTCTACATATGTAATAACATTTCAATATTAGTTTCACTAATATTAAAGACATAGGTTCTACATATTTTACTTAAAATTTGAAACTATACTAGTTTTGAATCCTTTATGCATTCATCATCAATGATACTAGATAATAATAAGAAAGGAAGAGATTATTTATATGTATCTTGGCAAAATTGCAAAAATTAATTACTAATGTTAATGATATAGATTTTTTCTCAATACAAGTTTTTGAAAATGCAATACTTCATTTAGAAAGGCTTAGATTGCACTAGGATTCACTCTAAAATATGTTATAGTCGATCTAGCTTAATCTATATAACTTCAATGTAGACTAAATATCAACATCATCATCATCCTAGCCTTGTTCAAACAAAATGGGGTCAATTACATAAATTTATTTTCATTAGTCATCTCTATGAAGAACTAGATCTTTATTTATTTGTAATATGTTCAAATCCTCTTTGAATGTTTTTCCCATATATTTTTTGGTCTTCCTTTTTAGTGGCTCCTTGAACAATGATGTAATAATATTTTCTTATAGGCTCATTATTTGATCTTCTTTGTACATGTCCAAACCATCTAAGATCTCATGCTTGTAACTTATCTGAAATAAAAACTACTCCAAGTCTTCCTTGAATGTATGTATCATATAGTTTATATATTTTGATAAATTTCAACATTGATCTCAGCACTCCCATATTACTACATTCTTTTTTTGTTCATGGCTATTTTATATGTTACATATAAATTTTGACATTACTTAAGACATGAAACTTAAAATATATGTTTACGTATTAGGTCATCATTAAGAAAATAAGCTAGATTATCATGATAAGTCATAATACAATCATAGGCTTTTATGTTCTAGGCTCATAAGAAAACTATCAATCACTTTATTGAAGTGAGGGTTTTAGTGTTAATATTTTAGTAGCAAGGGTATTGACATTGAGGATTTCAGTAGTAAGAATTTCTGTCATGAGGGTTTCAAAATCTATTTGATCTAAGGCAACAACCAGAAGGGTAATTAAGGGTACCCTAATTGATTAATATTTTATAAGTGAAGGTTTATTGCTAAAGATATTAAGGGATTTGTGTAAGAAATTTGAAATTTTCATTATGACATTATCATAGAGTAAAAGAAAGAAATCTCTAGTTGCAACTACTCTTAAGAAAATTCTAGTTACACAATGGGAGCAGATGGTTAGCAAAATAATATTTTTGGATAATTCATGAATAAAAAAAATTTTCCAAGCTTAATAGCCCTTGAAGAAAAGATTGACGGACACAAGAAATCAATAGTACGCCATAGAATGATAAATAGATTGTGCTAAAATTAGTAGAACTTTTAAGAATGAAGATAAAGATGGGATCTGAAATTATAGAAGCTTTAAAAGAGTAAGAATGAAAAAGAGCAAAGGAAAAGAATTTCGATTTATAAGAGATGAGACCTTATATGTCAGGCAACTTTGTCGATGCATCCTAATCAACAAAGCCTTGTTGACGCATCTTAAATGAGTTGGTGTATTCTGATTAACAAAGCCTTGTTGATGCATCTTAGATGTGTCAATGCATCCTGATTAACAAAGCCTTGTTGATGCATCTTAGATACATCAATGCATATCTATGGATGATGACTCATTGATGCATTAACTAACAACACATCTTAGATGCATTGACACAACCTTGTCAACGTGTCCTTGTCAATGCAACTAAATGCGTTAACACATCCTCATCAATGCAATGCCTATATTTGCCTATATATATGCAGGCGCTCACTATGTATTTGACATCATTTGATTAGTAGTGTAGCCAAAATATTATAGTTTTATTATATAATCCTAGAAAATAGTCAATGAATGCCCATAGTGTGGATTTGAGTCAATTCTATGACATCTAATTAGAGTGGCATTGTACTTGGACACATTCCATGAATAACAATAGGATTGAAATTGATTCCTATTCATTGCAGCACTTTGACTTCAAATAGATATACTTTCAATGCAATTTATTTTCTATGTACTTAGTTCACATTTACATTTCCATGCATGTTAATTAACTAGCAAAATGAGTGTGACCAGTCTTGACCGCAAACACATGTTCGCTTGGTAATCCCAATAACGTTATTGCTTGGTTCACCTAATACCGTAACACTTGGTAATTCCAGTAGTAGATATATGAGTTTAGGGGATATGTATGACAAGTTGAGAAAAAACACTCATCACCTTTAGGATAGTTTAAGATTTATCTTCTTGTTATTAATTATTTTAAATAATTAATTTCTACATGATTATTTAGTTAGTTTAAGGGCTACACAACATCAATGATCATATGTCTCAATTTGGACAAAACCATCTTTAACAAAGCTATCACTAGTCTAAGTGTGAAGACATAAAATTGTCATCAATACTTAATAATCTAGATACCATACTACTTACATCCACAAAATTCAACTGGATTGCATGTGAATGCTTGTGATTTGTATGGTTGGGCATGGGGGGTATCCTCCACTCATCATTGGTGTCGTTATTAAGGCTGGTGCTAGTTATCTAGATTAGTTATATTATAAAAAATCATTATAAAAGCATTAATAATTTATCTTTTCAAAAATATTAATATTTTAAGTCACATACATGTTATCATATAAAAACATGTTTCCTTCACATAGGACTTATCATCCATCACATGATGAAAACTGATGAGTGGCAAGGTACCCCTATGCTCAACCATACGAACATGAGTGTGTACATGCAATCCAGTTGAACTCCATAGGCACACTGGTTGTGGCACCTAGATAGTTATACGTTGATCGTAATTTGCTATCTTCCCACCTGGACTAGTATTTGCTTGGTCATGTATGGTTTAGTTCAAAGTGACATGTATGATGTAATTTCTAACACTATGCTATGCCAAAAGATAATGAGAAACACTTGAGTAAACTAATAACCAATATGAAGAAAAATCTAAGCTAGCCTAAGTGCAATAAGCATCCACCCTTTATAATCTGCATGCATCTTGGACCTTGTGTACTACTTCTGGGGTTACCAAGTGCACATTACTTGAGCACTACTAGATATGTTACTGGGTTACCAAGTAGTTACACTTAAATGTTCATGGTTAAGACATGCTCATTCCGCATTAACAACATGAATAGTAAATGACGATAAATAAATATTAACTAAGAAAATAATAAATAATAATTAAAGCAAATAAAAGCTAAGTGAATGTTGCAATGATGGAGTAATCTTGATCTTTATTGTTGGTTGTGTGTGTGTCCAAGTACATCACACTCGAACAAAGGTTCCATATAATTACAAGCATCACATTGCAGGCATGCACTTGGGAAAAGAACTAAAAATTAACAAAAAGACTCTCAACTCCTAATGACTAACTAATGACTTACCAATCCCCCTTCTTGTGCACCTGAGTGCTATATTTATAGGCTAATATAGGAATCACGATATTGTGTATACGATATTGTTACCCAGGCTATGATATCATGTACCCAATATTGTGTATATGATATTGGAGGTTGGCAAATAGTGATTCATCATTCCCTCATGACTAAATAACAACTCATCCTCAAGTCAAATAAAGAAAATGAGAACGATTTCATTTGATTACACAGTGAATAGGTATGGGATTATGGACTAACTATGAATTATTTTATGGCACAATGTGGAATTAAACAACAAAAATTAGGGCACTAACATAGAATACAAAAGACAAAATTGTTGGAACTCATGTGATTCCTGGTGGTGGTGGCTCCTCCATTGGCTTCTTCCCCTTATCTTGTGCTTCAGGCTTTGGAAATGAATACCTCTAAAGGAGTACCTAAAGCTTTTATTCTTTGGTTCATGGATCATGTGTCGTCCATGCTAATGTTCCAATATTTGATAGAGTTGACACCTTCCATGGACATGGTAGTTGCAAAAACATCTGATTGGCTTTGACATACCAAGCTGTAAACAACCATCGTTCCTCTTCATAGGCTCTAGCTTTGTCTCTACATTCTTGATAATTTGTGAGCCATTGAGCCAAATCTACAACAATAGCTTTCTAACCTTGGTAGCTAGCTTTGACCACCTCTAGCTTAGAATTTACTACCTCCAATTTCTACAGTGTATTTTTGTGTTCAAAAAATTCTACTTCATATTTGACGTAGGTGGCAGCTACTTGCTTTTCCAACTCTATCCTCGGGCATCCTACTGTTATCATGGCTAAGTTGGCATACCACAGGTTTGCCAACTCCATGTATTCAATGAGATGCTGGATCTACAAGTCTCGACTCTTTAGTTCTACTTGGTGGGCAGAGGCGTAAATGTCCAGTATGGCCTGCCAATCAATGTTTTGAGCACTGAAAGCATTGATATGAGTCTTAGCTATATGTATCTCTTTTTCAATGATCTACTTGTACATCCTAACCTAGTCCCAAAAATGTTCCTTTAACTTTTCATGTCCCTTAGCTTCATTCTACCACGCACCTATTTCAATGGTCATCTTCTAATGGATAGTTCGTACCTACTTCATTGAGAGGGTCCTATTCTCTCTGGCTGAGCAATTCATGTCCTGGTTAACTCTTATTAGTTGTTCTTGCATTTGTTGAAAATTTTCCTCAAGAACATTTTTTTGTTTTTCAGTGGTGGTCAATCAAAGATTCTTGGTAGCAAGGAGTTTATTTTCTTCTTGTAAGGCCTTGAGTGCTTTTGCATGTGCATATGTTTGGGCCTATGCTTTCAAAGCATCCCAATCAACCTTCTCTTTCTCCATTTCCATCTTTTTATTCTTCTCCAATAATTTATTCAGTTGCACCATCCAAAATAACTCTAGCTAGTCAACTGGGATAAGTTGGGACAAATCTTGTTGTGCAGCTTGTAGGGCAACAAACTTCTCTTGGAGTCTTCTCAACTCATCTTCTATGTGTTTGGCCCTAATCTTAGTCATGACCAGCTTTCCCTTCATTGAAATGAGGTCTAATTATGTTATTGTGACATCTTGAGAGATGTCAAACAATGATGTTATTACTTGTCCTATTTGTAGCAATTGATGCAACGCATCCTCATGTTCTACAGGAGTCAACGAGGGGTCAGCTAAGACTTGAGCATCACGTGCTCTTGTGAGATCCATCGGTGGCACAACAAGGACATTAAATGATTCTTTGATGTGGTATGTGACCACTTCTACTACTCTAGCTACATCCTGGTGTTACATGACCACTACTGTGGCACCTTCACTAATTTCTAATTGCACTTCAAAAGATGTAGCATTTCTAGAGATTTTTTGTGACCAATGTGATTCTCCTCCTCCTATTTATATGGAAACCTCACCCTGTGCATGATCAATTAAGATTGTGTGTAGTACAACATCATCAATGACCTTGAAGAGGTTAGCCTCATCACGACTTCCCCAATTGACCATTTCTACGATGGCCTTAAGATATCTCATTGATGATCAGTAATCTTGCAACGATGATGGTGGTTGGTCTTGCTGGCCCATGGGCTATGTGCTAGGCCTTGCTTCTTGTTGTTGACTGGGCCTCATGTTTGGAAGTTGGCTAGGCCCTATTGTTTAAGGTGCAGTGGACCCAACCATCTACTCTTGCATAGGCTCTAGTGTCTCACTAGCATCTTTCCTTAGTGCTAGTGGCTTTAGTAATTCAGCATATGAGGCATTTTGAGCTTTTCTGGGGATGTCATTAGTGTACCCCAAAATTCCAACACGCCGGCACAGCTTCCTAATTAGACAAGGGAAGGGCAATGCAAACTTCCCTATCTTACATTGTTCAAACAGCCTCAATATTCTTGTGAGTATAAATGGGGTATATTGGCATCAACCTTGCCCATCAACATTATGCTTCCTCTAGCTGCATATGTGGAGATCCTATTTAGTCTTTTTATCGGAAAAATGTGATAGGTGCCAATTTTGAAATAGATTCTGTCTTCAAGGGTGAGTTCCCCATATGTTTTGTCCTTCTTATTATATGCCCTCTTTAACCATATTTTTTGTGCATCAAAATTAGAGCAAGCAAACAGATGAGCAACTTTAGGCCCTGTATTTAGAAGGTTTGGAACTTTTGAAATGGCCTTAGCAAAGAAATCAATTGAAATCCCACCAATGTTAGCAGTGGTATCTTCTTCTTTATTATGCCAAAATTGGTAAGTCTCCCCCAAATACCATTCACCATTCTCTAAGAGAATAGAGCACAGTGAAAATCCTTTGAGTTGATCTTTGACTAGCTCAAGGGAAAATACGGTAAAAGGTCCAAAATTGAGTTCCATGATCACTACAGTTGATGTGGACCTTTCCCAAATTACTTGAACACATTCTAGGGACAATGTGAGATGTTGCCCTTATTCAAGTGCCCTACCTTCTTCATCTTCTGCTTGTCCAAATTTTGCAATAATAGGGGTTTCTTGATGGATGCTGAATAATTATGCCTCTTGCTCTACATGTTCTACGAGAGGTCCTTGGCCTCTACCTCTCCTTGGGTGTTTGGATGCACCTTAAGAGGGTCCTCCATGTTTTCCTCATTTAGGAGCCATTTGTAATCACATCGAGATCAATTCTTAGTAAGGTCATTTAAGAAAATTTAATTATCTTATACCTTATTCATTGCCTTTAATGAATTTTGAATTCTTGCTTAGTGTGATTCTAAAGTTAGAAATTTTCAAGGAAATCTCCCTAAAAGTTTTAATGTCAAACCCAATTTGATCAGGTGGATCCAATAATAATTCTCATGGTATGGGTGAAGGAATAAAATTGGTTTGACATAAGTTCTTATCATTTCTTAAGATCACTTATGCCTATGATATCCTTAGGGCGACAAATTTTTTTGAAAAAGTTATGCACAACTTGGAGTGTAACCTTCCCCCATGACTAGGTTAAACACTTTGGATTTAAGTAGGTTCGATCAAAAGGAGAATTAGAGTGTTAACGTGCAAGATACGGATGGTTAAATGATAGGTGTACAAAGCATGAAAAATTGTGAAAGAAAATTACAATAGCTCCCCGCATGTGATAGTTGAAAATGACATTGACATGCATGGGGTGGGGGGCGGGGTGGTGTTCCACATATATAAGTTTTACGAATGCAATATCACTTACATGCTAGTGTAGAGCCAATATTGCATCCCTTCCAAAATAGGGTAATTGGCAAAATTGATAAATTTTCAAGTTTCCACAACTAAAAAAGAAAGATTTACGGTAAATTTGAAAGATCTAGTGTAATATGAAGTGGTCATTAAGGCACCAAAAATGTAATAAAGTGGAATTATACAATGAAGTTCTTGAATAGGGTGTGGAAAAAGAACATGTAGTGGTGCACAGGAACGTTTGGGTTGAAATGATGACAAAGGAAAGGATAAATTTAGTAGTGCAGTACTTGGAGGGTGTGAGATGATGTGGTGGTGTGCAATAAGTATAGATTACAAGAGTTACACAAGTGGGTCCTCCCCAAAGCAGGTTCCAACCTATCATGCCCTTGTGTAACCACACCTTAAAATATCTGTAGGCACTAGAAGGGTTAAATGCAATCTGCACTAGTGCAACAAAACACACATATGTTAAATACCACCATGATGAGGTATGAATTCTATGATACATAAGATACAAGTTAGAAATACTTGGATAGTCAGGTGAAATGAATCATAGAAGAGATTATAATGATTGGGATGTCAGGTAACCTACCCTCGGCATAATGAATTCTGATTGCGGGGCGTGATCAATGTATCATTAGCCTTTCACTCCAAAATTAAGACCAAATCCATACCTTTGACCAGTGACATCACATTGTTTCATCCAATGATGGACAATCATAAAAGCATCATGATAGCAAGGAATATGATCACTTGGCATTTTTTCTAAGGAAGGAGTGATTTAAATTTTTCTACAGCATGTTCTTATTGATTTTTTGTTGTTGTTTTTCTTCTTTCTTTTCTTTTTCTTCGTCTAGCCACTTTGACACTTTGTCATTTCCAACGATGATATGGAGAAGCCACCAACCTTCAAGCATGGGTGCATGTCTTTCCAATGGGACCCTCTAGAACAACATTGAGTTTCTTCATTAAGTGCCTTTATTACTCTTACTTCTATTTTTCATTAGATCTACAAGGACCTTAATACAACCAAGCTGCATGATAGCACAGACAAATGTCACCACAGAAAATTGACAAGTTCCCTTGATGTCATACCCTGGCCATTCCCTCTTTGTCCATCATTTTTCACTCTGGGCATAATGAGTACAAAGTTACTTTAAGTTTTAATGATGACAAGAATATCATCGTACCTAGAGTAGAACCTTTTATTAATAGAATGGATGGATGGATGTTGTGGGCTCACTATCTAAATAATTAGTCACCTTTGACTTGATAGCATAGAAAAACATCTTAACCGACAAGTCACATGAGTATTTTATTCATTGATGAAATTACCCTCAAAAAGATAAAATGACAAATTGAAAGATGAAAAATTAGAGAATGAAAATTGGAAAACAAAAAAATTGTAAAACCAAAGAAAAGGAAAAACATTTACTAATTCTACTTATTAGAATGGGGAGTATCCCCAATAACTAAACCTTTGAGCATGGAAATAATTAATAAATGAAAAATTCGGATCCATGCATGTTGGAAATATTAGGGTCTAGTCATATCCAAACCATTGGTTTTCTTTTGATGTGGTGGTAGGAATGTACACAAATTAAGGTTCACATACTTGATTAAAGGTGGCATAATGGGGCAAATTATAAGATGTGGTTATGTGATAAGGAGTTAACCCACTATGGCATCAGTGACCATAAGATGATATACAAGGATCAATATGTCTTCCTACGTGATTATATCCATTGGGTTGCATGATTGTTGGAGTGTTAATTGGTGGCCCTAATAAGGTAATAGGAGGCATTGAGTTCAAAGAGGAAGCTGCATTACAATGCTAGGCTTGTGCTAAGTTAGAGGATGTAGTGGTTTGCAGAACCATTCTGTCTCTTTCTACAGTCATGCCTAAAGAAAGGATGCTTCTGACATGGTGGAGGACTTTCACTACTATTGACAATAGCAGCACAAGTAATGTTCATGGGTTGGTGCTATGGTGAAAAACCTTCTAGTAGAATTGGTAGCAATGTATAAGGAGGTGAAGGATGAGAATATTGAGGGTAAGGAGAAGTGTAAGGAACATGAGGTGGTGATCCTGTGGGATAGGATACGGATTGATAGTACTTGGGAAAATGATAATGATGAGGTGAAGTAGAGGATGTTGATCCAACTAGAGAAATGGGGTGTTAAACATAATAAGCACTCGGTGTTGGCCCATATGAAGGTTGAGGCTAGTTTGGCGATGTTCTCCCCCACAACTGGGGGTTTCGCCACTATGTTTGAACACAATAATTCTGTATGAAATCCAGATGTAGCATTCTCTCCCAATTTTCATGTATATGTGACAAGATTAGGCATTGGCCTTTGGAGTGATCATATAGGCAAACATCACATTGATACTTCTAATTTGTAGTTGGGCCCCTATCCTTATTTCCTTCAACCTTCTTTCCAATTGTTGAATGGTGTTCTATCCTATTTCTTAGTTTGACATCCTCTGTTTGTTTTTCTTGTCAGCATGATATTGTGTGCTTTTACTTCTGATAATATTTGCATATTCTTCACATTTTTCATGTACCCACTCTGTTATCTTATTGATCTTTGCCTCAATTTCATCTAGTGATTTTAGTATTGGAAAAGATGAAGATGATTTCATCTACTTTAGATGAGTTGATTTCTCCTCTTCATGATTATGGACCTTTGTTACTTTAAGAGTTTTGTCCTATTGAGATCTTTCAACATCCTTCCATTTTGATATTTCTCCTTCTTCTTTTGCTACCTGCTTAATAAGCTCTTGGAATTGGTGGGTTCGTAGTTCATATAGTTGCCCTAGGGCATACATCCCTAGGGTCTCCCTTGTTTCATTATGGAGCCCATCCATGATATGATACATGAGACTTTCCTCGGAGAACCCATGGCTTAGGCATTTATTTAACAACGAGTAACATATTTCTAAGGCCATGTCCAAGGGTTCATGTTTCCCTTGTTTCCACTCTTGGATTTGTCTCCTCAAGGTTGACACTCTTGCATAGGTTTGATATCTTTCATTAAAGAGTTCCACCATTGTTGGCCAACAATGAATTGATTTCGGCTTTAAAGACCTGTACCATACTTTTGCTTGGCCAACGAGTGTCATAGGAAAGAGCTTAAGTCTCTACCATCCATTATCAATATTGTTGCATGCACAGGCATTGTAAAAGGCTTGTAAATGATGTTGCAAATCTAAATCATAGCCTCATGGAAACATGGGAAAGTTGTTTAAATCAAGCCTGGGTAGACGACTCTCCTTGCTATGCCTACAAGATATTTGGACAACCTCTGTTATATGCATTAGGCTTTTAGTGGCCAATATGCATTCATCATTACTAAATAGGTTGTAAGTTCATGAATTGAGAGAATGTTGTCTATGTTCATGTTAGCGTTCCTGAATTTGCCCGTGGGTTTGATTTTCATTTCTACATCAACCCCTTAAGAAATAGTCATCTGTGTAATGACCTAATGTTAAAGGAGTAGAGGAAGAGAAGGAACCGAAAGACTTATCATGAATTTTGTAAGTCTCCCAATCATCCCCTAATGTACTCTTGCTAATCATTGAGAAGGTCCTAGGCTTTATGGGCCCCCTTGTTCTATGGGATGTCCCACCATTACTAGAGGTGTCTGAGTTGGATAACAAGAGTCCTTGAGTATTGTTGGGGTGTCCATGAACATATGAAACACCTACATAAGATTTCATACTCCAAACTTCTCCTTCATCATAAATTGGTTCTTCAATGAATTACCTTACTAGATGTTGTGTTATAGTTATTCTATGAGAGAGACTTTATTGTGAACTGCATGTGACTTAATTGAATTTAAATTCTTTTGTCTAAGAGATATATTGTTAATACCTTGTTATAGTAATATTATATGATATAATTGATCGAGATGACTAGCATCGTCCCTGGCAACAACACCAATGATGAGCAGTGGGGTACCCCTATGCTCAACCATACGAAAATGAGCATGTACACGCGATCCGGTCAAACTTCACAAACTGACTAGTTGTGGCACCTAGATAGTTATACATTGATTGCAGTTCGCTGTCTTCCCACCTAGACTAGTATTTACCTTTTCACATATGGTTTAGTCCAGACTGAGGTGTATGATGTAATTTTTAATACTATGCTACTCCTAAAGATAATGAGGAACACTTGAGTAAACTAATAAGTAATATGAAGAAAAATATAAGCTAGCCTAAGTGCGATGAGCATTTTCCCTTAATCATCCACATGCATCTTGGACCTCATGTACTATTTCTGGGGTTACCAAGTGCACATTACTTGAGCACTACTAGATATGCTACTAGGTTACTAAGTAGTTACACTTAAATGTTCGTGATTAAGACGTACTCATTCCGCATTAACAACAGGAACAGTAAATAATGATAAAGAAATATTAACTAAGAAAATAATAGATAAAAATTAACAATTAAAGCAAATAAAAGCTAAGTGAATGCTGCAATGATGGACTAATCTTGATCTTTATTACTAGTTGTGTGCATGTCCAAGTATGTCACACTCAAATAAAGGTTTCGTACAATTACAAGCATCACACTATGGGCATGCACTTGGGAAAAGAACTAAAAATTAACAAAAACACTCTTAACTTCTAAAGACTAACTAATGACTTACCAATCCCCCTTCCTATGCACCTGAGTGTTATATTTATGGGCTAACACAGGAATCACGATATCGTGTATACAATATCGTTACTTAGGCTGTGATATTACATACCCGATATCAGAGCCTAGCAAACTATTATTCATCAAAAACACTAATAGTAGTTATGATAGGATTTATATTGAAAAGAATTGGAGTGAACCATTACAAGAAGGGATCTCATATGCTCATTATAAAAATTATTATATTCAAATACTATGTTCAACTAATGCAAATAATCCTAGAGAGAATGGAAAAAGTCCTAGCATAAGAAGGACCTCAAGGCCTAGGATCTCCACCAAACCTAGAAGAGATAAATCAAGGAACCATAAGGGAAGATATAGGAGCCATGGAAATTCTTCGAGTTCACCATCTTCCTCTTCCTCTTCAACATCTAGTTCTAACAAAGATGAACATAGGTATAGAAATAGAAATTATCATTAGGATATGTAAGATGATGATGAATGCTTGTTGGATACCAAGAGCATGATATAGATCATGGATGTAGTTTGAATACCCCACAGGCATCAAAGGAAAAGAAGCATCAAAAGGCTTGATATCTATAATATTCATAAATTTTAGGAAGGCTATAATTATAATCCACAACATCATTTACAAGGCTTCCATGATGGTTTCACTTTACAAAATATTGAAAGTAAGTGGAAAAAGCCTATGATCATTCTTAGGACACTAATAAAATAAGTTAAAAGTTGGTATAGATCATTGGAACCATATTCAATCCACCAATGGTCCACAATTCTTGAGCTCCTCAACAAAAAATACCAAACCTATGAAAGAGTATGCAATCTAAGAAAGAAAATCCAAGGGTGGAAGTAAGAAAATCATGAATGCTTGGATGTAGCATTGGATATATACTATTCTCTACTCCATAGATGTCCAAGCCAGGTCTTTTATCAAAAAGACCATATTCTACACATTATAGATGGGCTTCATGACAAAACAAGGGAGACCCTTGGGATCTTTGCCCAAGGATGATTATGAAAATTGAGAGCCCATCAGATACCAAGGCTAATAAAATAGGTGGCAAAAGAAGAAGGAGAGCTATGTAAAAATAAGTATGTAGAGGAATATAACTAGGATCACACGTTTTATAGAAGGGAGGTCCATATTTATGATCTAGAAAAAGAGGCAACTCTTGATGAGCTAATGAATGAAAAGTTACAAAAAACTTGAAAATCATAAAGAAAAAGATAAAGTAAGTAGGATATATTATTCAAGATAAGAAGGGGAAAAGGAACAAGAAACATGTAAGGACACTTATTGGAAGAAAGGGAAAATAATTGTAGTAGAAGAGGCTACAAACTTATATACAAAGGAAGATGATNTCATAATGTAAAAACCTACAATCATGGAGGATGTCATCAACAAACTAGCAATACCCTTATCACTAGTTAGACTCTTATGGATACTATGTTAAACAATTTTTTTCTCCATGTGTTCTACTTTCCATGCCTCAAATTACTCCTACTACTCTCTTGAATACTATCAACCCACAACATCTTCTATGAGATCATCATCTTGTACCCCTTATTATTTATCACATCCTCAATATTCTCATACTTCGCTCAAACATATGTCACCAACAATAATACAAGAAGGATTGACATCACAACCTTAACAGAAGAATGCCACTTGTGTCATGAACATACAAGTTTATGAGAACATTAGTAGATCTTAGAAAAATTCTCATAAACATATTTTATTTAGAACAATTTCCACATGTGAATAAAGCTAGCAGACCTACTAGCTCATCAAAACTACCACAAGGACAATCAAGTGCAATCCCCTTCCTCACGAAAACAATGTTTCATAATCCTATGTGAAAGCTAATAATCCTTACCACTCTAATATAAAACATAACGGATGAACCTATCATTATGAAGAGATAGAAAATTCCATGCATTACTAATAATGATAATGGATACAATTGTGGGCCAAAAGTTCAAAGTATTAACACAATCCCTATACCAACCAACAACAAACTTAACGAACAAGTGTGTGCTCAAAACCAAGTCTACACAATAGCCACTAAACCAAAAGATACCCAATGGCTCAAGAATCATAATACCAAATCAATCAAAAGATGCATGGAAAAATCCAATTTAATTATTAGTTCTAGTCATAAGAAAGTGAACCAAATAGACAACATAGAGAAGAACATCTTACACTTTGACCATACACCAAAAGAAGATGTTAAATAAGGAGACATAAAAATTAAAATAGAAAATAAACAATAAAACATGTCTAGACCTCCTAAAAAGAAAACATCTTCTAGTCCACCTAAAGATATGTCTCCAAATGATCAAAATGTGAATATCATGAATGTTAAATGTGCTACCAAGTAAAAAATTAAATCAGTAAAGATGATAAATGGAAAACTTATGGTGTATAATTGAGGGAATGTGCAATCCATTTTCTGAATGCTTGCCCATGAGTTCAGTCATGGGGGAGATGCCCCATCTTGAATCAAGAACCAATAAGTGCATTTTAACTTTTTTGTTTTACAATTTTTATCATTTTCCTATTTCTTCAAAAAAATTTCAATTCTTAATATGCTTTATGTTTCTTGATATTTTTCTTTTCTTTATAATTTTCTCATTTCATGAGCTATTTCCTTTATGTTTTATGAACGTCTACTATGTTTTTATTTATAATATTGTCAGTCATGATGCAAAAGTCAACACCATGTGTTGAGTCTTTATCATATGCTATCAAGATGATTAGGTGAAGAGTTGTGTAAAGAAATGAGACCACATCATCCATCCCTCTAGTTCTATAAATGAGAGGTATTTATCATGAAAGTAATATGGTACTTCTCACATAAAACTAAAATTAATTGATGATCATTATGCCTTGAAGAAAGATGGAAAGACCAAGTGAGAATGGAAAGGGGTGTGAGCTCAGGAGGATTTGTAGGTTCTCTTCTTGACTTTCTTCTTGGGGCCTATGACTCCTCATGGAACATATCATCACTCCTATCATCATCCAATAAATAAGAAGCATGTATTTGCATGGTGTGCTTCCCAAGAAAATGAGAGAGAAGGGAAGAAAAAAAAGAAAAAGAGAAAAAAAAAAGAAAAAAAAAAGAGAAAAAGGAAAAAATAATGGAAACTCAAAGCACATCCCTTGGACATATTAATGGGCTACAAGAATTGGTTATGAGGCTGGAAAGACATGTTATCCATGCCTAAAGGTGCCCTTCTAACTAAGACCCTTCCTTTCTTTCTTCTCTTTTCTTCTCGTTTTGAAGTGATGTTCATTATTTATGGCATTATGGAATCATGATGGTAGGCAAGAAGGAACATATTAATGCGAGGCCACTGTTAATGGTATGGACTTGGTCTAAAACTTGGATGGATAGGTTTGATGATCATTTGAATCACAATTGACAGGACAACTTATGCAAATGTGGTTAAGTTCAAATAGGTGAAAAATAATTATAGGGACTAGGGTGAGCTACTCAAGGAAGTCAATGAAAAGTAGATCCAATTGGCAAAGTCGAAGTTGAATGAGGTCCTCTAACAACTCCAACAACAAGATGACATATCTAATTCCATTTTTGATAAAATGAATGCATACAACAAGGTAGAGATCCACCTCAAGAAGTTTCAAATTGAATAGATGATAGAGTACATGGAGCTAGCCAACCTTTGTTATGAAAACTTGGTAATGCTAATAGTAGGGAGACCAAGGATCATGTTGGAGAAAAAAGTTGCCAATTCCTACCTCCTCTATGTTGTAGAATTCAGGCTTCATAAATAGACAAAATAAAATTTAGAGATAATAAATGTAGAGCTTGAAGTTCTCAAGAGCAGATTCACTAATCAAGAGTCTATTGTTGAGAACTTGACAAAGAGAATGAATGATTACCATGAACTATAGAACCTAATCAAGATGTCTGACATCTAACATAAAACCTTTGTAGTCTAGTTTATCAACATGAAGGAATTATTTCCTTCAATGTCATGCCCATGTATATTCTTGCACCAGCCCCCATCAACAAATCTACATGGACCATGGACCATCTTCAATCCATGGAGCAAGGAAGAGAAGATGAAAGCACTACTAGATGCTTTCAAACTTTCAACATTAGTGATGGTAGCACCAAGTCAACCTCAACCTTCAGTAGCACTGGGACAAGAGGAAGGATCATCAAAGCCATAAGAGCCTCCACCTTCATTCACTATCTATGAATTTATCACATTTTGGCTATTTTATATGTACCTATTAAAATTTTGTAAAGTGTTCAATTTTGTTATAATGAACACTCATTTTTGTAACAATGCATAATTTGGCATTCATAGTTAGTTAGAGTTAGTTAGTTAGTCTTCTTGTTAATAAATTCCATACTTCTCTAAATTTTGTAAGAATCTGAATCCTACTTTTGTTCACTCAAGGATGATTTTTCAAGAAATCATGGAGGTACGATGAAACATTAATAAGACAAGCTGTGTTGACACATGCTCCTCGATATAGCCTTGTCAATGTATCCCCATCAACACATGCTAGGATGCATTGAAGGATATGCATTGATGTTGATGTAGTTATTACTTATATAAATGCATGCATCCCTCACATTTATGGTACCTTGCAATTGTAGAGTTAGATAAATTCTTGCAATTCTTCCTTCCAAATTTGGAATATTTTCCTCTAAGTGCCCACAACATGGATATATCAGATTGTATGAAATTTTTTTTGAGTGTTCATCTACCTAGACACATTGGCATGATCAGCAATAAAATAAAGATTTCCTACATCCATTACAACATTTAGACTAGTTTATTGTTTCCTTTTAGTACTTTACTTCAGACAAAATTTACTTCAATGTTCTTAGTTAATTAATACAATTAATCATAAGCACGAAAGTATGATCACTTTGAGCATAATGGACTAATGATTGCTAATCCTAGTAGTGGATACTTGTCATGCCTACTAATATACACTTAGTAACCCAATAGAGTTAGTATAAGTTCAAGATGTAAATGGAAAGTGGGAACAATTACTTCACATTAGGTTAGCTAACCTAGGAATTAGTTATTTAATTTAATTACCAAATCTTCATTTTATTGTTAAGTAATTAGAAGAAAATATAATAAAAATAATTATAAAAATACGTATCTTATACATTAACCATAGTTAACCATATGGAAAATTAGACATAAGTCTAGATTAAGAAGACGACAACTTGCAACTCCACGATTTAATATTAGAAATATTGGCTACTTTGATAAGTAAGTCTACGAAATTTGATCGAATCGCTAGTGAACACTTGTGATTCATATGGTTAGGCGTAGAGAATACTTGCTATTCATCAGTTATATTTTTTACCTAGAATGCATATATGTAAACCAAGTCTTACAGAATTCAAGTGAAAAATAATCCTAAAACTATTGTATCTATGTGAGGCTATCATGATTTTTTGAAGATTACATTTCTTAGAAATAGAAAAACAAGGTTTTATCATCATATTGATTGATTGATTGATTTGGAGCTCATTTGGAATAGAGGCTTATTTTTGAAATAAAGAGAATGTTATAAGATGTGGATTCTTACCTGAGAGAAATCTACGAGAACAAATAAAAAAGTTCATGGGAAAAAGCAAAACTAATACTAGAAAATGATTGTTTACAACATGATTTTCTTAAGGATTCTTATTATGTAAAAGAGTTAGAATACTAACACATGTCATAAAAGGTAATTTGTAAAGTTGATTTCTTAAATCATATGAGTTGTTCTTATCCATAGGAAAACAAAGGTGATGTTTGTAAGCATATTGTTAAGATAGCATGCTTACTAAAAGTTGAATAAGAAACTTTTACATTTTTTGGAAGAAGGAGAGCTTACTACCTTAAACAAATGTCAAAATAGTTGAATGAGTCCTAAAAAAAGTTGAATAGAAAAGAATAAATTATTGATCAATGTTATAGGGGTTTTGGATTGATTTCTTTCATATTTTTATGCATTAGCTAATGTTTTAAGAATTTTTGGGATCAAGTGCAAACTTTTTTAGCTGGAAAATGTTTTAATTTTCCCATTTTTTTATCATGTACATGGCAATAATTGCCTCTATGAATATGAGGTGAAACAAATAGCCTAACAATTCTATTTGAGTCTTTCCAAAAAAATTTTGTTTAAAGAGAAATTTTAGTAGATTTAGAGAATATAAGACATAAATATTATTTTTTTCATACTTTATGCATAGCCAATGTTCTAGAAATATTTGGAATCTGGTGCAAACGTTTCAACTAGAAATGTTTTTTTCTTATTTTTCTTTGATTATGTACGAGTAGTAACTACCACTGGACATGAAGCAAAAGCTAAGGAATAAGCTTGAACATATATTTTATGCATGTAACATTCTACAATCCTTGAATCTTTTATTCTTAAGAGATCACTACATGATTTATATGGCAATAGAAGCAACTTTGGTGAGGTTGTTTGAAATCATGATTTTCATAAATCTAGGAAGCAATAAGTTTCTCAATTCTTTAACAATAGCTTTGGAGTTAAACTTTAATTAATGATGGTACTACGAACTTTGCTTCATTAGAGATTTCTTATATTGGATGAGTTCACAACACACAATCTAAATATCATAAGTCCTTTTAGTTCAATGTAAAAAATCTCAACTACTAGAAAATCTAAACAATTTTGTTACTTCATTATAAACATAAAAAATACAAAATCATGCTACCATCTTATACATGAATTTTCAATTTAGTTGTAGCAAGGCTAGCAATTTGAAAAATAAATAAATGTATATGAACCTTGCAAACATTTAATGCTATTTATTTATTTGATCAAAACATATAGATTTGGCCTACATGTAAGTAAAATCCAAAGCTTGAGCTTCTAGAATATATACATCCAAGATAAGAGATTCTAAAATTTCTAGCACTTAGCATAATGCAAAGTGCCGATGAAAGAAATAATAGTCTATTTCAATGCAAAATAATGTTTTCTTCTCAATTCAAATTATCTACATTTGATATTTTTATAGTCATAAAGAAAGTGTGAAACTTTACATGTAAAAATGTTGATGATCATGCATAGTGAACTTGGTCATTTATTTAATATAACCCTTTATCAACATAGCTTTTATTAAAATTGAAAAAAAAGTACACATTCAAAGGATAGGATATTTACATTTTCAATTAAATTTAATGATGCAAAATTCTATTTCTCTAAAATTTCTTATTATAAACTCTAAGCACACTTGTGCATTTTATGTTTACACTAAGGATAATCATGAATTTGTTGATTCATAATTGGTTTTAAACTTGTACAAATATCAATATAAAAATAGTGTATTCTTAAAAATAATATGAAACTTTTATAGTTTCACTTCTTTGGAATTTGGACAATTTTCTTATGTGCCCATACCACATGATTATTAAAATATATGCTTAAGGATTAAATTATAAAAAATCTTCCTAGATTGTTAGGAAACCTACTAGATTCTCATTTTCAACTATAAAGAAATTCTTGGTAAAGCTATAATTTTCCCCCTTCAAGAAAGAGATTTTCTTAATATGGTGAAAAAGAAATAGGTTTCATTGAGATAAATGGCAATGCAACATCTTGATACATAAAATCAAATTTTAGTTAGTCATTTTAATTAAGTTAAATAATTGAATATTCATTTTAAACTAAACAAAGAACACAAGTATACAACTTTGCTAAAAAATAGTTAAAAATAAAAAGCTTAAGATTTCATAACATTATCATTTTTGTACATTGAAAATCCATTATCTTGGAAGCATATTCTATGACTCCATTCATGATTTTTTAATCGATGATTTGGCCTTAAACTTATCTTTTAAAATGAAAGTGTGGAGGTGAGGGAAGGTGTTGAAACCTTGAATTAATTGTAATATAGGTATACCCCATGATATATAGTCTAATTAGAACATTATAACTCAGCATTACCTACCAAAATCAAACCCACAACTTGCAACTTTTAAATCAAGAGTTTTACCACTAGGCTAATACCTCATTATTAAAAACATATCTTTTAAAAGTTTACCCTTCATGGAATGAAGAGATAGGTTATCCTACATGGAGAGAATAGTATGGTGAAATGATAAATCTCTATTTTAAGCAAGTATTTTATATTCTATCATTAACATCTATGTTAGCTTTCCATGCCCATGAACCTATAATATGGTTGGGTTTTCTCTTTGATCTATTGATTCTTTATTGTGCTTCACTGCTTGCAATGTAGTTCTAAACTTCTAAGTTTTCTTTATTGCAATAAAAATAAGATTGCGTAGTAGTGATCAAGATATTTCCATAGGCATAGAAACATTGAGTTTGAGATATGTATTAACAACAATGAGAAGAACAAAATTAAGAACTTTATATAGGAAATCAATGTTCCATAGAAAGTCCAAATACCTATGTGTATAAATGTTGTTATAATTTTCAAAGCCACAATGAACAAGTGCATCCATGTGTATTTCTAATGTCCATAGCAATTAACTAGGATTTTGAGTTTTCAATCTTTTGACTTGTATGACCATTGCTACAACTATGAATTAATGTTAGATTTCATTTGCACTTTTCAACATTTTAAATTATTTTTTATTGCATCATTTTCATGATTTATTTAGAATTACTTTGTTATGTATTATTAATATCAAAGGAGTATTAGTTGAACTAATGTCATAGATTGAAAAATTTTCAACTATTTATTTAAAAAAGCATACATGTGCTTTAAAAATGCTAGGGTTAGAATCTTAGGTTATCACATTAATAATATGGTTGTTGGCTTACTAACCCCAACATGATTTGGATTGCATACTGTATCATTTAATTGAAATTATGCATCACCTTGAAGTTGCTATCTAAATTGAATAATTATAATAATGAAATTTTAAGAGCACTAGGTCAATAATAATCTTGGTGGATTTATTTAGATGATCAATTAACACAAAATGAAAGTTAAAGCTTACTATAATGGTGGTAAGATATAAACCATGTCATATTGGATTATTACAACTATTACACCATGAATTGTTACAATACATTGGCCAGTTAAAAGCCTTGGAAGTTAGCATCAAGAAGATAATTCAAAAAATGGATGTCTTAGAATTAAAATTTTTTTTTGAAGTGGAAGGAGCGAGGATGGGGTATTGGAACCCTAAAATAATTCTAATATAAGTACACTCCATGATGTATATTCTAATTAAAACTTTAGTACTCAACATTGCCCACTAGAATTAAACCAATGACTTGGAGCATTCAAATCAATAGTCTTACCAATAAGCTAACATCTCATTGTTAGAATTATAGAAAATTTGATGATGGAATTATTATAGAAAATAAACTAATATGGGTAAATAGATACTACAAAAGATTTGTCTATATTGGTGCTACTAGTATTACAAAAGGTAATATTTTGGAATGCAATAATAATAATAATGCAAGGATGAGTGGGTCAAGATACTAAATCTAGATGATTGGGCTTATCTCTTTGACCTATTAGCATGGTAGATTTCATTTACAAGATAACCCACTTAAAAAACACGTCTTACTAATTGTTATTGCATGTTAGCCAAGCCTCTTTGAAACATAGGAAATTAAGGCAATATCTAGAAGCTATTGCTACTCCTCCATGTACCTTTTCCTAACTACATTTATGACATCAATGGGTGTTGAGGTTCCACTCTGAAGGAATGACCATACTTGTTCTCTAGCTACCACTAGCTAAAGAAGAGAAAGAGGAAGAGAATGATGACTTCACCTTTGTCATATTGTTGCCTTTGTTATCTTTTATGCTTATGCCTCTTCTCCATGAAAAATTAGCTATGTAGGAAGTATAGGAGTCAGAGAGGCTCCACATTTTGTGCATGCTATTTCTAAGCCTAAGCTTCATTTTTTGATTGGTGGGTTGCTTATTATTATAGCTTTAATGTTGTTATTAGTGTTACTCCTACTCTAACAAATTCCAATTCAACTAAAGTAGACCATTCATCTTGGTTCTTCATCTAACCACAATTGCAATTGTAAAAACATTATTACCATCATAATAGGTCTTATGGAAAAATGAGAAGAGAGTAAATTTCATCACCAGTTATGAAAGTGATGGCTCTATTGGTGTTGCTGCTAATGCAAGGTCCTTATGGAAGAGAACCTCATCCTAACATGTTCTAGCTATTGCCACATCATAGATGCTACTCCTTCTTAATGATGAAGATGCCTTTTGAATGATCATTACATATGAAAACTTGGATGATCCCTATCCTCCTTCATTCCCTTTGATTAATATGAAAGAATGTATAAATGCCAAAATAATAACAAAATCACATTCATAACCCACTCAACAAGCAAGCTTATTAAAGTTTTATTAATTTTAATATAATACTTGCTAGACTGGTTTCAACATGCCTGAGAGGTTTTCTTTTTCTTTTTTTTTTCTTTTTTTTTTTATTTTTGGAAAGTTCACCATTTAGCTAAATACTATATTATCACACTCTTTTTTTTTTTTTTTTACTGTTGTTTAACAAAATGTATCTTTGAGGAAGATTCCTATCAAATTAATTTTAAAGAATTCTATAATGGCTAAGGGGAAATAAATATTTGTTCCTAAGGTCTCATGGAAACCTACTATTGATCCAAATAGTTTCCAAATGATTCTTCATAATAAAAAAATGTCAAGGAAATCTACATGTTCTTGATGACATGCTAAATCTTTAGAACTAACAATATGTTTAAGATATTTTACTTACTAATAATTCATTTGTAGCTATTAATTAAGATATGAAGATAACATCCTTTGATAATGTTCATTCTATTGATAGGGTAGGAGCCTCATCTCCTTCCACTCAATGTTAATTTTTTCATAGGATACTTAATTTTCTACCTTAGAAATGAGGTTTTTCAGGATTGGTTGTAAGCATGAAAACCTAAAAAGCATCTCTAAAACCATGAGGTCTTTGGTTTTTGTTGATTTGGAGTTTCTCCTCATTGTAATACTCCTTTGCTTTCTTACTTTGAATATATATATATATATGGGATTGGATACCTATGAATTGAGCTTACATTTTCAAGGGTACTAAAAATATGACCTACCACTAGATTTGAATCTCCCAAAGCACCATGGGGACTAGCAAATAATGAAGTCTTCAAAAATATTGAAAATATATAAAAATTGTTGTTGTGTCTAGCACAATTAAAAATGAGATGAGGATTGATCTTTTTACTAGAAGAATTATGAGTTATCAGCAAATGCTCAAAAAAATGTCTTCCATAGTATTGCTCTTAAGTACAAAACATGCCTTGGATTATTCTAAAATTTCCATGATAAACTACCTCATTGTAAGACATTAGCTTTGAGCGTCTATAGATTTTCATATTTGAACAAGTTTAAAACTAAGTATTTAAAACTGAGTATTATACATATGAATGTCCTTAAGAATTTAAAAAAATTACTTAAAATTTGGGCAAATCAATTTTTACCTCTTTGCATAAAGACTTGGGTTAATGTTATAACCCATAGTTCATCCATGATGCATAATAATTAAAGAAAATGACATTTAAACATACTAGCACATAAGATCGTTCTCATGTTTACTAAGATTTATTACTAAGATTTATTCTACTACAAAACTTATTGTTGAAGAAGATGTACTTTCTTTTAATCCTCATATTAATGTTTGTTGACAATCTCACATAGATATCTTTTTGATTTATAAATGGTTTTTAAGCTACATATGTATTTTTCAAAGCTTTGTACTTACGGAACAACTCAAAATTGCATTATAGGGATTCACTCTATTTTGCTCTTCTTTAACAATTCCAACTACCAAGGCAAATAAACTCTATATTTTTATTAAAATAATATAAATGACATAGCATGTACCAGTCTATAAGAATGTCAAATATTATGAACAATGACATGAATGGATAAGTACATGACATTTATTACAAAAGTAAGGAGAATAACTTAAAATCCCTTAATCTTTCATCCTACCCTTGCATTTCCGTGAAGCAAGGAAGCACGCAAACAGATTTGCATGAAACCACATCTATTACAAATGTAAGGAATAGAACTTATGTCTTCATTTTTTAGAAAAGTAAGGAATATAATTTATATTCCTACATCTTTCATCCTACCAAATTGCTTGAGTTTTCATGTGCAAACAACAAAATATAATTGATAAGATGCATGCAGGAAAGAACATAAAAACTTCCTTTATCCAACTTTAATGCAATGCTTCTAGTACATGTATTTTCAATGGTCATCATCCATCATGTTTACATGTTCCTAAATAGGTGGCAAGGGTAAGACTTAGGAATATATATTTAAATAATATAAAAAACAGTTTTGATATAGTGATGGCTAGTAAAATTATATGTTATAGGCTACGAGTTCAAGTTTCTAAATTCTCATAAGTTAAAACATTTTAGTTTTTAAACTTTTGCTTATTGCACCTAAGATTGTGCCTAGTACCTTATAGTCACTTCAGTTTAGACAACTGTGCCCAATACCTTGTAGTCACTTTAGTTTAGTAGGTCACATATTGGAAGAATGGTAGAATCTCTTTAATTTTGAGCTCATGTTACAAGATTGTTGACCTTTATCCGTGGAAACCTTAATATCAATTAAAATTTAAAAATGATAACCTACCATGCAAAAATTGTGATGAAGGGTGGTGAATAAGAACAAAAGAATAATATAACATGGTAAACATAATTTCACCGCTAACGCATCAATCCGACGAATAAGAGATATTAGCCATACCTCCCGTAGTATGTGGACTAAGAGATATTAGCTATACCTTCCGTAGTATGTGAAGTCCAATTACTCAATGTACAGGAGTAAGACACAATAAGATGTGAGGGCAAACAACACATGGAGACCTATCAGGAGCTTGCGAAGTAGTAGTTCTTTCAGTCCGTGTACAATTCAAATGGGCTATAATTATAAAGTCTTCTATTCTGTAATAGCGGGTTTTAAATTTAGCAACCATGGATTCTCTTTCCATTTGACTCAGAAAAAAAAAAAACAAGACCAAACCGGGGAAGAATGCAAGATCAATTGCAGTGACAAAAATATCTTTGCGTGCACAGTGTTGTTCGTATCCGTTTAACGCTTGAAAATATTGCTATTTCTACGGCAATCAAAGTAGAATAACAAGTTATACGGTTTCCGACCCCTGTGTAGGTGAGGTGCCTGCAGTGGATGTTGCCTTGCCGCTCAGCTGCAAGTTTTAATCCCAAGTTACTTAAAAGACGTCAACCCCAATCAAAAGAAATACAATAATAAAACTATAAAAGCACTCGCGATAAATTGCGATTTGCTAACCTTTTCTGTGCCACCAAAAACATCATTTAGAGGGGTCTTGGATACCAGCATTGCTCTCAGCAGCTGCACGGCCTGAAACAAATACCTTTTATTCATAAATCTGGGAAAAGATTCACACAAACTAGAGGGAAATTTTGGAAGAAAAAAAAAGATTTTAAATTTTAACACGAAGTTTTATAACAGAAAAGAACAGAGAACTAGGAAACCTCGGTAAAACCAACAGAGACGGAACGCTCTTCCAGCTGCGACAGATTGGGGAGATTAAGTTTATTAAACAGAGTAATGCTGGCAATGGAGGAGGCAGGCACCACTTGCAGATCGTCAGTGATCATAAAAGTCACCGTCTCCTTCACATATCCACTCATGCTGATTCTTGAGCTTGACGTTCCACCTGGCTTAACTATGCTGTCCTCTACGTCAATACAGACTCTTCTAATTTCCCCACAAAAGCATGAGCTTCCATAAACACTGCTAACAGTATGTATGTCACTGTTCTTACGAAACTTGTAGCAGTAATAAAAAGAGGACGGAATTCGAGGTTGAGGTTCGGGAGGAGCTTCAATTTTGAGCAGGGCTTCCTTGGGACTGGCGTTAATGGAGGCCAGCAACTGTGGATGCATCAACTCTGTACTGCAATCTGCGCTCAGCCAAAGCTCCGGCTGCAGGTTATCAATGCTCTTGTAAACATTGCTCAGGGAACCCACTTCTGAACCGACGTCTCCGAGTGTTGACAACAACTCCACGATGCATGCCGCAGGAATACGCAGAAACCAGAATACCAGATCTACGAAACGCTTATCCGATTCTGCGCACAGGATTCGGCATTCCTTTTTATCGACGAGAAGCTTCAACGGTAGGGTTTGGAAGCCCTGGTCTGCAGCCATAACCAGGCTGTGGGGTTTGAAACAGGATTCAGCAGCGATACCTTAACATGGAATCACCACTAATTGAAGGAAAGGGAGAATTATAAAGCCAAGGGTGGCGTGCTGGCAGGAGCTGGACGTCATATAAAATTTTATTGCCCGTCGCAGGTACCCATAAAACTTTTTTCTTCGATCGAGGTGCAGTTAAAGAAGGCATCTCGGATTCTTAAACCTATGCATTGAAACTGCAGAACATTAATGCAGATTGAAAACCACCTAGGTAGAACGGTAGAAGCAACCAAGCAATAGCCTGCACGTATAGCCTACCGACAATTTAAGTGCCCAAAAATCAATTTAGGTTTGATCATTGGAAGAGCCGCGAGCAACATTTCAAGACAACCGCGTAACAGAACATTGAAGATCAAGATTTGATTGTCTCGGGTTTATGCACCTGAGGCAATTTAAGCGCTGGGTTCCATGCTATAGTTTTGCTCTTGTGTGTACTATTTCCACTGCAGCTTTGCTATGCCATTCCTCGTTTTCACTGCAAAACACGCTTTTCATTAGTATCTTTCTCTAAAACTATGGCATAGCAGCTTTACAATTGAAGGTTATTACATGCAATGCTGCAAATCATTATTTGATTCTGTCTTTAAATTGTCACGATTGATTCTGTCTTTAAATTGTCACGAAGATTTGATTTTCTTGGTAAATGGATGTTAATATATGCCTTCGAAGCATTTTGGTTTTGATTATTGCAGTATCAGCCAGCAACATTTAAAATCGAAACGAAAATTTGGGGTGTTGTTGAGGGACCCTAAAACCTTAAAGGCCAAGATTCAATTTGATTACTTGCACAACAGGATCTTAGTTTATGCATTCAATTAAATAAATGATTTGAATCTTGGTGAATGGATGCTAGTTTATGTGCTCGAAGATATTAAGATTGGATTATTGAATCAAGGGCTGGTAACATTTAAAGAACAAGATTTGAGTGCCCAGTAACACATCCCAACAATACTCAGATATGATTTCTGAAGCAAAGCCATTCTTGTTTATGTATCCCAAAAATTTAAATTTGATTATCAGCATAATTGGCATCAAGAATGTAAAGATAAGGATTTGAGTGCCTAGGCCTAGTTATTCATTTTACCCTTTGCATCCAAACTACAATCTAATCTAAAAATAGCATAACTCAAGATTAAATGACATGAAATGATACATTAATACCTTGAAATTATGTCATTAATTAATAAGGTATAGAAGTTTTATTTTAAATCTACTCAAGAAGTTGATAAAAAAATTCTTCTTTGCATCCTACTAATGCCTTCCAAAAATTAATTATCAAAAGTTTAGAAGCTTTTTTTAGGTCAATGAATTTAAAGTAAAGAGATAGACACACTATGATATTATACTTCTTGAAGCAAAGATGATGTGTTTAGAGATTGAAGCTATTCATTGATTTACATCCTATACTCATAGTTGGATGAATATCTAGAAAATGTGATAATGGAAACCCATGATAAAGAATCACTTTATAAGGAAGTTCTATGGCTTACTCAATAGAATATTCCAAAGTACATTTTTTATTCTAATCTTAAGCAAGTTTACAATATGTTAAAACAAGTAGTATATAAAAATTTTTGGAATAATGTAAAAGGCAAAAAAAAATTTCTATTTGAATAGTATTGAGGAAGGCCTTAATTCAAAGGCAAATTAATGTAGAAGGTAAAAAAAAATTTCTATTTGAGTAGTATTAAGAAAGACACTAATTCAAAGGTAAATTATTTATCTATTGTAATTCTCCATTAGTTACGATGCATAATTAGCAAAGCACAAATAAGATATTATCATTTGAGAGTTAAATAGGTAAATTGCACAAAATTCCTCGTGAAGAATAAACATAACAAATGTACAATACAAATAGCATTGAGGATGAATACAACATTTTCCTGCAATGTCCTGCATTAGAGCATATTAGATAGAGAAGGAATATTACAATTGCAAATTTGGTTGATTTGTTTCAAATGTTACCAAGAATATATTAAAATTTGGTTGATATATTTCAATTTTTTGAAAACTCATAAAATGTATATTTTATTGTAAAATGATCTAGAAGGTCTATAAATGTAATAAAATTTCAATATTAATTTCACTAATATTAATGATATAGGTTCTAAGTATTTTACTTCTTACAATTTGAAATTATACTAGCTTTGAATCCTTTCTGAATTCATCATCAATGGTACTAGATAATAATAAGAAAGGAAGAGATTATTTATATGTATCTTGGAAAACTTGCAAAAATTAATTACTAATGTTAATGATATAGGTTTTTTCTAAATACAAATTTTTCAAAATGCAATGTTTCATTTAGAAAGGCTTGGATTGCACTAGGATTCGCTCTAAAATATGTTATAGTGGATCTACCTTAATCTATATAGCCTCAATGTACACTAAATATCATCATCATCATCATCCTAGCCTTGTTTCAACAAAATGGGGTCAATCACATAAATTTATTTCGTCAGTCATCTCTATGAAGAACTAGATCTTTATTTATTTGTAATTTCTTCAAATCATCTTTAAATGTTTTTCCCCATATAGTTTTTATTCTTCCTTTTTGGTGGTTCCTTAAACAGTGATGTAATAATATTTTTTTATAGGCTCATTATTTCATCTTATTTGTACATGTCCAAACCATCTAAGATGTCATTCTTGTAACTTATCTAAAATAAAAACTACTCCAAGTCTTCCTTGAATGTATGTATTGTGTAGCCTATCTATTTTGATAATATTCAACATTGATCTAAGCATTCCCATATCTACCACATTAATTTTTTGTTCATGCCTATTTTATATGTTACATATAAGTTTTGACATTACTTAATACATGAAACTTAAAATATACTTTTATGTATTAGGCCTTCATTAAGATAATAAGCCAAATTAGCATGATAGGTCATAATAAAATCATAGGCTTTTATGATCTAGGCTCAAAAGAAAACTATCAATCATTTTATTGAAGTGAGGATTTTAGTGTTAATCTTTTGGTAGCAAGGGTATTAACATTGAGGATTTCAGCAGTAGAAATATTTTTCATGAGAGTTTCAAAATCTATTTGATCTAAGGTAGCAGTAAGAAGGGTAATTAGAGGTAGCCTAATTGATTAATATTGTATAAGTGAAGGTTTATTGATAAAGAGCTTAAGTCATTTGCCTAAGAAATTTGAAAATTTCATTATGGCATTATCACAAAGTATAAGAAAGAAATCTCTGGTTGCAACTACTCTCAAGAAAATTTCAATTACATAATGGGAGTAGATGGTTAGCAAAATGGCATTTTTGGATGAAATGCATGAATAAAAAAAGAAATTTTTCAAAGGTTAATAGCCCTCAAAGAGAAGAAGGAGGGAAAACAAGAAATTAATACTATAAAAAATAATGAATAGATTTTTCTAAAATTAGTAGAACTTCAAGGAACAAAGATAAAGATGGGATCTACAATTATAGAAGCTTTAAAAGAGTAAGAATAAAAAAGAGAAAAGGAAAAGAATTGTGATTTAGAAATGATGAAACCTATTATGTTAGGAAACCTTGTCGATGCATCCCCGTGAACAAAGCCTCATCAACGCATATGTGTGGATGAGGATGCGTTGATGCATTAACTGACAACACATCTTAGATGTGTTGATGCAACCTCATCAATGCATCTCCATCAACATAACTAAATGCATTAATGCATCCCTGATGACATAATGCATGTATTTGCCTATAAATATGTAATCTCCTGCCACATATTTGGCACCATTTGGTTAGTAGTGTAGCTAGACTCTTGCAATTTTATTCTGTAATCCTAAAGAATAGTCAATGAGCGCTCATGTTATGGATTTGAATCAATTGTATTGCATCTTATTCAAGTGGAAGTATGCTTGGATACATTTCATGAACAATAATAAGATTGAAATTGATTCCTATGTATTGAAGCCCTTTCACTTTGAATAGATTTACTTTCAATGTACTTTATTTTCTATGTACTTAGTTAACATTTACATTTTCATGCACATTAATCAATCGTGAGAATGAGTGCAACCAATTCTGAGCATAAACACGTATTTGCTTGATAATCCTAGCAGCATTATTGCTTGGTTCACCTAGTAGCATAACACTTAGTAATCCTAGCAATAGATACGTGAGTTTAGGACCTGTACAATAAGCTAGGAATGGACATTCATTGTCATATGTGAGTAGGAAAAGAAAAATTGGTTCTATAGTGGCCGAGGTACAACTAATAATGCATAAAAAAATTAAGAACATCCATAAAAACAAAAAATGGTGGAACAATCAGCGGTAGCAACTCTGCACCGTGTGGTGTTCTCACAACCGATGGGTTTTCCAACATGAATTATATGATCCAACTTTATCTACTTGTTGTTTCTTGGTTGATTAGTTTAAAGAATTAATTTCTACATGATTATTCAATTAGTTTAAGGGCCATACAACATCAATAATCATATGCCTCAATTTAGACTAAACCATATGTAACAAAGCTACCACTAGTGATGAGTGGCGAGGTACCCCTACACTCAACCATACGAATACGAGCGTGCATGCGTGATCCGGTCGAACTCCGCAGACTAAATGCCTTAACACCACAAGAAACACTTGGGGTTAATCATTCGTTGTCTTCCCAGGCTTGCTTGTATGTGTCACGGTGTATGGTTAAGCAAGTCTGAGGTATGTTATTTTTTTGGTATTTTTAGAATGTAGAGGAATGGTCTCAGAGAAAAGGATTGAGAAGCTAAGCTAACTCTAACTACTGTCCTAAGTCTAAATTAACTAGCATCAGCATCCGTTCCCACTTACCGGACACACCCTGAACTATGCAACTGTGGCTTACCAAACGCTAATCGTTACTGGGATC
>MNCI01018709.1:166814-203943 GCA_015680685.1 Gnetum montanum
TTTGATTGGATTGCATGTGAACACTTGTGATTTGAATGGTTAGGCGTAGGAGGTACTCGTCACTCATCATTGGTGTCATTACCAGGGGTGGTGTTAGTTATCTAAATTAGTTATATTGTAAACAATCACTATAAAATTATTAATAATCTATCTTTTAAAAAATATTAATATTTTAAGACACATCCACATTATCGTATAAAAACATGTCTTCTACACATAGGGCCTATCATCCATCACATGATAAGAACACTGATAGTAGTAATTATAGGATTTATATTGAAAAGAACTGAAGTGAATCACTACATGACGGGGTCTCTTATGCTCATTTTGACCTTTATTATGTTCAAAGACTATGTTCAACTAATGTAGATAACCCTAGAGGTAATAGAACATGTTCTAGAATAAGAAGGGTTTCAAGGCCTAGGACCTCTACCAAACCTAGGAGAGATATATCAAGGAACCATAGGGAAGATATAGGATCCATGGTGATTCTCCCAATTCACCATCTTGCCCTTTCTCTTCAACAACTAATTTTGATGAAGATGAACATAGGTATAGAAAAAGAGATTATCATTAGGATATGTCTGATGATGATGAATCCTTGATGACTACCAAAAGCATGATATAGATCACAGAGGTATTTTGAATACCCCATAGGCATAAGAGGGAAAGTTGCATCAAAAGGCTTAATATTGATAACATTCGTAAATTTGAGTGAGGCTATAATTTCAACCCACAAGATCAATTACAAGCCTTCCATGATGCTTGTGCCTTGCAAAATCTTGAAATTAAGTGAAAAATTATTAAGCTCTTTCTTAGGACACTAATAGGAAAAGTTGAAAGTTGGTATAGATCATTGAAACCAAATTCAATTCATTAATGGTCCACAATGCTTGAGCTCTTCAATGAAAAATACCAAACCTATGAAAGAGTATCCAATCTAAGAAAATAAATCCAAGGGTGGAAGCAAGAAAAGCATAAATCCTTGCATGTAGCTTTGGATAGATACTATTCTCTACTACATATATGTCCAACCTATGGTTTTTCTCAAAAGGAATAGCTTCTACACATCATAGATTGACTTCATAACAAAATGAGGGAGACCCTTGGGATCTTTGCCAAAGGATGATTATTAGAATTGAGATCCCATCAGATACAACAACTAGTCAAATATATGGCAAAGAAGAAGGAGAGCTATGTAAAAGGGAGAATGTAGAGGAATATAATTGGGACACAACTTTTTACAAAGGAATGTCCATATTTATGATTACAAGAAAGAGGCAGCCCTTGATGAGTTGATTTCACATAAAACCTTGCCAATATAAAAGTCTATCATTGAGATTAAAGCAAGGGTAGATAAGATGTGGGATTTGATGAATGAAAAAGTTATAACAAAATTGAAAATCATAGAGGAAAAGGTAAAATAAGTAGGATATAGTAATCAAGATAAGAAGGGGAAAAAGAAGAAGGAAACATGTAAGGACACATATTGGCAAAAAGGGAAAATAGTTATAGTAGAAGAGGTTGTAGACTTAGATATACAGGAGAATGATGGATATGAAATTTGTCAATATAAACATCCAAAGAGCTATTTCCTAGTTATGTTGCATCTACAAGAGTATGGGACTTTTGATTTAAATCCCAAGTTTGGAAAAAAGAAAATGCCTAGGAGATTGCCTGACCCACAAGGCAATTATAACTTTTCCTACAACTGATGGTAGTATCCCAGTGGAAGAGTAGTAGGATGCCATCAACAAACCAGTAATACCCTTATGGCTAGATAGACTCTTATGGATACTATGTTCAACAACCTGTTTATCTAGGTGGTTCTACTTCCTATGCCTCAAATGACTCCTACTACTCTTGTGAATACCATAAACCTGCGACATCTTCTATGGGATCACCATTTTGTACCTCTTATTCTCTATCAAATTCTTAATACTCTCATACTTTCCTCCAACATATGTCACCACCAATAATGTAGGAAGGATTGGCACCAAAACCTCAACAAAATAATTCCACTTGTGCCATGAACATACATGTAAATGATTTTTTTAGTAGATCTCAATGAAAGTCTCGAAAATGTCCTTTCTTTAGGAAAATTTCCACACATGTAAATAAAACTAGTAGACCTACTAGCTCATCAGAACTAGCACAAGGACAATCTGGTGCAACCCCCTTCCTTACAAAAATAATGTCTCCTAATCCTACGCAAAAGCCCATGATCCTTACCCCTCCAACACAAAACATAAAAGATGAACCTATCATTGCAAAGAGACAGAAAATTCCATGCATTACTAATAATGATAAAGGGTACAGTTGTGGGCCAAAAGTTCAAGGTATTAACACGATCCCTATACTAACCCACAACAAACTTAACGAACAAGTGTGTGTGCAAAACCAAGTCTACAAAATAGCCACTAAACCAAAAGACACCCAGTGGATCAAGAATTCGAATACCAAACTAATCAAAATATGCATGGAAACAACCAATTCACTTATTAGTTCTAATTCTAAGAAAGTAAAATAAATAGAGAACATAGTGAAGAACATCTTACACTCTGACTATACATCAAAAGAAGATGTTAAATAAGGAGACATACGAATTAAAATAGAAAATAAACAAGGAAACATGTCTAGACTTCTTAAAAAGAAAACACCATCTAGTCCAACTAAATATATATCTTCAAATGATCGAAACCTAATTACCATCAATGTTAAATGTGCTACCAAGTGAAAAATTAAATTATTAAAGATGATAAATGGAAAACTTATGGTGCATAACTAAGAGAATGCGCAGTTCATTTTCCAAATGCTCACCCATGAGTTTAGTCATGGGGAAGATGCCCCATCTTGAATTAAGGACTAATAATTGCATTTTCATATTTTTGTTTTACATTTTTTTATCATTTTCCTATTTCTTCAAAAAAATTTCAATTCTTAATATTTTTTATGTTTCTTAATATTTTTCTTTTCTTTATAATTTTCTCTTTTCATGTGTTATTTCCTTTGTGTTTTATGAATGTGTACTATGTTTTTTTTAATAACATTGTCAGTCATGATGCAGAAGTCAACACCATGTGTTGAGTCTTTGTCCTATGCTATCAAGATGATTAGGTAAATAATTTTGTAAAGCAATGAGACCCCATTATCCATCCCTCTAGTTGTATAAATGAGAGGTCTTTATCATGAAATTAATATGGTTTTTCTCACATAAAACTAAATTTAATTAATGATGATTGTGCCTTGAAGAAAGAGGGAAAGATCAAGTGAGCATGGCAAAGGGTATGACCTCAAGGGGATTTGTGGGTTCTATTCTTGACTTTCTTCTTGGGGCCTATGACTCCTCGTGGAACATATCATCACTCCTATTGTCACCAAATAAACAAGAAGCATGTCTTTGCATGGTGTGATTTCCAAACACACACACACACACACACACACACACAGAGAGACCGAGAGAGAGAAGAAAAAATAGGAAAAGAGAAAAACAAAAAACAAAAAAAAAAGAGAGAGAAAGAGAAAAATCATAAAAGACAAAAAAATAATGAAAATTCAAAGAACATCCCTTAGATATAATAATTGGCTATAAGCATTGGTTATGGGGTTGGAAAGACATGTTATCCATGCCTAAAGGTACGCCACTAACTAAGGCCCTCATCCCTTCCTTCTTCTCTTTTCTTTTCTTTTTAGAGTGATGTTTGTTCTCTATGGTTGTTATGGACTCATGATGGTAGGCAAGAAGGGATACAACAATGTGAGGCCACTATTAATGATATGGACTTGGCTTGAAACTTGGATAAATAGGTATAATGGTAATTTTAATCACAATTTACATAAGAACTTATTGCAGACATGGTTAAGTACCTTACATCCTAATCTCTGCAATCCCTTCTCATCCCATTATTCACCTCACCACTGTATGCAATTATGAGCTTAATGTTTTTGTATAGTATAATGCAAAATCCTAACCAAGGTAGTTGGATGTTGTTTTAAACAAAGACATGATTTACATTTAACTTCTAAGATGTCCACCGACATCTATAGAAGTGGTTATGCAAAGGCATTATGGCAGAAACTTGCTTTAGGAAGGATCCACTTGCATAACTTTTTTTGGTCATGGCTTTGAATCATACTTCACATCTTCAAGGACATCATGAACTACTTGTCTGAATTTATGCATGATTTTGTGACTACTTATCATCAATTTCAAATTATCTATAATGCTTTTATATAGAAATTTCCTCAAAATTCAAAATTCAATGTATCTTGGTTATTTTGTGAACTAGATCTTTGGTTTTGATTGTTCAAAAACTTGTGAGCTTCCAAAGTTAAGCTCATTCATTGTGGGGGCTAAGGATGTAATTTTTAAAATTTTTGAGAAAAGAGGCCAAGAGAAGGACTTAACATTATGATAACTAATAGTAATAATAATCAAAATAGCATAACCAAGTTGATGATTTTAGTTACCTCATAGCCTTGGAAATAATACTTTGTAATCACATTGTGCTTAAATGCTAAATTTTCAAATTTTGAGTTAACTAAGAGATCCAAAAAGGGTTAATTATCAAGGAAAATTTACTAGAAGTAATGTTGAACCTTTGGTGATTATACGCAATGCTAAAAGAAAAGCCTAAGGTTGAAGGTCTTTTGCAAGGTAAGGAAAAGAGGCCAAGAGAAGGACACATGAGGATATGCTCATGGACAAATAGTAGCACATACAAGGATTAAAGCTCAAACATCATAAGTTTGTTAGACCCATGGGATGATAACAAGAAATTTCAATTCATCCTTCAAGAATGTTCTTCATAAAAGAGAAGCATCAACATAACAATCAATGTAGGAAAGACTAACACCACTAGGAAAAATAAGAAGATTCATCTTCAATGGATTCTTTTGAAGATCTCTACAATTTTGTAAACTTTGATATCTATCTACTACATTTTTTATTTTGTAATATATCCACTTAAATAAAACTATGTAATGCAACACTCCAATTTTGTAATTGTAGTCAATCTAGTCTTGATCATCCTAAAATTTTTGTAATGAAACTTTTTCCATTTATATATAATTTTTGGATGAGTTTTTAGTCAATTGTGGGGGTATGATGAGACTTGATATGTTAGGAAACTTCATTGACACATCCTCGTCGATGAAGCCTTATCAATGCATCCCTATTGATGCATCTTAGATGCATCGATGCATATGTGTGGGATGAGGACACATAGATGCATTAACTGAAAACACACCTTAGATTCATTGATGCAGCCTCATCGATGCATCCCCATCAACATAGTTAAATGTGTTAACGCATCTTCGTCAACATAGCTAAATTTTTTAACACATCCCCATCAATGCAATGCCTATATTTACCTATAAATATATGAGCACCCACTACATATTTGACATCATTTGATTAGTAGTGTAGCTAGACTTTTGCAGTTTTATTCTATAATCTTAGAGAATAGTCAGTGAGTGCCCAAAATGTGGATTTGAGTCAATTGTACAACATCTTATTCAAGTCACATTGTACTTGGACACATTCTATGAATGATAATAAGATAAAAATTGATTCCTATTCATTATAGCACTATGACTTAAAATAGATTTACTTTCAATGCAATTTATTTTCTATGTACTTAGTTAACATTTACATTTCCATGCATATTAATCAATCAGTGAAATGAGAATAACCAATTTTGAGCATAAACACATATTCGCTTGGTAATCTCAGCAATGTTATTGCTTGGTTCACCTAGTAGCACAACACTTGGTAATCCCAACAATGGATATGTGAGTTCAGAACATGTACAACAAGCTAGGAATGGATACTCATCATTGTTAGGATAGTTTAGGATTTATCTTTGTGTTATTAATTAGTTTAAATAATTAATTTCTAAATGATTATTCAATTAGTTTAAGAATTGTAGAACATCAATAATCATGTGTGACATCATGGTCCTAGATGTCATGGCAAATGTCAAATATACATTATATCAAACATTAGGCATAAAACGATAGCATAGCAAACATCAAATATATGTAACATTTAACATTAAGTGTAAAGAAAATAATAGGAAAAATGTAGAAAAAAAGAGGAAAAATGCTTTATTGATGCGGAATAGCATATCTAGATATGAGTGTTCCTTAAGGTTTTCTTCATTTGACATTTATCCATTAGAGGCAGTCCAACACTGCCACCATAGTTAGGCCTATAACTAGCCAAAAGGGATGGCCAATCCTCTTCCTATCCTACTTCACTTGGCACCCATCACTCACCTTCATTGACTCTGCAACTCCATGCTAGCATGACTTCTAATGCCAGAGTATAAATGCCTTAGGTCAAACCCCCAAAGGTTACCTCAAGAGACACAACCGTTATTACAATGCACCCTTTTGGGTTTCAATTATAACTTTTCTTTCCAATCTTGTTATGATAATGATAATACTTGTTATGAAGAGGCATCATCTTCATTATGCAATAGCACCATTTTGTAATGGGAATATTCCAATATGTCTCACTTTTAACTAAACCATATGTGAGAAAGCTACCACTAGTCTATATGGGAAGACAATGACCTATGATCAATGCTTAACAATCTAGATACCACATTAGTTCCATCTATGGAATTCTACTGGATTGCACATGAACACTTGTGATTTGTATGGTTGGATGTAGTGGGTACTCACTAGTCATCAATAAGTTTCCTAGGGATAGAGGGTAAAGCTAAAGAAGTTATAGTTAAGAAAGCTAAAATATTATAAATAATATGTATATAATTTCTGCAAACATTGCTAAAACTTTTATGATGCCAAGTGAATGATGTGAAAAGCACCAACATATAATCATTAATTTTCATGATGTATAAGACAAAAAGCATGTTTAGAGCTTGCAAACATACTTGAAATAAAGTGAGAATCAAAAAAAAAGTTTGGATAAATAAGGACCTTACTCAAAAGTAACCTGTAGAAAGGGTTGAACAATAGAAAAAGATTATGCAAGTCATAAAAAGGATTTTTTAGCATAACTAAATGCTAGCAACATGGTAGTAATTATATATTAGTAGTATTTGAAAAATTACTTAAAAATGATATAGGTACTTTAAGTTGTGGATTTTTAAATGTAGATGGCAAAATTACAAATAAATTTGTTTCATTGAATAATATTAGGTTCATTAATAACTTTGATGTTTTTAATTTTTTTGAAACTTGGAAAGATGTTGGTTCTATATATTTTGTAATTTCTAAGTTCATTAAATTTATTTCAAGAAACAGAGTAGGATGAAGAGGTAGATATTCTAATAGAATTGCAATGTTAATGGGAAAATTTCTTGAAAATTGTGTGATTTAAAAAAAGTTGATGTTCATAAACAATATGTTTGGCTAAAAATCTTATGTCAATATAATTGTGCTTTCCTTGTCATATGCTATTTTGCCCCTAGATTTACTGCCTTGCATTATTTTATAGAGTTGTATTGTTATCAATCTTTCTAGTTCTTAGGTAAAGATATTGTAGAATTTTCATCAAAAAGTTTAGTGTCTATTTTTTAAGATTTTAATGCAAGGATAGATTCATAGTAAACAAAAATTATTACATAATGTTGGAAGTTTAAACATTGTTAAAGATCATAGCTAGACTCAAGATCCTATAGATGAAATTATTAATAAGATGAGTTAACAACTATTAGAATGGATAAATTTTTTTTATTTTCTCATTTGCAATGGCCTTACTAGATTTCCTTAATCTTCATTATTTACTTTCCTAGGACCTAAAGGTAACTCTTTCATTAATTTATTTTTATGTTCTTATGATGATATTAAATTTATTGAGTTAAAGGTTGAAAAAGATTTAGTAGAGTTTTTGTTGCAAATTAAATTTTTTCTTAAACAAGAAAAAATACTAGAAGAAAATTTTAATATAGATTCATCTTAGAATTCAAGAAAAATAGATGGATGCATCACAAAACAAATGAAATCTTGAAAGATAACATATAGAGCTTGAACAAATTTTGCTTATAGTAGCTAAGCAAGTTGTATATTCATAATAGTAGGATGTTTAGAAGACTTGGTTTAATGACGATTGCATGTAAGCTAGACAAAATATTAATAATACAAATAAGATTTATAAACAAAGTTTAGTTAAGACATATACATGCTTAATTACAATCAAGAGAAGAAAATTTATTGATGAGTAATAGGAATATTTTTCTTACACTATTCAAAAGAAGCCTAGATATTTTTGGTAGTATTTTTTATCATAAAGCCTCTTCATCACTTATTTTTTCTTTCCAAGATACTACTTGTATTATAGTACATTATTTATAGGAGGGGATGATAAATCTACTACTATTGTACAATAAGCACCTCTCCAATTTACTTTTGAGGAAGTCACAAAGGATATTTAAAAGCTAGCATCTAGAAAATTTAGAGATTTAAATGGTTTATATACAAAATTATTGACATAGGTATGACTTACTATTCATAGAGAAATTTGATATAAATTAAATTTAGTAATGGATTAAGGATTAAATCAACATTGGAAAACTAGTAAAGCTATCTTGTTATATGAAAGGAAGATAAAGATAATTTGAATAATTATTAAATGATCATTGTATGTAATATTTTTGTTAAGCTATTGAACACTTCATTAGAAAAAAATAAACTCTTAAACTAAAGTTAACTAGGTAAGGACAAGATGTCAAGTAGATTTTAGATTAAATCACTCCACTATTGCTTAGTTATTTATTCTTAGATACTACATGAAGGTTGCAAAAAATACATAACAAACAAGTTTTTACTTGTTTTATTGAGTTTAAAGCATACAATTTAGTGCTACATACACAACTATGGTTTCACTTGCATAAAATTAGCCTTCCTTCCTATTTGATTGTAGTAATTTCAATAGGAATCCAAAGCTTACTTCTAGATTTTGATAGCTTTTTTGAAGAGTTTGAGAACTATGCTAAATCTTAATTTAACTTATCAATTGCAAATAGATGCTTAGATAAAGAGAAAAAACTAGATTTTAGATGATATGCTTAGGGCTTATGAATTAGACTACAAAGATAGATTGGATAGAGTGCTTCCATTAGTAAAATTTTCTTACATTAATAGTTATCAAGCCAATTGAAAGTAATGCTATATAAAGTGTTGTATGGTAGATCTTTCCATACGTCTCTTTATTTAGATATTATAAAGGATAGACAATGGACCTGCATAGATATCATTGAAGAATGATATAAAATAGATCAAGGTTATTAAAGACAAACTTCTAGCGTAGAATAGCTTCACCAAGTATGCTAACAACAAAAGAACATCATTAAAATTCAACATTCAAGATTAAGTATTTCTTAAGATTTTATATTTAAAATAAAATATGAGATTTAGCTAAAGAGGAAAGTTAGCACCATGCTACATTAGCTACTTTTTGATATTAAAAAGGATCAGAGAAATTATTTATTAGATTGATCTTTCATATAAGTTATAATCTATTCATGATGTGTTTCATCTTCCAACATTGAGAAAGTACATTTTAGCCATGTGATAGATTGGCAAGATGTGTAGGTTCAACTTGATATCAATTATTTGAAGCAATCTATTAAGATCATGGACAAGAAGGAAAGACAATTAAGAAGCAAAGTTATTCCTATTTTTAAGATCATTTATAAGTAACATTGTGACATCCTATCCCCAAATGTCATGGAAAACATCAAATATATGTTATATAAGACATTATGTGTAAGAAGACAATATACCAAATGTCAAATATATGTAACATTTGACATTATATGTAAAGGAAGTGATAGGAAAAATGTAAAAAGAGAAGAAAAGAATGCTTTATTGATATGCAATGGTGCATCTAGATCATGCTCTAAGAGTGTTCCTTGGGGTTTTCTTCCTTTAGCAGCTATCCCTTAGAGGCAATCCAGCACTACCACCACTGTTAGGCCTATAACTAACTAGATGGAATGCCAGTCCTCTTCCTGTCCTACCTGGCTCCTGTGGCTTGCCTTTATTGGCTCTGCCACTCCATGTTGGCACAACCTCTATGCCTAGGTATAAATGCCTTAGGTTAAACCCCCAAAGGTCACCTTGAGAGACACATTTGTTATTACAATGCATCCTTTCATATATCAATTACAACATGCTCTTTTGGGTCTTGTTATGAACAGGCACCATCTTCGTTATGTAGCAATAGCATTTGGGAATGGGGATGTTATAGACATTGTGTTTAAGAGGTAACTTCAGAGGTGATAAAGAATTTATATACCACTCATCCTGATATCTTTGATACATTGTGCTCTACATTATGCATGTGCCATACTTTGGTTGTTATATGTGTGATATGATTTTGTAACTATTAAATATTTGTTTAATATATTTTAATCTTTATTTTCTAGAGTGGTAGTACCCTCTAGATGATCATATATATATATATTTGTGATGATGTGGGGGGGGGGGAGGGGCGTGTCGAGGGGCAGGCGGTGGGGGAGATGCGGGAGCAGCAAAGGGAGGAGGTGTTGGCATAGGGAGTGTTGGAAACTAGAATAATTGAAACATAGGTATACCCTAAGATATATAGTTCAAATAGAATTTTATAACTCAACATTTTCCACTAGAATTGAACCCATGACTTAGAGCTTCCAAATCAAAAGCCTTACCACTAGTCTAAAATCTCATTGATGAACCTTGAATCTTAGTGGATATGTGGCTTTAATATAGCTTACTAGGCGATACCTAGTAGTACTGAGCAAACCAATGTTGGATATAGACTCCTTTCAAGAATATAATTTATATTCTAATTTTATATTTAGATTATATTTATTTTCTTTTGGGTTTTAGTTACCCATTAGCTTAACCCTCGAATGTCCTATTGATTAATAAGGTGATGAAAAATCATTGAGTTTGATTTTTTGACTTCAATTCTAACAATATCTTCAAAATTTTATTCATCAAAAGTTNTATAACATCATAATTCATGGTTGACTCATGGTCTATTCTTTGCAAAACCATGATATGACCACAAGTCATGATCAATATGAATTTCTTACATATCTTAAGTTTCAAAGATCAAAATTCAATGAATTATATATATATGGATTAACCTTGATAAGCACTACAATTTGAAAAAATAATATATGAAGAAAGATGATGAGAAACATTGCAAAAAATTCAAAAATTGTTAATGAAAATTCATCTTCTAGTCTTGTTAAAAACCTTGTCAAATTGATGTGGTGATAAAACAAAATTAAGATTGACAAATCATGATGAATGATAATTTTCTATTAGTATTAGTGAATGGTTACAAAGTTCAAATGGTGATGGAATAATGAGAGTATGGATGTTGAGATGAGAAATGGTGGAATATAAAAAGGTTAATTGAAAATAATGAAATGCAAGAAATGAAATAGGTATTTGAGCATAAAATTCATGCAACCTCCTTTTTGGTTTAGAAAATAAAGTGTTACATGCAAGATATGTCCTTGCATTTATAGAAAAATAATGGTTTCATACTATGAAAAATGAATCAACCTTTTTCCATTACTTAGGACTTTTTAAAAAGTAATAAATAAAAAAATTGGGATTATTTTAGAATACATTTGCCCATCAATTCATAATAATTTGAAACTAATGTTTTAATTTTCTATTTTATTCTATTCTTGGCTTAAATGATAAAAATTACAAAACATCACTTTATTTTCTAAAATGTAATTCATAATAGCTTGTAATGTCTTCATGGTTATCTTTTTTTTTTTTTTTGATAATGATGGCTTCTTTCATAGCATACTAATGTCAACATGTCCTTATGAGTTAAAATATCTAGAAATATTTCTATCAGAAATCATCTATTTGCTTCATTAACATTTGGAAGATAGAGCTAGAGAGGAAGACCCTATTGAATAAGAGAGGATTCACAAATAATACTATGTAGCCTTACACATCTACATAAGTGTTTTTATTTTGAGATTTCATTATTATATTTTACTTGGATTTGATCTTTGATGTTTTTCCTCTACCTAGGATTTGAAGCCCAATTAGGAGATCTTAGTCATAGAAGGGTTTCCTTCAATAACACTTCTAGTTAAGCAACGAAATTTATTACAATACTTAGTTTTGGGTTTTGAATCTATGTGATTAATTCACTTTTAGTTCAATGTAATCTATTTGATAAAATAAATTTTTGATGTATATTTCTGCAATTTGGACTTGAATTTTTAATTTTCACATTCAGTTAAGATTCCATTATGAATTTTATTTCATATTGATGTAATTTAAAACCTATTAATTTTTACCAAATTTGTAGGTTGATTGCTTAGGATTTCTATATCATTTTAGGTTTTTTGAACCTAATTATCCTTCAATGGTGAATGTTCAAAAGGAAAATATTGTTATGGTAGCAACATAAATTGAGAGATGGTTTTTGATAATCATTTGTCCATCATGACTTCCATGACGGGTTAGAATGTAGGTTGCAACATTTCATATGCATTGTATGAAAACATTGATATGAAGAATGAATGAAAAAAGGGTTATTTTGGCTATTAGGATTCCAAACACTATATTTTGATGCTCAAAATGTAGTTTTGAATAGTCAATTTGAAGAGAGAAGAATAAGAAACCATAATTAAAATCCTGTAGAATTGAGAAAATTGGCATTTAAGATATTAACTCATGTTTCAATAATTGTTGTATGATTGGTTACATTTTTCAATCATCCTAGGTTTAGTTTATCTATATAAATGCATTTTAACATTTTCTATTTTATATTTGATGTGGAATATCCTATTCTTGTGCAAAATATTTGTTTGATTTAGTGAAGCTAGCATGGAGGGAGCAACCAATTAATTTTAAAGGAACCTTGGTATATTTTGAAGTCCTTCACTATCTATAGTAGTGAAGTCCATGTCATATTTGTCTTTAATATAATTTTGCATGAAGGAAGTATTTAGGCATGTGATAAATGATGGAAATTGAGGTAGCATTCAGGTTAACCTTGGTACCAAATTTAATAATAATAAATTAGTCCTACAAGAATTTTTTATTTATTTATTTTAGAAAATATTTTTATGCATAAAAAGTAAACATCTCAACTTTGAAATTCAAACACTAAGAGTTTTATGCTAACTTTCAAAAATTTAGGGTTGGATGATGATTGATTTTGGTTTAGACATTTTGGCCATATGATATTATTTATTTGGTGATTTGGATGGTTCTATTTGTATTTTTTTGCTAATAATTTTAAATGTAGTAACCCCTATGCATGATGATGAGTAGTGAGGTACCCCCTACGCCCAACCATATGAATCATAAGAGTTCACACATGATCTAGTCAAATTCTATGGATGAGACTAGTTGTGGCATCTAGTTCATTATGCCTTATCACAGTTCACTATCTTCCCACTTGAACTAGTGGTAGCTTTATCACATATGGTTTAGTCCAAAGTAAGACATATGATTCTTAATGTTGTTTAAACCTTAGGCTACTCCTAATGACAATAAAGAAATCAATTATTTAAGTAATTAGCAATAGAAAGTAAAGTTTAAACTATCCTAGAAGCAATGAGTATTCATGCCTAGCTTGTCGTACATGTCCTGAACCCACGTATCCACTACTGGGATTACCAAGTGCTATGCAATTGGGCAAACCAAGCAATAACACTAGTGGGATTACAAAGCAAATGCATGTTTATGCTCAAAAATGGTCACGCTCATTAAACCAATTCATTAACATGCATGGAAACATAAATATTAACTAAGTACATGAAATGTAAATTCCATGGAATGTAAATTTAATCTAAGTCAAAGTGATGCAATGAATAAGAATCAATCTTGATCTTATTACCATTCATGGAATGTGTCCAGGTACATTGCCACTTGAATAAGACACCATAACCTTGACTTTAATCCACATTGCAGGGACTCACTAATTGTTCTTTAAAGCTACAAAATAAAACTAAAAGAGTTCAACTACTCTATTGACCAAATAATGCTAATACACAACAAGAGTGTAACGACGGAAAACGTCGGCAGCTGGAAAATACCAAACAAAATTCTGCGTACACAGTTTTAACCACGGATCCGTGTGAGGGCTATGCTGAAAAAAACGAATCCACGGCACCCTGAACGGTCTTGTCGATCAGACAGGGACTTACTAATTAGTAAACCGATGAAGATTATGAATATCTCGTGGAACGATCAGATTCGAGGAATTGCAAAATGAGGGGAAAACGACGTAGATGAATTGTGACGATGATAACGCTAAACACGATAAGAGGAGGCTAACACAAGAGAAACACGTAGTTTCAAGATCTACGCTTTGACTTGAAAAATGTATATTTTGTATATCACGTTACACTGGGGAGACCCCGATTACTTGCTGTAAAGCAAGCACAAAACAACAAGAAAACTGTCCATACAGAAGTCCGATCTACCTCGTGGGCCAAAGCTGGGATGCAAGGAAGGTTAAGCTCTGACGTCTATCTATCAACTGTTTCTGACCAATAGAGTCTGCAAACCGTGCAAGATGATCTCACGATCTTTGATCTGCTTCTTTCGCCTTAGGTAGTTTTTTTTAGGACCGCCAATGATCGCTGATGGAGAAAGTTGTGTCTTCCCCAAAAGAACGATTACTCTTGTTGCTGATGCTCAAAGCGAACTGTGCTCTGTTTCTGCCGGAAGGTGATGCTGTCAACAATTGCCAGAGTGCTGCTCTCTCTATCTCTGCTCAAAGTGATAAGTGCTCATGTGCTTAGAAAAACCTCCTTGCCTCTTTGATTTTCCAACCCTTGTATCTTTGTCAACTAGGGTATTTATAGGCTGCGACGTCCTGTGGAAAAGGCGCAACCCTGTTGACGTGTGTCCCGAATGTTTCGGGTACTGTTGACCTGACCATTTTTGTGTCAAACTTTGTGACTACGCACAATACGCTTATTTGCATATTGTGCGTGTGAAGAACAGATGTGCATCGGGCATGTTTCAACTGTCTTTGGGTTATATTACGCTTATTCGTGCTGTGTTGCGTGCATAAGTGTAACATAACATGGAAACAATGGATTCGAGCTGTTTTACGCTCGCTTACGCAGCCACGCGTAATGAAGTGTAAACGATGTCTAGCCTAATGATGCAATACGCTGTGATACGCTATGTTGCGTAATGAGCGTATGATGAGCAATCCGCACGCCAAGAGAAAATGGTTGATCTGTTGCACTTTCTTAGACTTTGCCTTTAACTGTTTTGGAGCTCATTACGCTGTCGTGCCTAATAGAGCGTAAACCTGGCCTTGAACAAAAGACTTAGCAAAATATATGATAAGTCACATATTACGCTGCTCAAGCCTCTCCCCATGCCGAAGTAACTAGCCTTTTGATGCCGGACTATGTTTAAACAGAATCACGCTAAGCGTCATTACGCTACGTCGCGTGATATAGTGTAAACAGAGAAAACATAGTAAGATTAGGAATCTGCACAGGAAGTCGAAGACTTGATGCTACGCGCCTCTTGGTGTTGCTCTGTCTTATTCTCCCTTCTGGAATTCTGACATGCGCCCTTGCCTGAATTGCGAATCTTTGCCTAAGGCCGACTCGCAATTTTCACAGTGTTTCAAAGAGCATGTGTATTTATATACTTAATTGTATAGTTGCATCGATGGGGCCTCATAAACATAGAAAACACTATGTCAACATTAGCCCATCAATAAGGAACACCACAACAATGAGGCCACGTTGACGAGGATCCATTAACAAGGCCACATCAAAGGGGGCTCATCGACACGACATTTTGAAGCTTCATCATACCCCCATGACTAAATGAAAACTAATCCTCTACTTCCTTTAAAAAATTGGGAAAGCATGGGATTATTGACTAACACTTGACATAATAAACTAACATAACAAAACTGAGTGCCACAATGAAAAAATTTATTCTAGTGGATGCATACAAAATGACAAAGTAATAAAAAGACTACACAAATATTAAAGATTACAAAATTTGCAAAGGTCCTCAAAAATCCACTGAAGATGATTCTTCTTATTACCGCTAATGAGTGGCGAGGTACCCCTACACTCAACCATACAAATACGAGCGTTACACATGCAATCCGATCAAACTCCAAGACCTAACTCCTTACGCACCTTATGAAACACTTAGGGTTAATCAATTGTTGTCTTCCTAGACTTACTTGTATTGTCATGGTTGTATGGTTAAGTAAGTTTGAGGTATGTGATTTTTATGTATTTTATCTTTTTATCTCCTATGCTAAGAGGAGAAAGGGTGAAGAGACTAAGTAACTAACTTTCACTAACTAAGCTTTAATTGTCCTAGCATTAGTATCCGTTCTCACTTTTCATTCACACCCTGAACCAATGCAATGCTACTGGGATTACCAAACACTATTTATTACTGGGATTACCAAGCGTAACGAACATGCTCGAAGTGATCGTATTGAATGCACTTAACTATGAGAGTTGAGGGTTGAGAGAGATTAAGTCCTTAAGGAATCATTTAATCATTTAACAATAATTAAAGTCCTATTTAGCTTAGTCCATATGCTACAAGGTTTACCAAAAGTTTGTCTTTATTATCGTACACAATTGTGTGCTCAGGTACAGAATTTCTCGAATAAAGATCCGTTCACTTTGGGACTCCTACTGTGGGCACATGGAAATTATTCTAACTTTGGAACGATAGAATGACAAGAGTTTGGCTAAGGTCTAGATCTAGATGGAGAAACAAGGGAGAGCTGCCTCTTATTTATAGAACTAGCGATAGGCTGCGATATCACATACGTGATATTGCATCCCATCATACCTCCATGACTGAATGAAGACTCATCCCCGAGTTCCTTACAAAATATTTGGAAGGTATGGGATTATTGACTTGAATGGAGCTAATGGTAAATGTAGTGACATGTGAATGGATCATCATTACAATACATGAAAAAAATTACTGTTCATGACAACAAGAGTGAACCCTATATACACTTGACATCTAGCCTTATTTGGCAGTAGAGAGAGAAAGAGAGAGAGAGAAGAAGTCTATTACGGCCAATGCCAAGATTACGCCTTTCTTTGTCCATCCATAAGTGCGCCATCGATCTTGCTCCTTGCATAGCTGCTTCAGCACGGATCCATTCCAAGTGTTCCCTCTAGGTCCAATCCATTGTTGTATGATTTCCATCTACACACACAACACAGTCACATATTAGCAAGGGTAAATGAATCACAATGCAGTTGATACGTTGCCTCAGTGTAAGGTCCATTGGCTGAGTTGTGGTACAGTTGATGTAGATTCTACAGATATACTAATGATAACTACCCAAGGTGTAGGGGTTAGGAGAAAATTAAAAAAATTAGACTAGGACCCCCATGACTAATCATGAACCGCCAGTAGCGAGAGAATGGAAAAAGAGAAGGAATAAGAAGGATGAAGAAAAAGAGACAATGGCAACATCGATAAAAAGGGATGTCAAAGATGGAAATGAACGAAATAAATGGTGATTGTAGCAATGTTTAAAGGAAAGAAATTAATGGGTGCACCAAATAGGAATGTCAGTGGGTCCTCCCCAAAGCAAGCTCATGCCCTTAATGCCCTGACAATCCCACATTCAAAGAGTCCATAGGCTCTAGGAATGTCATTTGGAGATAAGAGTTAAAGTCTTAACCACAGGAATTTACCAAAAAGAAAATAATGCATTCACCAAGATATGGACTACTGATAGAACTCACAATGAGGTGATAAATGGGGAAATAAGGATTGAAAGAAGAGAATGGAATGGAATCTCAAGAACAAGGTGGTGTAAAGCCCCTTGTGTATTAATGGTTAATGTGACTTAGTAGATCCCATTCCTAATCTAGCCTCAAACAAACCACATTTAGTGACTTCACATTAATACATTTGGCCCATCCATCCATGTGAAGTAACAAGAATGCCTTCACTAAGGAGCCACTACCATTCCGACAAAATGAAGGAGGAGAGAGTAGGAGCGAGAAGAGCCTTAGTTAGAGGAAACATGTTTATTTTAGTTCCATAACCAGTGCTTGTAGCCCAAATGATTATTTTCTCTAAGCGTTGTACTTTGAATCCTCACTATTTTTTTTTTGTGTGTTTACGTGAGAACCACACCATGCAAAGACATATTATTTTTATTTGCTCAGCTTCCCAATAATGTGGCAACATTGGAAAGGTAAGAAAACTCAAGAAGAAAACATCCAAGCACCCAAGAGAATGGCTAGCACAAGTGCATCAAATCCCCTTAAAGTCACACCCTTTTCAATCCTTGAGTCCTTCCTTAGTTTGAGAAATACCCAGTCATCGATTCATTGATAGTTCTTATTATTGAGAAAGGTGACTGTACAGTTCCAAGCCAAGAGAAACCATAAAAATTTATGGATGCGTGGGTGATGTGAACTCATTGCCTGTTATATCAAAAGAACCATACCTTAGTATCAACATCATAACTTAAAAGTAAAAACCAAACATTAGCAATCAATGGAATATAGTTCATACCATCAGAGCACTGATTAAGTGACAAATCAAAACAAGTAATTAAACATACAAAGAAATGAAAAAGTATAAATGATGTTGTAAAACAAAAATGTGTAAAAAAAAATTAAAAAGAACTGAGGGCCTCAAATGGTTAGCATAGGTAGCCATCTCCCCCATGATTGAATTAGAAGGGAGAGATCTGAAATAATGAGCATTTGTTTGAATTTTTAAGAAGTTTCCAACTTCTCCCAATTGATGTTTTCAGGTTAAGGGTTGGAAGTTGATGATGCTCATACTCCAATGTATCTATGCTTTCGATGTGAGCGCATGTTGTTCCTCCAGTTAGTTCCATGCATATTGGTGGGTTTCTCTCTTGATTAGATGTCAACCACTAGGTGTTCTCCTATTGTGTGGTTGCTACATACATGCACTTTTGTATGTCAACTTCTTGAGCACACCAATTGCACGCAAGAGATGCTAACCATTCCTGTATGTCATCACCCTATGTATCATTGTATGTGATGCATGGAACCTTCTTCTTCTCAATCTTTCCATAAATTATTTCCTTAGATATTTCCAAGGAAAGATCATGGATTCCTAGGCATGCGTTTATGGTACTTAGCCATGCCCTCCCCATTATAATTGGGAAGTCCCCTTTGTTGTTGTTGACTTCTATCATTAGGAAATCAACTAGGTATGACCAACCACACACAGTGGTAATGACGTCCTTCACAAGTCCCAAAGGAACAGTGATGGACTAGTTAGCCAACTCTAATTGAATATTACTCTTCTTTAGTGAAGGTAGGTTCTAGGCTTAATACATTTCTTGTGATATTAAGTTGACTCCAGAACCTGAGTCAAGAAGAGCCTTATGTGGTTCATTCCTAGTGACTTGGAGGTAGATTAAGGGACTCCCAAGGTCAAAGAGTAATCTAGGAAGGTGGCCCACCTTTATCCAGTCAGTGATAGTATGTGTTAACATAACTATGTGCATTGAGCTCTATTGTTGATTTGAAGGAAGCTCCGAAGCCTTACTTGATGGAGGAGTGGTCATAGACTCAATCGCTTGTGGTTGTGAGAGCTTTTTTGGAATTTTGGTTCTAAAGAAAGGTCTTCTTTTTGTACAGTTGTTAGAACCAGTAGTGGGTTGAAGGTTTACAGCTCTTGTAGCATTACGTTCCTGCGGTTGAGTGGGGAGTTCCCCTTACATTGTTGGATCAAGTGGTAGTGGAACTATCGGTGTAAGAGATGCGAATGGATTTGGAGGATGGTATGCATGTGGGGTATCTCTCCTAGGAGAAGGAGTCTTAAAATACTCCTAAACTTGGTAGTGATGTTGTGGGGTCATGTGACTGATAGAGTCACTTGGAGAAACTGACTACTGCATGTAATAGCCATATGGATCTGGTTGTTGATAAGGGTATTATTGCCTAAGCGGTGGCATCCCCCATGATTGTGGGTATTGCCACTGCTGGTGTTGCTCGATAGGTTGTGGTAGAGTTCCACTTGGATAGTACATTAAAGGTTGGTGGAACTGCCTTGGGTTACCTTGGGGATAAGATAACCTTTGGGGTGCTTACCGTTTGTTAAGTCTTGGGTTGAGTGCATACACCCTAGACTCTTGTAGATGTGAGATTATTGGGCAGAATTCCTTAGATCTCACATCCACCATCATTGTCTGTATCAGAGTCCACAACCTCATCGGTGATAGTCATTTTCCCTTACCCTTGTTACGTGCATGGTCTGAATCCCTCTTCTTTTTCTTATCATGGTCACTACTTTGGTCCTTAGACTCCTCTATGATTTTCAAAATAGTTTTAAATCTACTATCTAAGGAGTCCCACATTTGATCTACCTTAGCCGACACTTTGGTTGTCAACTTTTGAAGAAACAAGGTTTTTCTATTCACCAACTCTTCAAGTGGTGACTCATCCTCCTCCTCAAAAAATCTCACTCCCCTTTTTCGAAGGGAAGGATCACAGTTATACTCTTCCACACTTTCTCTTTTTCATAGCTCTCCTTCTTCCTTAGCTACTTGCTCCAACAATCAATGAACTTCATGGAACCTAAGTTCTGATAGTCTCCCTTGGGCATATGTTCCAAGGGTTCTCTTAGTTTCGTGCCTAAGTCCATCAACAAGATGGCGTAGTTGATCCCATTGCGAATAACCATGGCTAGGAAAATGATGTAATAGTACATAATATCAGCCCATGGTAGCATCCAAGGGTTCATGATTACCCTGCTTCCATCTTTGGATCTGTTTCTGCAAGTTGGACACTCTGGAGTATGTTTGATATTTATCGTTAAATAGTTCTAGCATCGTACTTCACCTTCTAATGGATTCCAGTTCTAAGGACTAGTACCAGCTTTCTACATCTTTTATGAGTGTCCTTGGAAACAACTTTAATTTTTGCCACTCATTTTCAATATTCTGCAAGGCATAGGCATCGTGAAATGCCTATAAGTGGTTTTACGGATCAGCATTGTATCTCCCCTCAAACTGTGGGATATTATTCATGTCTAGTCTCTTGATCTGACTATCCTTTTGGTGCCTTGCAGGTATTCTAACTACCTCCATAATGTCTAACATACTCCAGGTTGCTAGTAGGGGTTCTTCATTGTCATTTCTTTCATGGCGTCTATGATGTTTATGCAGTTCCCTACTTTCCCTTCTTCCATGTCGTAATTCCCTAGAATGTCCTCGTCCTCGCTCTTGACTCTCTCATCAAGGTCTCTCATTTTTCTTACCCTTGTCCTCATAGTTAGGTTCCTTATGACTGCGTCCTGATGTTGAAGGAGAGGATGAATGGTGTGATAAAGGTGAACAGGAAGAAGAACCATTGCCATGACGATGTTTCCTACCTTCCCATCGGTGATCTCGATCGTGATGACGATAAGAATGCTTGCCCTTATCTTGTGTTTGTGCTCCCTAATTGAACACTTGCTATTTTTGGGAATCAAAACTAGGGTTGTGAATTGTGGAGCAAAGGTTCTGATACCCTACCTCCTCACTATCGTTAGGAGGGGGAACATCATTTTGTGGAGAACCTATTGAGATAGGTTCACCACCCTTAATTTCTCTTATGATGGGCAAAGAATTATGGGGTTCTTTACCCTTCAATGCTGTGTGGTAACTCTCCTGCCACGAGTCTCGTTGACATTGCACTTTAGTGGGATGGTAGTCCCTTACGTTGTAATTAATCGCAACGTACTTAGCATATAATTGTGACATGTCAATTCATGTAAGGGCACGAAGGAGCATGTTGGGGTGGCTCTATCTAGGCGCAATACTATGTTATCCTCCAAGTCTCTCCATCGCAGTTGTTCATCTTGATGGAAGACAAAGGTAAAGTCTGGTATATATTCATCGTGATGAATATATATCGAAAGAATTGTTGAGGAATTGGCAGTTCTTGGTTATGTATGTTATGTCGCCGACTATCTCTAGTGTTGGTCCTAGGCAGTGAAGTGCTTTTGTGTGGAGAAGAAGACATCTTAGTTTTGTTCAGTGTGCTGCTTACCGTTATGTTTTTTTTTTCATATGATTAACCCTAAGGGTTTATTTAAGCTTCCCAACGATGTGGATGATTTCCTATGTTCTACGTAGTGCACAAACAACTATGTCCCTGACAACGGCACCAATGATGAGTGGTGAGGTACCCCTACACTCAACCATATGAATACGAGTGTTACACGCGCGATCCAGTCGAACTCCAAGGACTAAGTGCTTATGCACCTTATGTAACACTTAAGGTTAATCAATCGTTGTCTTCCCAGACTTGTATTTTCACGATTGTATGGTTAAGTAAGTTTGAGGTATGTGATTTTTATGTCTTTTATCTTTTTATTGCCTATGCTAAGAGGAGAAAGGGTGAAGAGACTAAGTAACTAACTTTCACTAACTAAGCTTTAATTGTCNTTAAGGAAGCATTTAAACATTTAAAATAATTATCTTCCTATTTAGCTTAGTCCATATTCTTCAAGGTTTATCCAAAAGTTCATCTTTATTGCTGTACACAATTGTGTGCTCAAGTACAGAATTGCTCGAATAAAGATCCGTTCACTTTGGGACTCCTACTGCGAGCACATGGAAATTATTCTAACTTTGGAATGGTAAAATGGCAAGAGTTTGGATAAGGTCTAGATCTAGATGGAGAAACAAGGGAGAGCCACCTCTTATTTATAGAACTGGCAACGGGCTACGATATCGGGTACGCGATATTGCAAGGACCAATGCGATATTGCGTACACGATATCGTGGCTCACGTGATATCACATCCCATCAACTACTAGCAGTGGTAGACTTTCAACCTTTATTGTTATGTTAATGCTTCTATAGTTATGTAAAACATTCTTAAAGGATGGAATTAAATTTTTTCTCATCATTCCATGGATCTAGTAAACATGCGATGCTTGAGCTACTATCTTGTATGTGCTACGATTTGTCCATAGTCATATCCTTTGTTTTTCCCCTCTTAGCTTCATTTTTGTGCTTGACAAAAGACCTTCTTTCTTAGGTGTGTCTTTTAGCATCACTTGTAGTCACCAAAGGATCAACATTAGTTTTGGTAAATTTTCCTTAATGATTAACCCTTTTTAGATCCCTTATTTTTTGTTTAAGCATAAGGTGATCATAGCATACTATGCCCAAGGCTATGAGGTAACTAATATCATTAAGCTATTCACATTATTTTGATTAATTACTATTAATTACCACAATATTTGAAAATAGGATGTTAGAAAAAATTTCAAACTAGACATACCTACCACCCATGACTAATAAGTGTAACTTCGAAAACACACAAGTTTTCAAACAACTGAAACTACAAGTGTGATTCAAAAGGTGGCTAAGAAATATTAATGGATATAAAATAGAAAATTAGGAGAAATTAATGAAATGGATGAGAAGTAATCCTAAAATTATGCTTAAATTTAGAGAAACTATCATTGATGTTCTAGAATATGTGAAGGTTAGTTCAAAGCCATGATCAAAAAAAGTTCTACAAGTGGGTCCTTCCCAAAGCAAGCTCCTACCATAATGCCCCTACATAACCACTTATATAGATGTCTGTGAGCACCCAAGAAGTTAAATGTACACCATGCATTTGTTTCAAACAACACACAACTATCGTGGTAGGGATGTTGCACTATACTACACAAGACCAAAAATGCTCATAATCGCATGCAGTAGTGGGGTGGATAATGGATGAGAAGGGATTGTAGATATTGGGATGTAAGGTACTTGATCATGTCCATAGTAGGTTCTTATGAAAATTATGATTAAAATGATCAACATACCTATCCTTCCAAGTTTAGACCAAGTCCATATCAAGAATAGTAACCTCGCATTAAGGTGTTTCTTCCTACTAACCACCATGAGTCCATAACCACCTCAAAGAACAATCATCACTTCAAAAAGAGAAGAAGGAAGGACCTTATTTAGAGGGGTGCCTTCATGCATGGGTAACATGTCTCTCTAGCCTCATAACTAGTTCTTGTAGCCCATTATTGTGTCTAAGAGGTGTGCTTTGATTTCCCATTATTATTCTTCTTCTTTTTATTCATTTTTTGATTTTTTTGCTTCTTTTTTTATTTTAAATTTTAAATATATTTTTTTGAAATGGGAATCACACCATGCAAAGACATAGCTTTCTATTTATTGGTTGATGAAGGAGTGATGATATGTTCCTCAAGGAGTCATAAACCACACAAAGTAAGACAAGAAAAAAAACCAAGTCCCCTTGAGATCACACCTTTATCATTCCTACTTGGTCATTCTCTCTTTCTTCAAGGTACAATGATCATTAATTAGTTTTAGTTTCATGAAAGAAGAACTAAATTATTTCCATGAAAAAGACCTTTTATTTAGAGAACTAGAGGGATGGATGAGGTGGTCCCACTACTTTACACAATTACTTACCCAATCATCTTGATAGTATAGCACAAATTCTCAACACATAGCATTGACTTCTACATCATGACTTGCCAATATTATTAACAAAAACATTAAATACATTCATTAAACATAAAGAGAATGACTCAAGAAAATAGAAAATTATAAAGGAAAGAAAAATATTAAGAAATGGAAAACATATGAAGAATTGGAAAAATTTAGAAAAAATAGGAAAATGATAAAAAAATTATAAAATAAACAAGGTGAAAACACTTATTAGTTCTTGAACTAGGATGGAGCATCTCCCCCATGACTAATCTTATGGTTGCACATTTGGGAGATGGACTACACAATCCCATGGTTATACACCACTAGTTTTCCATGTATCACTATTACTGATTTAGTTAATTGCATGGTAGCACATCTAACATTGGTGATAGTAGTTTTTGGATCATTTGGATATATTTCTATTGTTGGGGATCCAGATGTATTTTCTTCTTCTTCTTCATTTTCTATTTTAATTCCCAAGGCTCCATGTTTAATATCCTCTTTTAGTGTATAATCAAAGTGTAAGATATCTATGTCTAAGTCCTTTTTTTGGTTCATTTTTAACTCTAGAACTAATAAGCAGATTAGTTGCTTCCATGCATCTTTGAAATATTTTTATATTCTTATTTTCAAACCACTAGGTGTCTTCTAGTTTAGTGGCTACTACGTAGACAGGTTTTTGCTCACACACTTACTCCTAAACTTTATGGTGGGTTGGTATAGAGGTTGTGTTAATATTTTGAACTTCTGGCCCAAAAATACACCCTTTATCATGATTAGTTATTCATGGATTCTTCTAGCTCTTCATAGTACTAAATTCCTTGCTTCTGTTATGTGTTGGAAGAACGATGGATGTTAGCCTTTGTATAAGATTGGAGGACACTGGTTATGAGAGGAAGGCTATTGTACTTAATTAGCATTGTGTTGGTTTGGATGAGTTAGTAGGTCCACAAGTGTTGTACTTATGTGTGGGAATCATCCTAAAGAAAGGGAATTTCCAAGATTATGGTGAAGATCTACCTGCATTATCATTTCTGTGTATGTTCACAACACAACTGGCATTCTTTCATTAATGTTGTGGTGCTAAACCTTCCTCTATTATTGGAGGTGACATATGGTGGAGGCAAGTATGAGAATATTGAGAATATGATAGAGGATGAGAGGTGTGAGGTGTTGATCTCATATAATATGTTGTAGGTTGATGATATTCGGAAGAGTAGTAGTAGTGATTCGAGGTAGAGGAAGTGGAACTAGTCAGTGAAATAAGTTGTTGAACATAATATCTATATAGGTTTGGCTGGTAATAAGGGTAGTATTGGTTTGATGATGGCCTCCCCCTCAACTGTGGGTTTTGCCACTACATTGGATGATAGTGTTGAGGCTAGTAAGAAGTCCCACTAGGATTGTACAATTCGTTGTAGAACTATCTATAATTACCTTGTGAGAAAGGTAATTTCCTAAGCATTTACTTTTGTATGAACTTAGGATTTAATGAAAAATCCTAATACTCATGTAGATGTAACTTGATTGGGTAATAGCCCTTTGGATGGTCATATATGCAAATGTCACATCCATCATCTTCTTTGGTAGTTGAGTCTATCGCGTCTTCTTCTATAGCCATTTCCCTTTTTTGCTTATCAATGTTCTTACCTATCTCTTGGTCCCTTTTCCTTCTTTTGTTTGGTCACTTAATTTGTTTTGTGTTACTCTCCCCTCTACGATTTCTATGCAAGTTGTAATTTTCTCATCTATCCATTTTAACATCTTATCTAGCTTTGCTTCAAGGATTTTTATAAAATCACCTCATCAAGAGCTGTTTCTTTTTCCTCATTGATGAGCAACGAGGTACCCCTATGCTCAATCATACGAATACGAGTGTTTCATGCATGATCTGATTGAATTCCAAGGACCAAGTGCTTATGTGCCCTTGTGGAACAAGGATGGGTTGGTTGATCATTATCTTCCCAAGCTTACCTGTATGTCACAATTGTATGGTTAAGTAAGCTTGAGGCATATGATTTTTATAGCTTTTATGTTTTTATGTCCTATGCTAGTAGGGAAGGAGAGAGGTAACTAAGTGACTAATTTAACTTAACTACTCATTAACTAAGTTCTAACTAATCCTAACACCGGCATCCATTCCCACTTGCCGTACACATCCTGAACTAGTGCAACACTGCTGAGATTACCAAACGCTAATTGTTACTAGGATACCAAGCATTACATGCATGCTCAAAGTGGTCATGCTTGTGTAATTTAACAATTTTCTTAATTGATCAAAATGAATTGTTGTGCTAATAACAGAAATCTAAAGTGCATAAAATAAAATAAAATAAATGCATAAGAAAATAAAATAAAAGAAATATGTAAGAAAACAAATCTCAAGTGCTGCAAGGATGAATCAAAGAGCTCATCTTTATTGCCGTACACAAGGTGTGCTCAAGTACACAATGCTCAAATAAAGATTTGTCCACACTTAGACCTCCTACTGCGAACACTTGAAAAATACTCTAACTTTCAAATAGACTACAAGAGTTTTGGTACTTGACTACTAAAAGACTTCCCTCCCAATTATGTGCTTTGGCACTCTATTTATAGACCTGGGAGCAACTAATCTAATAATTAGAGTAACCACTCTAATAATTAGAATAACTACTAGAGTAACCACTCTAATAATTAGAATAACTACTAGAGTAACCACTCTAATAATTAGAATAACTACTCTCATCACTCATCATAGATATGAACCCTCTTCTTTTAAAGAGTTGGGTCCTAGTGATATTTCTCAACATTCTCTTATTTACATAGCTCACCTTATTCTTTTTCCATGCCCTTGATTAGTTTTTGGATCTAATGGGTTCCTAGTTCATATAATTAACCTTGAGCATACATCCCAAGGTCTCTCTCATTTACCCATGAAGCCCATATATGATATGAAAAAGTTGCTCTTCTTGAGAGAAATCATGGCTTGGACTTTATTTAGTAGTGAATAGGATCTATTTAGGGCCATATCCAATGGTTCATGCTGTTCTTGTTTCCATCCTTGGATTCGTTTCCTTAGGTTGAAGACCCTTGCATAGGTTTGGTATTTCTCGTTAAAGAGTTCCAGCATTGTGGACCACTGATGAATTGAATTTCATTTAAACTATCTATACCACACTTCAACTTTGTCTATTAGTATCCTAGGAAAGAGCTTAAGCTTTTTCCATCCACTTTCAATGTTTTGTAAGACGCAAACATCATGGAAGGCTTGCAAATGATGTTGTGGATTACAATCATAACTTCTTGCAAATTTAGGGATGTTATTCATATCAAGCCTTTTAATGCAACTTTCCTTGAAATGCTTGTGGGGTATTTTAACTACCTCTATGATTTACATCATGCTCTTAGTGACCAACAAGGGTTCACCATCATCACACATGTCATTATAAAAAATTCTATTTCTATTTATTTGATTGTGATGATTTTTTCTATGCTCTGTTTGATGTCTTTGTTTTTTCCCTTGGTTTCGATTTCTATTTTTATTTCAACACATAGTGGAGCTCTACTTCTATACCTATGTTCATCTTCTTTAGAACTAGACATTAAAGAGGAAGATAAAGATGAGAAATTGGGAGAGTCATCATGGCTTCTATAGTACTCCCCATGGTTCATTGATTTATCTTTTCTAGGTTTTGAAGAGGTCCTAGGCCTTTAGGCCTCTCTTGGTCTAGGAATTACTTCATCTCATCTAGGATTTTCTACCTTAGGTGAATGTAGTCCTTAAGTGCACTTAGGATGTTCATGAACATATGAAAACCCTACATGAGGTTGGTCACTCCAATTTTCTTCAGTATATATCTCATTAGTTCTATAATGAATTTTCTCTCTATATGATGCATTATTTCTTCCTTGTAAAAGAGACATTTTTGTTAGTTAATGATATGTGTGACTTAATATGTTCTAAAAGATAAATTGTTAATGCATTTATAGTGATCATGTATGATATAACTAATCTAGATAACTAGCACCATCCCCAACAACGATGCCAATGATGAGCCACAGGGTACCCCCTATGCCCAACCATACAAATCATAAGCATTCATGCATGATCTGGTCGAATTCCATGGATAGAACTAGTTGTGGCATCTAGATTGTTATGCCTTAATCATAGTTCACTATCTTCACACTTAGACTAGTGGTAGCTTTGTCACATATGGTTTAGTCCAAAGTGAGAAATATGATTCTTAAGGTTGTTTCAGCCTTAGGCTACTCCTAATGACAATAAAGAAATCAATTATTTAACTACTTAGTAATAAAAAGTAAATTCTAAACTAGCCTATGTGTGATGAGGGTCCGTGCCTAGCTTTTCATACACATCCTAAACCCACATATCCACTACTAGGATTACCAAGCGCTATGCTACTGTGCGAACCAAGCAATAACGCTACTGAGATTACCAAGTGAATACATGTTTACTCTCAAAACTAGTCGTGCTCATTCCACCAATTCATTAACATGCATGGAAACATAAATATTAACTAAGTACATGAAATTTATATTGCATGTAAAGTAAATTTAATCTAAGTCAAAGTGCTATAATGAATCAGTATCAATCTCAATCTTATTATTGTTCATGGAATGTGTCCAAGTAAATTGCCACTCAAATAAGACACTATACAACTAACTCATATCCATACTACAGGCACTCACTAACTATTCTTTAACACTTTAGAATAAAATTGCAAGAGTTTGGCTACTCTATTAATAAAAGAATTCTAATACATGGCGAGAGCATGCATATTATAGACTTTATTGTAGAGCTACATTGATGAGGCCTCATAAATGCAGCAAATGCTACATCGATGCAGCCCCGTCAATGGGGAACACCACATCGATGGGGCCATGTTGACAAGGACCCATCGACAAGGCCACAATGATGGTGGTTCGTCGACATGACACTTTAACACTTCATCACATGGCTATCTAGCTACTTAATGGCTGGTTTCAAAATCCTAAGGGAGAATTTATAATTTATTTTTCATACTCAGTCATGTGGACTAATCTTCCACTTTATTTTAACCACTCAAGTAAAACAAGTATTTTTGATGAGAAGTAGTTAAAGAAATTAATTCTTAGATTAAAATTTATGTATTTTTAGCATATCTATTTAAGTTCAAAAATTTTCATAATTACTTGGCATGTGTGGACTTGTACTTGTCTATCTTTAATGCAAGCGTAACTTTACTTTCTTTTTTTTTAGGTTATTTATTATATATTATTCTAGATCAATAGTGGCATAATGCCTTGATGTAATTTTGGATGTTATGTTACTTACTCTAGTGTTAAAACAATGTTTAGTTATTGTATATGTTTGACTTGGGCTTTATGGTCAACAAACTATTATTGCCTACTAAATAATTTAGGTTTTGTATACGAGGGGCTATTAGCATTGGTATTTTATAAGTAATTAATTATTTGTTTACCCCACTGCACCTATTTTTATAAATGCCTACTACATTGCCTGTAAATTTTTCTTAGCATTCTATTAATTTTATTAAGATGTGATTTAATTTCTAAGTAATATCTTTCCAGTGTAAAAGTCTAAGTTAGGGGGTATTACAACATGACTTGTAGCTAGATGGAGTTTGCCCAAGAGGATACAATTCACATGAGGTCATACTAAGAATGATGTCTTCATAGGTTTTGATATTTTTCCAACTATAGGGCACTAGCAATCATAATGCCCTTACACTAAGAAATAGTTATTTTCAAGTTTGTCTCATCTCTAGCTCACTACAAGGGGTTGTGACCCTTAGAGTGTCACAACTAGGAAGGGGTTATAAGTGGNAAAGAGGTTGTGACCCTTAGAGTGTCACAACTAGGAAGGGGTTATAAGTGGGTATGACCTAAAATGACTCATAACATGCAACTAAATACTTTTTAAAAAGCATTCTATGTGCAAAGTGTTTGAGATTTTGAGAAAGTGGCTATATAAGCTAGAAAATATCACTTAATTTGGGATTCTGATCATTTGAGGGTTACCTTGCAATTAAGAAATAGATCTCTAGAGTCAATTTTAAAGGTCTTCAAGCACTATATGAGCTCTTAGGTAATTATATCATAATTTGATAAAGAGATTATGTTTGAAAGCATTGTAGAACCTCATGCTCTACAACTATTGCAAAGTGTTGTGAGGTTTTAATATGCAAAAAGGCTTAGTACTTTCTAAATCATTATAACTTATGTATGCATGACACCTTTACATTGTATTTTGATGTAATTTCCTTTCATGTATATTAATTAGAGATCTTTTAGTGGTATTTTTATCTCTACATACATCTTTCTTGAGATAAAATTTTGAGCTTTTAAAAATCCTATGTGGATATTCAAGGATTATTGGGATTTTGGGATGGTTTTGTATTTAGTTGTATAGGAATAATTAATTAGATATGATGCCATATTAGCTTTGATATCAGAGAGTAGATTGGAATACTTAGGTCTTTCCATATCATGTTTGAAATCCATTCTTGAGGTTATGTTAACCTAATTCAAATGGATTCTTAATGTTTTGATGCTTAGATTATGTCTAGATTTGTAGGATTATGCTTATTGTATTTTGAATTGGTATGGATTATCTTAGATTTAAAATTGGATATTAGTACTTATATTAAATTTCTTCAAAAGCATTACTTCCAATATGAAATCAGTTCAAGCTATTAATAGCAACATGGAAGATCTCAAAGGATCATTACCTAGAGGATCAATGCTCATTTTGCCAAGGTAGGATCCTAGAAGGGTTGATGAATGATTGAAAGCCTAACCTCTTTTGATTGGTTGTGCTTAGGCTTGAACCAAGGTCTTACAAATTGAAAAATAAATATCTTATTATCTCTGCAAGTGGTGATTCCTATGGAAGACCTTAATGGTACCTTAAAAAATTTTATAGATAATTTAGGGTAATTGGATGCTAAACTTGATGGTAATTCATGTTCCTCTCGAAGAAGGAATGAGACTCAAGAACCACTAGTTAATGAAGATGAAGGAGAATATAAAGATTGAAGAGAACATGATAAGAAGTTTGATCATTCAGCACATGGGAGTAAAGGATCCATGCAACAAGGATTTTAAAAGGAATGAGACTTAACCCTCATGTAATATCTCAAAGAGATTCACCAATTATTCATTCATCTAAGTTAAGCTCATCTAGATATTTCAAGCAATATGATAAAAAAAATCCAAACTTGTAAGAACTTTCAAAAATACATTAAGGTTTCCTTATGTAGAATTGAAATCTTTTAATTATGTTAATTATTCACATGCATTTGATTCACGATTAAATATTTTGAACAACCATTTTAAATTGGAGAAGGTTTCCAATCATTTTAGTGTACCAATTGCTAAATCCAAAATTGAAGGTATGGCTTCTATTTAGTGCAAAAAGGAATCTCATTCATTCTTTAGGAAAAATAAAGTCCAAGTGAAAGAATGCCTAGTCATGTAGTACATGTAAAGATAAAAGTATGCGTAGTTAAAATGAAGGCAAAAGACAATGATGAAATTAAAGCATCTAAGATAAGGTGATATGGATGTGAAGGACTTATAGCTTGAATTTTATTAATTATTCCATCATTCCAAGGTGACTTGAAGTGAGTTTGAGAAAATATCTATATTCTTTAAAGGTTTGAGAATAGAATACTAGCAAGAGTTGATCTTCTATGAGCCTTAAACCTTAGATGAGACTTTTGTATTAGCTTTAAAGGTTAAGAAGAAACTTAGTATCTATGAGAGAAAGAGTAAAGAATCAGCAAATGGGAAGTATAAGGAATCAAATTTTTACAAGGGATCCAAATCTAAGGATGTCAAAGAAGACCATGTAGCATGGAGACATAAAGATAAACGTAAGAATACAAAGAATTCAAGTAATGAAAGTAAGAATTCCAAGGGTAGAAACTCTTCCAAGTTTCAATGCTTTAAGTGTAAAATGACTGGATACAATAAAGGGAGTATTTCTTTATTAGATAATCAAATGAAAGAAGGTCCAAATTATGGAGAAGAATGAGTTCTCAAATCAAGCTCCTCAAAGAGATAGTTCTAACACTCCTAGGAGAAGATATGTAAAGAATTCATTAATGGAAAATGTGAATGTAATGGAAAATCCTAATAGAAAATTGTTATTTAGAATCAGGACTAGATGTCCAAAGAATAAGAAAAGGATTCATATTTTGATTAATAAGGATGCTCAAGAAAATATGATTTCCTCTAAGCTATTTACCAGATTAGGTTTAGTGACTTATTCTCAACCTACACCATATAAGGTGGATTGGTTGTTAAGAGATATTTCTCAATATGTGAGGGAACAATGTGTCTTAAAATTCAAGATTTCTATTTTCATTGATCATGTTGTATGTGGTGTCTTACTAATTGATGTAGGGTAGTCAACAAACCTTCTTAAATCACACTTCTAGTTGTTAGTTCTAGATGAAAATTAGAACACTAAGGGACATATCAAAAGAGTTCTAGGATGCCTAAACAATGTTTGAAACATTATACAGAATCTAGAACATGCATACAATCTAGAGATATGACACAAGAGGTAAGGATGCACTCTCAAGAGAGACAAGCCTTTACAAAAGATGCTAGAACTACAAACATAGAGCATGTGAAATACTTCCTAAGTCTAGGGCTTATAATGGGGTTACAAATTATCATTGGATGACTCATTATTCCATCATAGTTAAGATAGTCCTATAGCTTTAACATTCAAGACACAAAATAAGGACTAGACACATGATAAGCCCAATGCAAAGGAATTACAAATGCATAAAATATAGACCATTACTATATTACAATAGAAGCCACCTCACTAAGAAGTTCCATGGGATGGTATCTAATAAATAAATCTCGTTGATGTAGCTTCTTGGTATGGGAAGAAGCCAAAAGTATTTGGCATGAACACGTGGAATCTCTATAATTATATTTCAAGGTTCATCATCTTGGATCAATGCTACTAGTTTTGCATATGCATTAGTCCTTGCTCTTGCAACAATTTCTTATCTATGTTTCTCTACATCTACTTAGAACTACTTATGACTTCTCTTGACGTATGAGAGCTTGCACTAGGAAACCTCCAACTTGACCACTACTCAATAAAGTCTTTACTCCAACTTCCAAAGTAGTCTACTTGTAAAATTTTATACTACGTATAGAAACTCCTCCATTATACATAAATATCTTCTTCCATCTTCTTAAGTCTCTCATCAAGTACTATAACTACTGCCTCATGGTAGACGATGTACATGTTCTGCAATTGGATCCTTCTTCTCCTACAAGGTTAGTTCACTTGTATCTGTCTATCAAAGTTTGGTATGAAATGTGTTAAATTTCTTCTTCATTTCACATCTTTTTCCAATTACATGTTCATTATCAGTTTTTAAAATTTATGTAATTTAACATCCTAGACCATCTATTTGATCAAATGAAGCTTTTTGAGTTCGTCAATCTTCATAGTTATCTTTCTTGGCAGCTCCTACTACAATTTCCAAAATCCCTTTTCTTTATGAATATATTTATCCCAAAATTGGATAATTTTTTGACTCTCATTCTTAAGTTTTCATACCTGTTAGAAAGAAAGAGTACATAATTTTCTTTGTCCTAACTTATTTTCTCCCATTCCTAGAAATTATACTTTAAGATCTAGATTTTCATCTCTAAACCATCTTTTATGAATATGGCATCTTCTTGCACCTATCATGCCTTAAATAATGTGAATTGTAGGTACTTAAACTATACCTCAAGTGTTACTATAGAAGGTGTTGAATCATGAGAATCTTAGAAATCTTTACATATGACTTATCCATGTTAAAGGCCTCAAGAAGAACCTTCTTTCTAAGCTTGGGCTTAGCCTTTTGATTTCATGATGACCAATTATTCCCTAGCTCATTGGAAAATCCTATGACTATGGTAGTTTTCCATGTTAAAATGGGCATAGTGTTTCCACCCATAAATGAAATGGTACAATTAGCACCAAGGTTAAGATGGAAATCCTCTACCTCATTTCAGTATCAATTGAAGGATTGGGTGACGTAGCCATAGAAGCTTATTTATTGTAGTAACACCTTGAGCTTCGTGGACCAAGCTCAAGGACCTAATGACAATTATTTTTCTCATTGATAGGGATCTTGCTAGTTTTAACCAATGGGATTTATCATACAAAATACAATGTGATCCGGTTATAAGCTTCAAAGATTATGTTAAGTAGATTTGCAAGAACACTCATGTATATTGTTGCATTCTATAAATATAAAAGAGATTATAATACATATTGTACAAAGAAAAGCCCATGCTACCACAATAGAGATATACAGAAAATATTTATAAATTTATATTTTATAATTTTTATGTGTTATAAGGATAACATAATAATAATTACTCTTGCATTATAATTCCTTGTAGGAATAGGCACAATGCTTGTGATTTAATCCCTCTTGGGGGTAGATGCAACACCATACATGTAAAGTAATAAATGGCTCTTAGTCATAATCTTGATTGCCCAACACCATGGCATATAATTATAACTTCCTTGAATAAGGATGAATCATCAAAACTCAATTAAAATGGAAATTAAATTAATTACTTAAATATTTTTATTATAATAATATTTAGGATATCAATAGTAGAAGAATATAAAACCATAAGCTTTATTCACTATATAAATACTAGACTCTACATTGACCAAATGGTTTTATGCTACAGAATCAAGGTAGCACTCTGACAAAGTCTAGTCATACTTGTGCAAGTAATGGCTCAAAATACACACAACAAGAAACTTAACATATTCAAGAAAGGTAGAGCTCTTCATATAAACTAGATATCAAAAGGAAAAATGAATTATCTAATTTATAAATGATGCATATGAGAGCTCATCTTGGGGTTTTATTATTTTTGAAATATAACAATAGAGGCTCATCAATGTCCCAAAGTTAACAAAGGGTTGTCAACATAGTCCTAGCTAATTGGATCATACTTTTGCACTTGAAACCAAACCTAGCCAAGAAGGGGATGATGTAGGATAGTCAATGCATCCCCCTACCAAGAAATCAAGACTTGATTCCAGATGAAACTAGAAATTCAAAGGGACATGCCAAAAGAATCTCAAGACACCCAAACAAGGTTTAAAATATCCTAAGAAGATTAGTATATGTATAAAATTCAAAAGTATGATACAATAGGAAAGGAATCTTACCTTTAAGAGGAAAACCATAACCAAACATGCTAAGAATACAAACATAGGGTAAGTAAAGCACTTCCCAAATTCAAGGCTTATAATAGACATACAAAATACCACTTGATATCTCATCATTCCTCCAAGGCTAAGTAAATCTAGTTCCATAGCTTTAAAATTCATGACATAAAAATAGGGACTACACACATGATAAAGTCAATGTTGAGGAATTACAAATGTATAATACAAAAGATGACTATGTTATAGTACAAGCCACATCATAAAGAAGTGCTAAGGGATGGTGGTTTAGGACAAAATCTCCTTGAAATGCCTACATGAAACAATAAGAAGTTAAATGTAAAAGGTGTGGATATATGAAATCTCTATGGATGTACCTTAATATCCATCATCCTGGCCTCATGGATGGGTGTCTACTACATTCATTCACACCTACGTCTTCTTGCACATCATCCATCTTCAAATCATCCTCTACCAACTCCTTTGGCACTTTTCTAAAAGATCTTATAAAGCATGTGCTTAATCCAAAAGATCAAGAGCATGACCACCTAGCTTCAAATCTCTCTCTTGAGGAGGTTCTTTCATGTATAGCTTTTGGATTTTGTAGTTTCTCTTATTCCTCCTCATCTTCAAGGACTATTGGCTCTCTTGTAAGATCATAGACCAAGAATTGAGATCTCTCAATCTCCTTTCAAGTAGGTCTATAGAATCCCAAGTGCAATCACATAAGTATGATGAGCTATAAGAATGTTAAAAATCAAGTGATATCCATAAGACATTATACTACCATTACAAAAAAAAAATAGCCATAGAAATAATAATAAGTATAATCCTTGGCTTCATGAGAGAGACATATTCACAACTATGGAATCAAGGATTATTTAGGAAAGTAAAAATAAGGCATAAATAATTTAAATAACCACTAAAATTACAAAGTACATATTCAAATTGGTACATCTTTCCTAAGAGTGAGTTATAAGACATCTAACTTAAACTACATGAACAATGGAAATAGAAAGAATAAGAATAACAGATGCTTATGAAAATTCTAAAAATCCAAACAAGGTTCAAATTAAACAAGCCATAAAAAAGAGAAAGAAGAATGAAATATTAGAATCTTATCTTTAGTGACATCCAAACTTATTGAATTTGAATCATAATATTGAATCTAATCATTCCCATGATCCTAGAACTAGGAAAAAGAGGGATTCTAAAAATATGAGATAAATAGAATATCCCAAAGTAAAATAAATACGCATAAGTGAGATGAGGTGGAAAGGAATTTTCATGACCAATTATTCAAGCTCATAGAATAGGCACTCATATAAGTGGAAGACCAATTGAGTACTTTATGTTATGTAACCACTACCATCATTGGGAGATAAGCTTAAGCTCACTTACTCATAATTCCAAGCAACCAAAGATTCATAAGTGGATCTTGCCCATGATAGACACCTACCTTTCTAACCCTTGTAAATCCCATT
>MNCI01018715.1:1452-84277 GCA_015680685.1 Gnetum montanum
TGGTGCCTTGTTGGAATTCTAACAGCCTTAGTTATGTCTAACATACTTCGAGCAGCGAGTAGGGATTCATCATAATCGTCTCGTCCATGGCGTCTATGATGCCTACGTTGTTTCCTACTCTCCCTTCTTCTATGTTGTGATTCTCTAGAGTGCCCTCATCCCCTTTCTTAGTTGTTTCATCTATGACTTCCACTTTGCCTCCCTTTATCCCCATGGTCTTTTTCTTTATGACCGCGTCTGAATATTGAAGGAGATGATGAAGGTAAAGAAGAAGGAGAACCGTCACCATGATGGTGTCTGCTACCTTTTCTTCTACGGTCTCGGCCTCGATCGCGATTGCGATTAGAATGTCCACCTTTAACATGAGTTTGTGTTCCTTTTTCGAACCCTTTGTGCTCGTGGGTATCAAAACCTGGGTTATGAATAGTGGAATGAAGGTTCTGATACACAACCTCTTGGCCAAAGTCAAGGGGAGGAACATCGTTGTGTGGGTGACTGCCTGAGGTAGGTTCACCACCCTCATTTTTGCTTAAGACATGATGGGCATCCTAGGACCACTTGCCCTTCAAATACTTATGGTGTCTCTCCTGTTGCAAGTTCCTTTGATGTGGTGCCTCTGTGGGATGGTATTCTCTCGAGTCATGGTCTTACACAACGTATTCTGCATGTAAGTGCAGCATGCCAATTCATGTGAGAGCACGAAGAAGCATGCTTGAGACTAAACGATCAGGAGGTAACACTATGTTACCTTCTAAGTCTTGCCAACATAGTTGTTCATCTTGATGGAGGATAAAGGTGAAGTCTGGTATATACTCATCAGGATGAATATATACCACTCGAACTTGTTCAGGGATTGGCGGATCAACATCGTGTATATTACGCCGCCGATTGTTTCCTATTTTAGACCTAAGCAGTGAGGCACTTTTGTACGAAGAAAGAGACAATGTGCAATGTATTCTTGTTTATTATTTTCTCAATCAACGCTAAGGGTTCATTCCAATGATGTGAATGATTCCTAAGTTCTAATTAGCGCACAAACAACTAAGTCCCCGACAATGGTGCCAATGATGAGTAGTGAGGTACCCCTATGCTCAACCATATGAATATGAGTGTTTCACGCACGATTCGGTCGAATTCCAAGGACTAAGTGCATATGCACTCTCGTGGAACAAGGATGGGTTGGTTGATTGTTATCTTCCCAAACTTACTTGTATGTCATGATTGTATGGTTAAGTTTGAGGCATATGATTTTTATGGCTTTTATGTTTTTATGTCTTACTGCTAATAAGGGAGGAGAGAGAGATAACTAAGTGACTAATTTAACTTAACTACTGATTAATTAGGCTTTAACTAATCCTAACACCAGTATCTGTTCTCACTTTCCGTACACATCCTGAACCAGTGCAACACTACTGGGATTACTAAACACTAATCGTTACTGGCTTACCAAGTGTTACACGCATGCTCGAAGTGATCATACTATGTAATTTAATGATTTGCTTAATTGATCAAAATGAATTGCTACGCTAATAACATAAATGTAAAGTGCATAAAATAAAATAAATGCATAAGAAAATAAAATAAAATAAATGTGTAAGAAAACAAATCTCAAGTGCTGCAAGGATGAATCAAAGAGCTCGTCTTTATTGTCGTACACAAGATGTGCTCAGGTACACAATGCTCGAATAAAGATCCGTCCACACTTCAACCTCATACTGCGAGCACTTGGAAAATACTCTACAAGAGTTTCGCTACTTGACTACTACAAGACTTATTTCCAATTGTGCGCTTGGGCACTGTATTTATAGACTTGGGAGCAACTACTCTAATATTTAGAGCAACCACTCTAATAATTAGAATAACTGCTCTAATAATAACCACTCTAATTATTAGAGTAACCACTCCAATAATAATAATCGCTCTAATAATAACCACTCTAATTATTAGAATAACTGCTCCAATAATAACCGCTCTAATAATTAGAGTAATCACTCTAATAATAACCGCTCTAATTATTAAAGTAACCGCTCCAATAATAACTACTCTAATAATTAGAGTAACTGCTCCAATAATACTCTACAAGAGTTTTGCTACTTGACTACTACAAGACTTCTTTTCAATTGTGCGCCTAGACACTGTATTTATAGACTTGGGAGCAACTACTTTAATATTTAGAGTAACCACTCTAATAATTAGAATAACTGCTCCAATAATAACCACTCTAATTATTAGAGTAATCACTCCAATAATAATCGCTCTAATAATTAAAGTAACTGCTCCAATAATAACCCCTCTAATTATTAGAGTAACCGCTCCAATAATAACCGCTTTAATAATTAGAGTAATCGCTCTAATAATAGAGTAATCACTCCAATAATAACTACTCTAATTATTAAAGTAACTGCTCCAATAATAACTACTCTAATAATTAGAGTAACCACTCCAATAATACTCTACAAGAGTTTCGCTACTTGACTATTACAAGACTTCTTTCCAATTGTGCGCCTAGGCACTGTATTTATAGACTTAGGAGCAACTACTTTAATATTTAGAGTAACCACTCTAATAATTAGAATAATTGCTCCAATAATAACCACTCTAATTATTAGAGTAACCACTTCAATAATAACCGCTCTAATAATTAGAGTAATCACTCCAATAATAACCGCTCTAATTATTAAAGTAACCTCTTCAATAATAACTGCTCTAATAATTAGAGTAACCACTTCATCAACAACAATCACAAACTTAAACCAATTACTAGCATAATCTCATTACCTTGTGTGCAGAATTCGACTAAGCTACGCATGAATACTCATATCTTGTATTGTTGGGTGTTGGACTACTCCATTGCTCATTAATAATGCATTATGATAACGTTGTTTAAATCTATTAACATACATAAGCAACAATATTAATATGAATGTTTGTTGATTCCTTAAACCTTGTAGTTATATTAATCACCCTAAACCTAACCATCATTAGGTTGTACTTAAATAGTTAATTTTTCAATGCAATAAGTTAAGGGAAGAGAGCTCACTTTAAGGGAGTTGAATTTCCACCCCTTGCTTGCAATGCTAAAAAATTCTCCAAAGTACCATTACCATTGACAACTACCTTATAAGGCTAGAACTATGTTTTTTTAAAAAAAACATTTTAAAGCTTTCATTTCTTTTACATCTATTTCTACTCGTATATAAAATTTGCTTACAAGTGCAAGTATTTGCATAAATTCAATGTGTTCTCTCAAAGTCTCTATTAAAAACTCCTTTAATTAAGATACCCAACCCCATTTATTTCACTTGCTACCTTTAATGGGAAATCAACCACCAACATGACAGGCTTAAAAATCACATGAAGTCTCAACCTCTAAAATAAACACTAAAGAACACAACCTTTTAAATTTTGTTAAAAATAAATAAAGAATGTTTCACACGAAATACGATGGGGTCGGGGCACGCAAGTCGCCAGAAGTAAAATATATAATGATAAATTCAGGCCAAGTTTCTTAGACAAGATACTGTAAAAAATGATGACGTGAGCAGTTTCCGAGTTTCTTATTTTGGGTCAACGCGTTAAGTTACGGTGCAAATAAATCAAAACAACCCACACTATTACTCAAAAACGGAAATAAAAAACACATGCCAAATTCCGTGGAAGCATACGTTTTTGGACCGAAATGGAAAATAAGAATGGACGAAAACAACTTTCTTCGACAAGCCTCGATGCTTGCGGTTTCCTATCGGTCAATAGGCACACAGAAATACATATTATTGTTATTGAACTGAAAATACTTTGACAGAGCTTCGATTCAGAGTCATGAACAAATTCCGTAAAAGAAGAAGGTGCAGTACTCGTAAATAAATAAATTGCATTTAGTTTCAAAATCTTACAAGTATATATAAAAAGATGTAAGCCGAGGCTGACGCAAGTCGCAAATTATAGACGTTGCAGCAGTGAGAACTTACTTTGCTTTGCCGAGTGATAGGAAGAAATCGTCCGCGTCTGATGTGGCAGGGATACAAGAGGCAGGTAACTGGGATCTAACGTTGCTGGCGCTTGTGGTTCTGCTGCTGTCACGCTGCATTTTCCAGGCACGACAGGAAGAACAAGAACGAGAAGCAGCAGCAAAGGAAAAAGCAGTTCTGCCAGCACAGCACAATAGAAGCATAATACAGCAACAGATTAAACAAAAGGTCAAATAAGTTTTGCATTGTTCTTCTTCTTGTTTTTTTCGAATTTTATTGTTTTACTTCTTTGATTCTTGTTTCTTCCAATTATTTGCTGTTATTGTTCGATTTCATTGCACGAGGCGGATGCGTGTCTTTATTTTCGTTCGTCATTTGTGTCCAGCTTTGCAAGCAAAGTTTGCTTGTTAGCATTGGCCAGCCGACGCCGACACGCTTTCCTCACTTCCTGAGGCCGCTTCCTTGGCTGCGTCGTGTGTGTTTTTTTTCTTTTTTCATCCAAAGCCGTTTCCTCCTATTTGATGCCGTCCGGCTAGCTTTTGAAGGTCTTTGAGGCAGTTTTTGCTCTGTTTTTTTTATTCGTCTTCTTTTTCGGTTTTCCATTTTTTTTGCCTTTTTTATTTTTCATATGATTATGCAACAGAAGTTCAAGTGAGGTTTTTTGGCAAGAAGGCTTTCTTTATTCTTATTATTGTTAGTCATCAGGCTCAAATTGCTGCACTGATTTAAATTGACTTCCTCATCGGCCGCTGCGCTGGTTTCTTGGCTGTACAAGGATTTCGTGTGAGTGATCCTTTGTTGAGCCTGAAGAAATTCTACTTACCTTTGGCTTTAGACGAGGAATCTTCTAATAGATTTTTTTTTTTAAAATCAGGCTTTTATTTCCTATCACTGATTGCCCTTTAAGATGTTAATGATTGATAGGGTTACAGATTCAGCAGTCTTTTGGAAGAGATCGGTGGGCGTGTGCCAAAATAGGGAAATCCAAGGGTTTTCTTGCGAGTGAGCAATTCATTCCGGCTCCAGCTGTTCCGCGCAAGGGTGTTTTTACTTCGAATTGTTAAAAATTGCGGCGGGTAAGATTTCGTTAACGCTTTAGTTTTGCATGTTTGTTAGTGATTGCCGATGCCGGTGAGACCCTAGATAAGGCAGAAATGGTAACTTCTCCCGGTTGACAATGTTATAGACCGTCAAATTTTATTGCCTGTCTACCATACTTCTTTAACGGTTCCTTCTCTTTGCCATTGGAACCTAACTACTAGCGTTTTTGGCCTTATTTAAAAATGTAGCGAATTTTTGTCTTCATTTTGCTATTAGCACGCCATTTGTCGTTTGTTAAGGCAAAGAAAAGGCTTGACGTTGTTTCTTAGAAATGTTGAAACTGCAAAGTTGTGATTTAGGAACATCACAGGCAAAGTTGCGGAGTTGCAGAGAGTTATAATGTTGCCCTCTTGGTGCTAGGTCAATTTGTAGAATCTATAATATAAGTAGGTCAATTTGTAGAATCTATAATATCTGTTCAATAAAAGTATAAGATCTGTTCAATAGATTCAATGAGTCTTCTAATGTAATAAAGCTAAGCTTCATTTCATTTCAATATAGTGAAGGTTAGATTTTTAGAATATGAAACTGAAACTGATTTTTATTGCATCCCTCAGAGTCTGGAATTTTGGCCTCTGAAGCAAAGGAAGATTTTGCCATATTTTGCCTATTGCAAAATGCAGACAAGTTACTGAATCGTTATGCCATATTAGTTGGGTATGAAGATTTGATGGAATAGGTACATGCTTACCAGATATGTTTTCCCTACTTTTCCTTTCATTGTTCGGACAACTGTTTGTCAATGGAGATGAATAAATTTGTATACAATGTTCATATTCTTTCCTCACCATTTATTGTTTTTTTAAAAATAAATGTTTAAATGGGTTGCTAGTGTCATTCATGGTGTGATCGGACTTAGTGTATGGTTAAGAGAAAATGACAGTTTCTCTGGTTATTGTTCCCATAAGCCATAGCCAAGCATAATAAAATCTCACGTGCATTTACTTTCCTACAGGCATGTTCCTCAGCTGAATCAGAAACGAGCAGAAAAACAAGCCGCTGGCTTTTAAAAGCTTCATACGACAAGATTTTGCTTAATAGAATTCCACAGTAGAGATGTACAGTGGTTGTTGAATGCAAAGCTTGCACCTAGAACATAAGCGCAAACTGTAAGAACAATGACGTGTTTTGCTAGTTAGTTCTTTTAACTGTTGGCTACATATGAACAGAGCTATCATTGGTATTTTGACTTTTTATTTGTTTAGTAGTTTTGACCCGGTGTGTTATTTTTGTTTCCAGACGGCTCTCTTATAACAGACCATTTAGGATGGCTTAAATAAATGCTGTTGCAGAGTCATTGGGTACTTTTCCAGCAATGAAGGAAGTGATTGTAAACGTTGCTGAATCGATACAGCACGATAACTCTGACTATGTTAGATTGACTTATTATAATGAACCAGAACCTGAGGACTGCGAATCCCAACTTCCTAGGCAAAAGACAACATCATTTCCTTGGTGGTGGATTAAAGTTATTATTTTAAGCCTTTGTATTCTAGCAGCTGCAGCTTCATTCATTTACTGGGTTATGCCATTTCTTATCGATAAGGTATTTTCACTTATTAAAAATTTGAGTTACAAAAGCTGAGATATTTAATAAAATTGTTAAATATGTAGCTCACGAAGATGTTTATGGAAATCTAACTAAATACATCAGGTTCTACTTGAGTTGCTTTCTACTGTCTTAACATATTGTCTCAAAGACCTATTTTCCAAATGTATGTTTCTAGGTAATTGTGCCTGTTTTGGATTGGGAGGAATCCAGCTTTAGCACTCCTGTCCTTGTGCTTGTACTGATAACATGTATGGCACTGTTTCCCGTGTGTTTTCTACCGTCAGCACCTTCAATGTGGCTAGCAGGAATCACTTTTGGTTACGGATATGGATTTCTCGTTATCATGGCAGGAACCGCTGTGGGCATGTCCCTGACATACTTAATTGGGTCTTTTAGCCATGACCGGGTTCAGGTAAAAGATAACGCCTTATCACATTTCAGTTCGTTCTTGTTTAAGTCTGCATTCACAATTTTTTTATAATTGGTTAACATCCAGAGTTGGCTTGAAAGATGGCCCAAGAAAGCTATTGTGATACGATTAGCAGGACAGGGTAACTGGTTTCATCAGTTTCGGGCTGTTACTCTCTTAAGAATCTCACCATTTCCTTATCTACTTTTCAATTATGCTGCTGTTGCAACAAATGTGAATTACAGTCCATACATTATGGGTTCCATTGCTGGAACAACACCTGAAGTATTTGTCACCATCTACAGGTTAGTATCCATCGTGATTCGGTGTGGTTAATTTTCTTTTTTGATTCTCAATATAGATATAATTTTTTAATTTTTTAATGATACGTGTAACATTTTGTTAAAGCATGTTGTTCAGAATATACTGGGGATAAGAATGAAAATGAAGATTTGTTAATAAAACTAAGATAAAGTAACATAGAAATAAATTTTCAAATTTTTAATGATATGTGTAACATTTTGTTAAGGCATGTTGTTCAGAATATACTGGGGGATAAGAATGCAAATGAAAATTTTTTATGAAAGCGAAGATAAAATAGATCATATGGCATGTGGTAATGTAATATACACCGTCTTTGAAGGAAATTGGAATGATTAGTATGAACAAAACCTAATGCCAAATATTTCGCAAAATAGGCACGGGCATAGGAGGTAAAAAGTATAGATATTGTAAGGATAAAATTCCTCTCCGAACATCCAAAAAGCTGTATGCCCTGAGAGAGCCTTGGGCAGCTGGGAAGCAAATTTTCATAAATTTGGAAAAAAAAAAAAAACGTCTACTTCAACTAACGTACCTGTAGGTACAACTGTATTACAATTAGCTAGAGCAGCTAAATTAATTGCAAAAGAAGGCTGATATATTGCTTTAAAGTAAACTTCACTGTTTGCCAAATAACTGCACCAATAACTGAATAATAGTGTAATGTTATGAAATCAAAAATACTGAAATAAAATAGGTTAAGTTCAAATTATTTTTTCTTCGAAATATAAATCCATAAAAATATCTAATGATAACTATTCAATCCTTGATTTTATAAAATACAGAATATTTTCACTCTATGAAACCAATCTAAATGCAAGAAAATTGTTTAACAATTTCAGAAGTTAAAGTTCTTAACATCATTTGAAATGCTCACTAACATATTAATAATGTATGTCACTATACTTGATTGCAGTGGCCGATTACTTCGGACTCTAGCTGATGTTAAATGTAAAAGGCAACATCTAACATCTATCCAGATTATTTCAAGCTCTTTGGGCTTTTGTGTAGCAGTTGGCACAACCGTTGTTATCACACTGTATGCTAAGAGAGCTTTACAAAAGCTTCAATCCGAAGATCATTGAAATACACTATGGATATGGAATCAAGGTAAAAACAAAATTTAGCTTCCTTCCGGCACTCTAAAGATTTTTTTATTTAAACTGTTCTTCTATACTGAAAAGATATGTATACTTTCCATGCAGGGGAAAGTTCTGATGAGTAATTTGAAAATGCACTCGATTGAAATTTCTACCTGAAGGTCAATGTACTGGAAAGCATATTCAAGATTGATCATTCGATTGGATTATGCCAGAGATCGTTTGTCGTCAAAAGGGAATTGACATTATTTGAAAATGTTAGAAGCAAATACCAATATATAAAAAATTGTTTCTTTTCCTTCATTTATTTGTGGAGATTCCGTCCAATTTTTTGGCACAGATGAAGCTGTGTATACAAGTCAAGGAAAACTTGACAACAATTATTAAATGGCAAATGATGTGAAGGTACCATTCTCATTTGATCTTCAATGTAAACTCTTTTACTGTGAAACCCTTAAGCCTCAAATTTTGAGGTAGGCTTTGGGTTGGGCAAACATTATGAAATGCTGAAACAAAGCCATTTGATTGTTAGCATTCTTTGGCTGAGATAAATGAAAACCTGATGGTTTTATTACTAAATGCCCTAAACTGAATATATGTTTGAAGTCTTTTTGTAATGTTACATCCTACATGTTCAGACTAAACTGATTTAAGATTATAAATTTTGTTCGGTTACAACAGCATGATATTATAGGAGTGACAGCTGAATTTTCCAAATTTGTTTTTATGAAACACCGAAACAGAACATTATCTTTGTGAACCAAAAACTTCGTACTTAGAATTTAGTTGAACAAAATTTTCCAGCTTGTTTTTAAAGTAAAAATCACCTTTCAAATGGGTTGGTTATGTGTATCATTCAAATATTCAGTATCAATGACTTAAAATATTAAGATGGATTAGACCTGCAGAATCATAATTTCTGGGTCTATTGAATTTTTTCAATTGGACCATTTGTTATTGAATATTTAATGTTTTTGATTGTCAGTAGAACATTATAAAACAGAAATCACTGATTGAAATGATTAACCCAATGATAGTAATAACAGCGTTTCGTATTTGATCAATGGCTGAATCAAGATTCAAATACTATGAGTCCACTTGTTTTGCTACTCAAACCATAATAGAAAAATGAATACTCTGGAAAGTCACATCAATTGCAAAAGCCATTATGTTCTGACAATCATGAGAAGTACGATGGGAAACTAAGCTCTATAAAATCAAACAAGGAATTGAAAAAAAAAAGATCACAAATGAAAAACATTTCCCATCATTTTCTTGGAAAGAACCAAAAAAACAAGTATAGTATTAATCAACAGACTATACAAAATAAGAATCAGAGGCACCATCCCTAACCAATCTATCTCTCTTTTTAACTTGCACTAATTGATAGGAATGTACGAAGTGAAAGATAGACTGATAAAAAATGCGTCTGTTCAGACTCGTAACAGACCGCAAGATCAGAGCAAGAAGCAAAAACAAAAACACAGTAACCGCAGTCAGCGCCGGCTGCTACTCACAAAACATTAATAAGGGAGACACATTTTCGTCCCATGAAACTGATGGATATACATAACCAATATACCCGCTACTGTCGTTAAAAAGTAGCATTTATAGATGTATCAGGCATTTTGAAAATTAAGATGGATTCGAATATCAGTCAACTGTTTAAACATAAAAGTTGAACTCTGAAAAGTTCCTGTATAGAATGTCAACCAGATATTTCCTAGAAATTGGAATGAATTTTCTAGTTTTGAGTTTCTTTTGGATATTCTCTCCTGTTTGTTTTCCTTGAAAGAAAAACACTTGCACATTTTAATTGCAATTGATGCAATTGCTGAATTTAAAAACATGAAAAAATAGAAAAAGCATAACATTTTCCCAAAAAGGATTGAATTAATTAACAGAAAACAAATTATACTCAAATTTATCTTGCATTGAATATCCTGTCATCCGCCCGTGCCCACATGATTTGCCTCACCTCATTCAATATCCGTGGAAACTCATAAAACACGGATGATTGTGGCCCATCTAGCCCATCTCTACTAACTCTGTTGTTTCCAGATATGTTATTGCAAGGACTTCCACCAATAATAAGATCAAAGCCATCGGTTTGTTCTACAAGATCTTCTAATACATCCCTTGTCAACTGTCTAACATCCTCCTTTTCAATCAGCCTGCCTGTTTGGCCAGTCTTCTTCCACCAACTGGTTAGAATAAGTCTATTTTTGGGACATATTTCTACAGAAACTACACATTTCAGATTAATTCCGACTCGGTGTAAAGCAACCTCTGCTCCCCCAATTCCTGAAAACAGAGATAAAACTTTGATTCCATCTGAATACAATGGTTTCAATGCAGATAAGTGATAAGCAACTGTGTCTGTTTGGAATGAATTTCCCAAACAGTAGAGCCTATCTGTTCTAGAAGATGCTCCTCTTGTGTGATCCCTTTCAAATCCCAACAAAAGTTCTATTTCATGAGGTTCCAAGGGCGCCATTTGATTTGGTCCAACCCAAACAAGATTCCACTTTTTACATTGTTCTAATATATATGCTTTCTCGGATATATTTGGCCTGCCATGTGTTCTATTCATAATCTCTCTCATCTCTTGACATAAAACATCGCTTCCTCTATTTGTACAGATACAATTAAGCTTCACTCTGTCATCCCATGATGGCCAATATTTTTTTGTCTCGGGGAGGGCTTCATGAATTGTCATAGGAGGGATAGGCAAAGCTTGAAATCTTCCCTCTACAGGAAGGTTGTGAACATAACCACGTGGCCTTCTTGAAGCAGAAAAGAATTTGGAATCAACAAATTCTACATCTATGCCGTCAAAATGTCTACATATTGTCTTCCAAACATCTTTTGGAGCAGTTGCAACATTTTCAAAGTAAAAGAAGGGTGGCCCCTCCATAAATGGCTTTAATTCTCTTGGGCGTCTTCCTAGAGTTCCCGGAAGACCAAATCCTGTAAGCCCTCTCATACCTGGATCATCTATTTCTGTTTTTTCCTGTTCAGGTTCACTGATTGGTTTGGGCCTTGCATTTTTAAACAACTTCCTTTGCTGGGAAAGAGTAAGCTTTTTCTGCCCTGATGATGAGCCAATTTTTGAGATATTAAAATCTCTCTGTGAAAGTTTTGGGACATCAAATTCTTTCTCTGTGGCTTTTGGGATGTCAAGTGCTTTCAGTTTTCTCTTTCTCAACTTGCTTGAATACAACTCTTCTTCTAACCCGGCAAGCCCCTGCACAGTGAAATATCATAAAGAAAAATTATGTGCTGTGTGTTAAAGCAACTATGGATCTTTATCATCAAAGTTTGCAGAAGAAATCCAACTTTTTCTCAATCTAAACAAACAAGCAAAAAGTATCAGACAATAACGAATAATAAAGTGTAAATAGATTGAATTAATATATAAAAGCCATCGATACAACAATGTACAATTGTGCAAAGTGCTGCTCATCAAACGAACATCAATATATTTTTAATAAACTTTCAAGTTTTGCTTAATAATTGTCCAAAGATCCCATGATACAGCCTTTTGAATCTTGTCTCCATCTTTTTCATTTTTTTTAAAAAAGGTTTTCTCATTTTCTTGTCAAGAGAGAAATGACAAAGTGAGAACAACACTTGTAAAAAGGGTGACGTCATTCTTGAAATTGTGAATTATGGGTAAGTATGAGAAATGAGATCGAGCTTTGCTTCGTTGAATATGTTGCAAATGGTATCAATAAAAGAACGGCAGGTATTTGTTCTTTACTTTCTTGATCATGTCACTGTTTATGAGCAGAAAATTTTCAGAACTGCAAACCTTTCACTCTTGGGGAATTCTGCAAAGATTTGCGGATAGTGGGCTGAAATTTAATATGACGCCTTTTAAGAGGAACACCATCATACCATTTAGCAAAAAGGTGGAAACTGTTATCGAACAATATTGGAGAGCTTCTGCATTTCCGTTAGAAGCTGTTCTTGAGCAATTTTTTTTAAATAAACAAGTAAAAAGATAAATTTAGCAATAAAAATAGAAGATTTGAGGTAAAATTACAAATAACTTGGCGTTTTTGATATCAACCAAGAACCATGATCAAATCTCCATTGCATAAGCTTTGAATTACAAAAAGGTATGTTGTTTTGAATTGGTTATAAAATGCTTCTTGGTTAATCAGGAAAGCATCTAACTGAAGATCTTGAAAGTTGAGCATTTTAGAACATGTGGACATGAATTTACAAAAGAGGCTGCCCTCAGGAGATGAAAATTGATACGATAACACAAGCATTTTAATCCAACTATATGCTGCAAATGTGGCTCAAAATTACAACCTATTTATTGATAAAACAGTGAGTTACGGTAGAACTACAATACAATAGGCAAAATCTCTTAAAGAGAGATGTTCAAGACTTGAAGGTCTTTCTCCAATCTGTCATTATTGTATTGAACCGATTTTACTCCAAACAAGAGAGTGTTGCTAAGAAAACATTAAAGCTTACCAGCCAAGTTCAAATTACTAGAGGATGGGCTGATAAAGAAAGTATTCATGCCCCTGTTCCAACTGTACTTACACCTAAGAAATATATGGATGAATTAAGCATGAACTGAACAATGCTTACATACCGATTTCATATCCCAGGAACAGATGATATTATTGAAGCTGTTAAGAGTTGCTATCACGTTTTGTAAAATTGATTTTTAAAAGTGAACACTGAAAACTACTAATGGTCTTTACGAAAGAGACATGCCTTCAGGTCTTGCTAATGCTTCAGGAACTTGTATAAGATGCATGCATAAGGTTGGAAGGAATTCACTGGACACTAAGCAATGCAAGTTTCTTGTAAATTAGGATACAAGTCTGATTTCAACGAACAAGATCAACTTCGATTTAATAAGAGGCAAGCAGTTACGAAATAGCCTACGCCAAAGTCAGTCAGTCGGAAGTTTTCCTCGCTGTCCAAAGTAACTCGGCAAGAAAAAATCTAGTTTTGGATTTGAAACAGTCTACTTGCAATAAAGATGTAGCCTGTACCCTAGTTTGATACCATAGATACAGCATTCAAGTCTGATATCATCAATGTTCCTAACTCATACGTCACTTTGAATGTAAATAAGACCGATCACCATTTCATCATCATGCTTTTCCACTTTGTTTTCTTATCATGGGGTTGTTACCATTGGCATAACATTGCATGTATCGTCATGTTATTATTACATGCAGTCTCCATAATACACTACAGGATAAGATAGAATTTGAAGCAGGTTGAACACAGCTCTGGTTTTTTGTTATTGATTTCTTTATTTGATTGCTTTTTTTTTTTGAGTTTTAGCTCGTTAATTAGGGTGTGGACAGTGGAATCGAGAACAAGACCAAGAGTACTGCTTAACAGGTGGGACAATATTGAACTTAGTTCTGTAAATCAACTTACATGTATTATTCACATATTTCAACTAATGCACAGCATGGCAATATAAAGCAATGCATACATGTATAATAATAAATACTTTGTCATAAATAACTACCATGGATAACAATAACAGGTAGATTTTCCAGATAATAAGGATTTTAAGTTGCAATTAAATGATGGTAAACAAAAAATCAAAGCATAAGCTTAGCACACAACTAAATAAATATTTTCAGAATCCAATATTAAAAATATAATCAGAGATTTAGAATTCAAAGGAATCAGGCATGTAGAAAAGTCAATCAAAGTTTCTGACTACGATAATTAAGTGATTGAAGCTGGGACTCTCGAGATATCCATCATGCTTTTAAATTAACAGTACCTTATCCATAAATTTTTGAATGATATCGTCTTCCTCATTGTCATTGTTGCGTTCCTTCTTGATGTCCTCCGTGTTATAGTCTTCCCCGCTATGGTCCTCCCCATGTAGATTGGCCTCTATAAAGTCAATCAGTTGTTCTATGGGTGTTTCAAGCCCTGCACCATGTATGTAAAAAGAATGTAATTCAGGAAATATTAAAGGTATAAATAAAATGGTATTAATAACATTAAATAAATAATCACTTATGTATAAGAGATGGATGAGATGGAAAGCAGTCTCACAGGGTTTGGTCTTCAGGGTTTGGTCTTCTGGTCATGTGCTAAGAAGACCAGAAATGCACTTGTCAGAAGACATTGCATTGTTAAAATCAAGGGTAGACAACAAAAAGGGACTTAAACATGCATGGTTTGCAAACATAAAGAAAGACATCCAAGATTGGGGCATAAAATGCTTATTTGGCTCTTAGTAGAAGTGAATGGTGGAAAAGAATTCATACAAACAACGAACAGTAACATTCCGTTAGAAATCAGTTTTTGTACTACTGCAGAATCCTATTAATTCAACACATTGATTGCTAGAATCACAATATTTAATTCCAATCTACTTACATTTATACACAAGAGATCATATATAAAATCATAATTTTATATAAATAACTTGCTAAAAGGTTCATGAAATACTCCAAAAATCTTCAAGGTGAGCAACCATGAATACCTAGTGGGTTAATCATTGTTGAAGAGCCAAAGTTCTTAAGTAACAGTTACCTTTGAAAAGTATTGACAATTTAAGAGATCAACTGAACCCAGATAAAAATGTTAATTAAAGTACCATGAATCTTGTCTAAACCCTTGCATCTAATGGTAAAGATGATCCGCCCCATGCTAGCCACAAACTCATCCGTGACTCCTAGGTCTACAGCATCCTATGATTCTATAGAAGATCTAAACATATATACGGTCAACCTATCTAAACACATACAAACAATGACATTGCAATGTCCACAACCTAAAATACAAAAATACCATTCACATTAACCAAATATCAATATTATTATTTAAATTATAACTATTGAATTAAAAAAATAATGGTTTCTACAGATTTTTCCTCATCTATTTCATATACGCAGGCACTAACAAACTAGACACTTTTCTAGCGTGTTGCTTTCATAATAACAAATCTTTGTTTAAGAGTCCAGAGGATTTAGCCACTTTGGTCATGGGGACTATCAGAAAGTAATAAAATAACAAGAATTGGCAAAACATTTTGTTTGTTTGTAGTCTACACCCTGCAATATCATTTCTCTGATATTTCATTCTGTCAATCTGATGTATAATTACAGAGGTACCAAGTGAAGTCAGTTCAATCATTCATCACAAATTTCCAAAGATAATTTATACAGATTGATAATTCTGAAAATACCTATTTTTTCATGAAACTGAAATTAAAATTTTATAAAATCTGTACAGACCTAAAGGATCCTTAAGATGAATTATTTATACAAATTACATCACTATCGACATTTTCAGACTACATATGAATGTATACAATAACCATGTATATATGTCCCAATATATTAATTCATAGAGTTGTAATATTAAAGGTTATTGTTTGGAATGACAATAAGGTGTTGGTTTCTCAAATTGTAAAGCATGTAAGGCATGAGTTTGAGTCTAGGTGCAACTAAAGTGGTTAGGCTTTCACTCATCTACACGCCATCCAATATTCTAGTTACATCTTTTAGAAAAGAAAGTCAATTTTATAACATTTCAATAACATGGTTCTCATCCTCTACTACTAGTTATAAGAAAAGTTGATATAGTCAATCATTTTTGCCATATATTCTTTCATCTTCTAGTTTTAACTTTAAAATGACGAGATCCCATTCTAAATTAACTAATCAGTCTTTTAATTCTCACAGAGATTGATGCATGTAGATATTGGACATTTCCATCAAGCTTGCCAACTATGTTAAAATCACAACAGAATTTGGTTTCTTTTGAATTTTGGCTTTTCCCAACCATTGCTCCGCACCAAATTCTTCTGTTTGTTATGAATTCACTATTGCATCTAAAATATGAATGTCCTACTTTTGCAATCACAACTTTCATTTCCAGCACCAACTTTATTGATTGAGTATTCATAATTACCTCTTTTTAAAGCTTGTTGCCATGTTTAGTGATCTAATCGTAGACTAGAAACCGGTACTTCACCTTGGTAGCATGTTAGCCTTTAGTAAAAATAATACGCATTAAATTTAAGCTTTGGTTTTATATTCATTTTAAAAGAACTGTTTGTAAATCTATTGTACATTCTGCTGTAAACCTTTGGCTAAGGATGAGCTTAAAACTATACATGCATATAGGCTGTACGATAGTTTGGAATAAATATTTTCAACTCTCCTATGATCACAAATCTCCTTTTCTGCAGTTGCTCTTTATTGCATAAAAAGCTTTCAATGATTTGCAATGCTTTTTGATATGTATTGAATTAATTTGTAGTTTAAGAATCATTTTAATCATAAAGGAGTTTGTAGCCACAAATTTTTTTATTTAGCTGAAAATCATAATCTGTCTTGTTCCGCATACCACAATTTTTGTCTTCTCAACATTCACTTTCATCCCTAGATGCTTACAAAATTTGACTCATACATATAGCATTTCTTGCAGCCTTTTCTATGAATCTCCAATTAGTGTCACATTATCTCCAAAAATCAAGGGACAATGTACTAGGACTTGATCTATTTCAATAGCATTTAGTTGAATAAGAAGAGGATTGTTCCGCATATCCAATTCCTTCATCCCCAAATGCTCACAAAATTTGTCTAATACCTGTAGCATTTCTTGACCTTTTATAGGAATGTGTAGTTAGTGTTGCATTCTTTGCAAAACTGGGAAAACGTAATTGGGCTTGCCCTACTTCGATAGGGTACTGGTAAAAGAAAAGAGGACAACCTATTCTAGATTGTCACAACAATTTGCTATATGACTACTCTCTTGTACAGGAATGTAACACATGCCTTAATGGCTGTCTTACTTTAGATGCTAACAAACAAGAACCATAAAATTCTAACTGAAAACTAGAAAAGGATATAGAGTAGTAGACAAGGATTCCAGCCAGTGGATTGCTGGTAAAGCATTAAAGATGGAGGACAAGATTAAGATACGAAAACTCACATGCTCCAATTGGCATATTTGGAAACTTCAGATGATAGACATCCTATATCAAGAAGAACAATGAAGCACCCATCAGAGTGTGGCATTCTATCAAGAAGCCTCAAATATGAAACAAGAAGATGGGGATAAGTTAAATAGAAAGGCTTTGTCTCTTATCAGACCTTGTTTGTTGGGTGAAACTAGACCAGAGTATATGAGCAATCGTTAGGAACATCATCATCATCATAGCCTTGGTCCAAATAAAATTGGGTCAACTAGTAGTCATTGGAAACAAATAAACTTTTCTAGATGAGAAGATTATTTAAGTTAAAGGAAAATGCTACAGTGGCACAACATCTCTTAGAATTTTATTATTGTTTTTCATAGCAAAAGTCATTGAAGATGGTTTTGGATGATGTGGTAAAATCGTTGTTGTTGGCATTATCTCTTCTAGATAGTTGAGAAACAATGGTTACAATGATTACAATAATAAGTACAGCATGTTTGAAGCTAGATTTCAACACTACCAACAATATTGTTGGATGCTAAAAAAAAGGTAACTACACAATCTCCATCATCTAGAGAAGAAGCTCTAAGTATTGAAAATAGAGGAAGAACACAACAAGAAAGAACTTGAGGCAAAAACAATGATGCTAGAAGCAAAAGTAAATCACACTCGCAAAAAAGAGAGATTTTTCTAGTGTTGTCACAAGCTTATGCATTTGAAAAGGGAAAGGACTTCTGAATTGTCCTGTTCTAAAGGAGAAAAGGAGAAAACAAAATTAGGCTACCTCACAAGAAATGTCAAGTACACTCTTGATAATTCTTTAATAAGTAGTAAGTTTAGTGAACCTAATGTATGGATAATGAATTCTGGAGCATGTGTTCATGTATGTCCGTACAAAGAAAATTGTAAGACATTTATAGAAGTTAAAAATGCCATTGTTCATTTGGGTGACAACATGAATGCACAATCCAAGGCATTGGTGAGGTGTTAATCTAGCAAGGAGATGGAAGGCATTCAACTCTCTAGAATGTTAGGTACAACTATGTGCCATATTTGAAGAAAAATCTAATTTCAATAGGCCAATTAGATGTTGGTGGTTTTAAAACAGCATTGGGTGAGAGCTCTTGGAAGGCAACTGATGGAAAAATGACTACCTTGAAAGAGCAGAAAATTGGTTCTTTATATGTACTTTAAGGAAGCTGGGAAAATGGAGAGATCATAACTGTAGGGCCCTAATGACATCTTTAACTTTGGCATCATAAGCAGGGACACTTGAGCAAAAGTGAAATAAAGATATTGCAATCTAGAAACATTATTCCTAAATTTTCTACCACTATACTTTCATTTTGTGAAGATTGTATCATTAGCAAAAATCATAGGGCTTCATCTGAACAAAATGGTTGCTTAGAATTGGTTTACTTTGATGGTGTTGGTCTAATAAATCCTATCATTTAATGGTGATTGTCATTTTAGAATATCTATAGATGATTCTTCTAGAAAGTTTTGGTTCTATATTATGAGAAGCAAGGAGCAATCTATAGGTATGTTTAATTTGTTTAAGGAAAGTGTTGAAAATAAAACAAGAAAAAAATTAAGTGTTTGGAAACAAGGGCTGTTTCATGGGAGCAAGGCCAAACGCATTTGGAACGTGATTATAAAAATCAATTAAACATATAAAAAAAATTCTTCCCTAAACTTTTAAGATTTTCTAAAAAATCTATAAATACTCAAATGATGAAATTGGAATTCAATGAAACCCTGTGTATCAAAATACAATGATTTGCTAATCTAGAAATAGAAAAGATGTTACCAATTTCAATGTAGCAATGTCCATTTGATTATTTATGGAAGTTTTATCATTGCCATCTACTATTAACTCTACTTGAAGTAATGGTAAAGTACTTGTTTATCAAGTTGTAAGACTTGGGTTTTAGCTTGAGTGCAAACACTTGAAAGAGGTTAGGCTTTCGCTTATCCATTGACCATGAAAAGACCTTTCCTTCGCAAGATGAGCGTTGAGCCTTCAAGTGATGATCCTTATACTATTAATTGCACATTTATATCATCTTTGACAAACACAAATGCATTTTCCAAACATTACTAAGATTTTTTAAATGTGCAAAGGGACTATTGTCTAGGTGGAGGTTCCATCCAATTAGGAGCACACTTCCATGAAACATTGATTACCAAAGGGATATTCAAAAGTAGGGATGTCTATTTTAATGAAAATGTAATGTATGTATAGCTTGAACAAGAAGCTAGAAACAAACATGTAAAAATTGATACATGCAAAATTGTTTCAAAAAATTCATGGTAACATGTACAAAATCAACAATGTTTTATAATGTCGTATTCTAATTTGATAAGCCATTATGATTATGACATGGATGGTGGTTACACCAACAACAGTGACAAACAAAAACAAGATGATTACAACTAAGCATTATGAAAAAAACATTGGTGAAACACCTAAACATCGGGAAGAAAATGTTGGGAAAACACCTCAACATTTGGTTTGTAGATCTACATAATTTAACAAGCCAATTTGAATAAGAACAATTGGGTGTCAAAAAAACACATGCTTACATTAAGATCTAGAAAAGGACATAAACATGCTTACATTAAGATCTAAAAAAGGATATATACATGGAACATCGAAAGATATTGTAGATCAACATTAAGATCTATAAAAGGACATAAACATGCTTACATTAAGATCTAGAAAAGGATATATACATGGAACATCGAAAGATATTGTAGATCAACAACAACCATATTATGTTTGCGAGTTAAAAATGAGTTTATATGGGCTTGGTACAAGAAGTATGCTATGTTTATGCATGAACTTCAATTTGTAAAGTCTGATGTTGCTCATTGTGTTTGTTTATCATTTATGATTTTATGTTTTTTAAAAAGGTTGGGATATTATTATTATATATTGATGATATGTTGATTACCGATAATGATGTAGTTGAAAATAAAAATCTGAAAGCCAACATGTCCAATAAACTTGAAAAGATTAAACAAATCTTGGATACGTAAATAAAAAGGGATAGGGTGCAAAGGAAGTTATGAAATGTTGCATTGATTTAACATGCCTTCAACAAAAGCAATTAGTACTCCCCAAGAACCATGATTTAAGTTGTCAATGGAAGTTTGCCCTATGCTAAGTGCTGATAAGAAGGTAATGAGAAAATTACCATCTAAATCAGCTACAGTTTGCATAAGGCTACATATAACACATGTAGTGGGGTGGTAATTAGATATATGCGCAACTCTGGAATAAAGGATTGGAACATTGTTAAATGGATACTTAGTTTTCTAAAAGGTACTATACTCATTGCTTCTGTTTTGGTGGAACTAATTAGAACTTTGTTGGATGTGTAGATGAAGATAAGGGAGGCAACTTTGACAAGAAAAAGTCTACAACAAAGTATGTTTATATCCTTAAGGAAAAGCCATTGATTGGATGTCTACAAAATTTGAGTATGTAGTGCTAGCAAATGCTGGTAGGCCAGGATGTATCTGTGAAGTTTCTTAAAGAAGTTGAGCTTGAAACAAAATCATATGATTTGCTATGTGATAGAAAAAGTGCTATATTTTTAGCAAAGAATGATGCATGTCATGCAAGGACTAAACATATGGATGTGAGATATCATTACATAAGACATACAGTTGAAGAAAAGGTTTTAAATCTAAAGAAAGTCCATAAAGATGAGAATGCAATGCAATTGATATATTCACAAAGGCAATTTTTGTGAAGACAATTATGTTTTGCAAAATGAAGATAGGATTGGTAGAGATATGATAAATAAATTTGAAAAGCAATGCAGATTTGACTTCAACTGAGAGATTTTATATAATGAAGTCAAACCCTACACCATACTGAATTCTCTCCCCCTAATATCCTGTTAAAGTAGTTGGTAGCTACCTCCCCTGATCTTTTTATATTAGTTATAACTGGTTGTGGTTATTTGCCCTTAATTGATTGTATCTGTCTGTCCTTGATTGATGGCCTTGACTGTTTAAATCATTTAATTTCTTACCCATGATTTTTGGATGATGGGTGGTAGGGGCTATTTAGAAAATGGGGAAGAAAGCTGTGAATACACAAATCACACCATTCAAAATAAACAATCAAATTTGCCTACATTTCCACGCACCAATGTTTCCATTCATATTTGAGGCATTTTACCATGTAAATCTGTCTCATATTCTACTTTTTTTGTCCCTCATAGTTTTCGGTTGGCATTTTGAGGTTTTGATTTGTCAGCATCTACACCATATATCAATTATTGAGGCATCTGTTTAAATTAATTTGACTTCCAATCCTAATAGACCTTGTTTGAAACATGTTTAAATGGACATTATGTAATCTAGGGTACACTAGGGGCATGATTTAAGCTATTAGTTGTTAGGGCACACCCCAACACATTTACTTCAAGCATCTGTTGAAATTAATTTGACTTCCAATCCTAATAGACCTTGTTTGAAACATGTTTAAATGGACATGTAATCTAGGGTACACTAGGGGCATGATTTAAGCTATTAGATGTTAGGGCACACACCAACACATTTACTCCAAGCATATGCTAAAAAACTTGGGGATACAAGATGAATAGTTATTGTGAACCTACTACTTCATGGAAACTATTTATATAATTGTTTGTTAATTCCTATATTGGACTATTGTCAATGAGTCATTGGTTATAGCTTGATTAAGGCTTCTAGAGGGAGGCATGCTATTTTATATGGTTCTAAATGTTGGATAGTACAAAAGAGGCATGAACAACAAATTATTCTAGCAAAACTGCAAATGCTTGGATAGATGTTGAATTTTACAAGAAGGAAAAATTGCACAATACAGACATTATAGTAAGGTTATAAGTGGCTTCTATTTTAGATTAGCTATACAAATGTTGTCTTAGATGGTTTAGGCAAGTGCAATGGATATCAAGCAATGAGCCTATTAAAAAAGGTTGCTACATCACAATTATGGGAATGTGATTGAAAGAAAGACCAAAAAAGAAGTCTACAATTTGGAAAAAGATCATGTAAGTTGGTATCTTGTTAAAATAAAAGCACCAATACAACATATAAACTCTTAGAAGTTGGCCAATCTAGACCAAAACCAATTGGTACCCGTGTGCAATTGATATAACTTACATACAATTTAACATATGCTTTGGTCAAAACCAAACCTCATAATTGAATTTAGCAATGGACATACCGTTGATCTCAAGAGCATTAGACACATAGTTCTCTGCATATCCCATTTCCATTAAGCATGCTTTTAAATCGCCCTCTTCCTGGTTCATTAGTATAAACGTTAATATCTTTGATATATGCCAAATGCTTACAACTTAAATACATGAAACTGAAAATAAGTATTTCATGTTTCATTATGTCCATGAGAAGATAGGACACGGAAGGATTTATTTGACAAGGCTTATTTTCAACCATTTCTATTAGAGAATTCCTATATATCTTAGTATAACCCAGTGGGTTTGAACTTGGGACCTAAAGAACAAAAGTTGTAGTCTCATTAATATGTACATCTCATTATAACACAGGCCATAGGTACAAAAAAGGCAACCCTCAGTATATATTGACCTTCCTAAGGAGTTGGTGAAACAGGTGATTTAAATGCATTTACATTTAATAGTCAAACCCTAAACTACAAATTAAATTCCTAAAACTGAAACAGAAACATTTTATTTTAATAAGTACACCTTATTATAACACAAGTCATAGGTATAGAAAAGGCAATTATCAGTATATATTGACCTTCCTAAGGAGTTGGTGAAACAGGTGATTTGAATACATTTACATTTAATAGTCAAACAGAAAAACTACAAATTAAATCCCTAAAACTGAAACAGAAACATTTTATTTTAATAAGTACACCTCATTATAACACAGGCATAGGTACAGAAAAGGCAACCATCAGTATATATGGACCTGGACCTTCCTAAGGAGTTGGGTGAATAGGTTATTTGAATGCATTTACATTTAATAGTCAAATAAAAAAACTACAAATTAAATTTCTAAAACTGAAACAAAAACATTTTATTATATGCATGTGGATATTCTAATGATCTAGTTAAAACAATTCAGTTTCAGCCATTTCCTTTTAAAGGATATTTGTTTATTTTAGTATAACCCATTGGAATTGATCCCATAATGTATAAGATACAAGTGACAAATCTTATCAACAAGCTACGGAACTAAAAAGAAGTATTTCATTATGTCCATGAAAAGATGAGACACAAGGGGACTTATTCAACAAGGCTTAGTTTCAACCATTTATATTAGAGAATTCTTGTATATCTTAGTATAACCCATTGAGTCTCATTTATGAATACAGCTAATATAACACAAGCCATAGTTACAGAAAAGGCAAACCATCAGTAAAGATTGGCCTTCCTATAGGTGATTTGAATGCATTTACATTTAATTGTCAAATAGAGAAATTACAAATTAAATTTCTAAAACTGAAACAAAAACATTTTATTATATGCATGTAGCAATTCTAATGATCTATTTAACAGAATTCAGTTTCAGTCATTTCCTTTTAAAGGATATCTGTTTATTTCAATATACCATTACAATTGGTCCCATAATGTATAGGATACAAGTCATAAAACTTATCAACAAACTATAAAACTGAAAAGAAGCATTTCATTATGTCCATGGAAAGACAACACGAGAATTTATTTGAAAAGGCTTAGTTTCAACCATTTCTATCAGAGAAATCCTGTATATCTTAGTATAACCCATTGGGTTTGAACTTGGGACCTAAAGAACAAAAAGCCTTATAATCTCATTAATAAGTACACCCCATTATAACATAGGACATAGGTACAGAAAAGACAACCATCAATAAACATTGACCTTCCAAGGAGTTGGTAAAACAAGTGATTTGAATGCATTTACATTTAATTGTCAAATAGAAAAAACTACAATTTAAATTTCTAAAACTGAAACAGAAACATTTTATTATATGCATGTGGAGATTCTACTCATGTATTTAACAGAATTCAGTTTCAGCCATTTCCTTTTAAAGGATATCTGTTTCTTTCAATTTAATCCATTGGAATTGATCCCATAATATATAGGATACAAGTCACAAACCTTATCAACAAGCTATGAAACTGAAAATAAGTAGTCCATTATGTCCATGAAAAGACAAGATACATAGGGATTTATTTGATAAGGCTTAGTTTCAGCCATTTCTATTAGAGAATTCCTGTATATCTTAGTATAACCCATTTGGTTTGAAATTGGGACCCATAGGTATAGAAAAGGCAACCGTTAGGCAATATTGACATTTCTAAGGAGTTGGTGAAACATGTGATTTGAATGCATTTACATTTGATTGTCAAATAGAAAAACTACAAATTAAATTTCTAAAACTGAAACAGAAACCTTTTATTACATGGATGTCAAGATTCTAACAATTTATTTAACATGATTCAGTTTCATTCATTTCCTTTTAAATGTTATCTATTTATTTCAGTATAACCCTTTGGAATTGATCTCATAACATATAGGACATAGGACACAAGTCCCAAACCTTATCAACAAGCTACACCTCATTTATTGCTGTAAAATGTTTAAACTTTGCATTGTTTTTTTCTTCAGTGCTCCCTTTCCTTTTTCTTTCCTTGCCCTTTTTGGTTGGTTAGACACACAAGGAGTTTTGGATCTATTAGGCAGAACTCAATATTACTTTGAGAAATATCTTTGTATCTATTATATTTTCTTGACCCATGCCCTATTATGCAAGTTACAGGTCCTACCAAACAGGTTTTATTACAGCATTCGTAAGCTCATAGCTATGTTCACATGCAACAATATAAATATTAAATAAAGATTTAAGTGGCATCTATCATATATAAATTACAAGAATGGCATATTAAAAGGTTTAGCCATGTATAGATAATATCCTCTTAAAAAAAGTTGTCACATCTCTATTACAAAAAACCTTCCAAAGAGAAGAACCTAAAAAACCATGGGAAAAAATTGGTAGGAATACGGAGATGAACAATCATCTCTATTACAAAAAACCTTCCAAAGAGAAGAACCTAAAAAACCACGGGAAAAAATTGGTAGGAATACGGAGATGAACAATCTAACTTCAAGAGAGAAGACCTGAGGGAAAAACTGTTAAAAATACCAAGCTAGACAAGCTAACAAAGGGATGACCCTAAAAAGACATGGGAAGAAACTGGTAAAGTTTATTAAGAACCTCAAAAAGGGAAACCAAATAAAAAAGAAAAACAGGATAATAGAAAATGAAGAAATTGGTTTCTATTTTAGTAAGAAACACTGAGTTATGGATTAAAAAACTCTGTAAAAAAATTTTCTGTAAAAGGAATTCTGAATCTGGTCTAAGTTATGAACATAAAAAATATTCTGTAAAAGGAATTCTGAAACTTGTGTTAGGTTGTAGATGAAAAAAAATTTTGTAAAAGGAATTCTGAAACTGGTCTAGGTTATCAATTAAAAAAGGTTCTTTCAAAGGAATTCTAAAATTGGTTTGTGTGATAGATTTTTAAAAAATTTTGTAAAAGGAATTCTGAAACTGGTGTATTAGAACTGAGGGTTTTAGTGGACGTAAGTAAAATTTCAATATTTACCCTCAGTTAAGAAAATTTATATGAATAAATCAAGCTATAACTCTTCATAAACGTGATTGGCTGTCGTAGTAGACACAGAATCTCTTGTCGTAATAGACCTAGAATTGCAGTATGGTAGGTTTGCAAGAAAAGAATTTAAATAGGTTTTTTAGAATCGTCCTATTAGAATCAAAGTGAAAATTATCATTAATCTGGTAGTATGGTAGGTTTGCAAGAAAAGAATTTAAATGGGTTTTTTAGAATTGTCCTATTATAATGAAAGGTGAAAATTAGCATTAATCTGGTAGGATGTTAGGTTTGCAAGAAAAGAATTTAATAGGTTTTTAGAATCTTCCTCTCAAAATCAGAGGTGAAAGTTACCATTTATTTCGCTCAAGCCACTGTCAAAAGTCTTCAGAAATAAGCTCAAGGTTGCTGCATTTTGTACCAATCAAGACGGGTAAGTCCTGTCCACACATGGTCCATTTGTGGAGGATTGGGCAGGTTGAAAACAATATAGACCAATATAGGCTAGGATGATGATGTAAGCCCAGACTAGGGTTTTAACCATTTTTCTTTCAGGATGTCATTATATCTTCATATTAACTTGTAAGAATAAAAACATCAAGATAACGAATCTGACGATGTCGACCCAACATGTCGATATCATTACGGTGCCCTTATCGGAACATTAAACCTACAAATAGTCGTATCAATGAAAATCCTTTCCGCGTTGTAACCGAAACTCAACCTCCGGCAATGAACGGAAGCATACAAGTCTGCCCTCGGAATAAACTTGCTTTTACAAAAATTTCAACGAGAAAAAGGCCGGGCACAGTATCATAGCAGCGGCTCACGAAAACAATAAATGCAGCGCAACAACTTTTTGTTTTTCTTAATTTTTTAAACTACCTTTGGGTACTGACTGGTGTCCTCGTACTCCGGATTTTCAACCGGACTTCTTGCTTCATTGCCGTCAGATCTCTGAGTAGTAGCAACAGATCCCTCCGGACTAGAATCTTTAGAATAGTCAGCAACCTGCAACAAAATGCGTGCGGGTCAGTACCCAAAAACCAAACAAATCCATGATTATGGGCAGGTAGAAATTTCACGATCAAAACAGTCATTCAAAGAATGAGAAAATTACTGGAAATTTCACCTGACAAGCAAGGACGTACTCCAGAATGGCCTCCTCATCCTTGGTTCCTAATCCGAACAGGAAACAGGGCAAAAAACCGAATCCATGAAAAAAACGCATGGACCGTACATGGAACAGACACATCATACACATTTTACAGAACTCGCGTGAACATTCTACCACAAATTTCCATGAAAATTGTACCATAAATTTCGATGGCTCGTTCTACGGTGGTAGAAGGGTATCCCATCTCCACAAAGCCCGCCACGATGCTGTTCCAGGGCGTAGTGGAAGAGCTCGCCTGTAACAACAGTCATGATGGTCCAGCGAAATCACAGCAGAGCCCCCAACAAGATAAACAACAATCAACCAACAATAAAACTATCTCAAACGCAGGTCTTTGCTTCCTCGTTTATCATGTAAATTTCAGAACCGGTCCTGCAAGTTGAATTCCCTGCAAATAACTTCTCTGCAACTCTTGCCGGTGCAGAATTTCCGAAAATGTGATCGAATGGAGCATATAACGGGAACACTGTTTTCCCCGCCATGGAACCCGTTTCGGGCGGGATTTTTAAAATTCGATAACACCGAGGCGCGGAACAAAGAAACGAAAAACCAAAAACGCCCAGAAACCATGGTTAAACTGGAGCAGTGCAGAATGCAGTGAAAAATAGAAAGTTGCAAAGATACCTCAAAATCATAGTTGGTTCTCATGCGCGATGAGGAGGGCTGCTGCAGCATAACGGTGGAAGCACAGTCCTCGGCATCTTTTCTGTCTTCAGCCATTCCCATTCCCATTCCCATTCCCATTCTACAATCCTCCATGAATTGGGCACAGTTGTTCTTGCCCTTCACGCCTCGCCTCTGATACCTGTCCTCACAATCCACACGGTTCCCCTGAAAAACCCACAACCCAACAAATGCAAACTAACAAACCCACAACAACAACAACAACAAGAAACAGCAGCAGCAGAGAAACAACCCAAAAAGAAAAACAGTCTCAGTCCAACAGAAGAAAGTACCGCAGCATTATTATCGTTGTGGATGTAAAACTGCAAATGAAAGTAGTCTCAGCAGAGCAGTAAAAGGAAGAGGAGAATAAGGAAATCTACCATGTCAAAGTGAAGGGGCAGGCAGGTTGGAGACAAGAAAAGAATTACTCAAGGCTCTGTGCCAGCTCTTGACCGGAAAGAATAAGAATAAAGATGAAGGATGATGCAAATGGAAATAACTGCACGAAAGGTGGATGATACGAAAATTTTTTTCACAGCAAGAAGAAGAAAGTCATTAAAACAATTTGAAAGAGTTATGGAGTTTGGATGGATGAGAGATTAACAAAGGCTAATTATTAGGAAGCCACCATGCAAACCAGGATACCACTACCAATACAGATGGATGCTCTCTATAGAACAGAGCTTACTCTGCTGCTCTGTTTTTGTTCTCTTTGCTTGCCTTGACCTTATAACTGAAACTAATCAGTCATGGATGATGATGATCAGTAGAAGAGAAGAGGAAGGTTTAGGCTTGTGTTGCATGCATGATTCTTGGGAATGTTTTTAAAAAAAGCAGTGCATTGTGGGGCTGCTGCTCATTTTCATTTCAAGACCAGTATTGAACGGTTTGGTTTACTGGCCTGGCCTCCTGATTTCCCCTTAATTTTCTCCAGTTAGAACTTCCTCTCTCTTTTTTTGGCAGTTTTAAGTCCTTTGCTCTCATATATACACTGCCATGACAAGGTTACATGCGAGTGTGTGGAATTTGCTTTTTTTTTGAAAATTATTAATTAATTTAATTATTATTTTGATCCTTTGACATGTGTGATTACTGGAGGCTGAGAGCTGACGTCTGTACCCGGCCCCATTTGAAAAAATATGGAGCTACGGATTTTCCTTGCTCCGTTTCTCATGTCTGTGTATACCTTTCATTTTCCTTCGGAATGTTACTTTCAAGTACTACAGATTCCTGGCACTGGGCTTTTACCATGGACACGTTCTTAGCTAGTGCCATTACACCTATTTTAAAGGGTCCTCCAAAGGCCAAGTGTTAGCTAAGAGAGGAAATGCAGATTGTCATGGATAATAAGGACTAAATGGTGAGGATGAAGAATTATAAAAAATCATAGGAAGCAATTCCGTGTGATTGAGGTATTTTTCCAATCATTTTCAAGGGTAGTTATATCACACTTGGTTTTGCATATTCATAACCAAGTGTTAAGTAGAGGGAGGGAAGGGTGAAGAGAGATTATAATAACTAATTATAAGATAGATGGATTAGAGCATGATGAGTTTCAACCTTAATGTATTAACTATTTTTTTTGTCCTTATATAAATGTAACTAAACAAATCAACGTAGCAAATATGTTAGGGATCATCATTTAGAGTAATAGTAAGGTGCTTGTTTCTAAAATTGCAAGACTATGATCCTACCTTAGTAGGATGAGCATTGAGCTTCTGGGTGATGATCATTTTTAATGTAGCAAATATGTTAATGCTTGGTGGATGTTGAATGTGATAATAACAAATAAATTGCACGATACAAATGTTAGAAAAATATTTGAAGTAGCTTATATTTCAAATAAACTATAGGAAGGGAGTTGTCGGAACTTGAAACAATTTTTTAACAATATTTACTTTCAAGACATATAGTTAAATTAGAACTCCACCGGAATTGAACAGATAACTTAGAGTTACTAAATAAGCTATAAAAATGACATCCTAGATAGTTTGGTTATGGGTAAATAGTATTATATAATGAGCTTATTAAAAAACAAAGTTGCTAGATGTGTACAATAAAGTCACCAAAAAGAATACAAAAATACATTGGAAAATGATAATTTTTAGAAATTGCAAATAGATAAGGATAATGATTATCATAAGGATTGGTTCTTCATAAGGAAAATTGATGAAAGAGAACTAACCATTTAAAGGAAAATGATAATCTAAAGGTAACTAGTGAAAGTGAACTCATGTAGGTGACCCCGTTTTGTTGGGATAAGGCTAGGATGATAATGATTACCTAATCCTAATGATAAGTAGTTTAAGTGGTTAGCCCATTGTCTTATTAGGTAAGAGGTTGCTAGTTTGAATGGCACTTAAGGCATTGTCATATTTGTTTATAAAGAAATTTATTTTGCTAGGAGAAAGCTAACACCCTATTTATTTATTTTGAGATCATTTCTATTTTTATTTTTGAGATAGAGAAACTTAAGGCTAGTAGCATAACCCCTATCCACAAAGCAATGTAGATGTGATATGCTATAAGAGTGTTCCACTATAATGCTACTCCATTGCACGCTATACAGTGATTTATTCAAAGCTTTAATGATCCCATATTTCACATAAATGATAAATGTTGTATTATTGAATTGTAATTAAAACTACCACAATATATGTCATTGAATACGACATTATCATTTAAATGCAATAAAAATATAGAGATTATTATTGAAAATTTTTATATTGTTTTTAAATTTCAAGAAGTGTCAAAACCTTGAACAATTTAGCTATATTAACATCCAATGGCTCACATGATAGGTTGAAGAAGTGTAAAGGGATATAACAATGCGTTAAGTGTGATTCAAATTTGCAACTTCTAACAACTAGGTGTTAGTTTATTGGTATGAGGCTTGGCTTGGTCACTCGAGGTCATAGGGTAAATTCTAGTGGACAACATTAAGTTATAAATTTTGAAAAAATCGTAAAATGAATTATGAAATTGATATGTGATATCCAAGTGGTTTTATTGGATGCAAGTAAATATTTCACTATAGTTTGTACTTAAATAAGGTTAGGAGAAGAAAACAAAGAGAAAGACATTTATAGAATGAGGTTTCCTTACTATCAAGTTGGAAGACATGGGTTTGATGTTGAGTTTAACTATTTGAAGAGATTAGGTTTCACTAATCCACCAATCCTCTCATAACCTTGCTTTGCAAAATAAACATTGAAACTTTATGTATCTTAAAATTTTACATATTATTAGGTTCCAAATATAGGCTATTTTCCATAAAAGAAGCCCAAGCAAGAGAGTTTACAACAAGCTTGTCTTTAACTTAAACCTTGCCAACCTTACATTTTTAAGGGTGTACTTTAATATTGAAATGAAACATCTTTCATAAATGCTTAGAGGATGTCACACACATCTACAAACAACTTCACATTTGGATAGATGCATGTTAATTATTCATGACAAGCATGATAAATGATGACATGTATTATTGCTACGTGGGAGATGCAACAGATCAAGGTACCCCTTTAACTTGCTTGACATTTGGGTTGATGCATGTTAATCGTTGATTACAAGTTACGGTAAAAAAACGAATGGGTAACAACATATTTTTAAAGTTGTACAAGTGACACGTTCGAGTGCATGCGCGTAGACAATGTGCAATACATGTGACAACATCTCAGAGCATTGACATGCTCTCATTTAGAAACCAATCACATGTGTTGTTACGTGGCTTTTGGAGCATAGCATGGCTAACAATTGTTAAAGTAAAGGGCAGCCAAACAAAATTTCCATTTTCATGGATGGTGGCCACTTGGAAACCAACCACCTAACAATCATAGAAAACAGCAACGTTGCTGTTATGTAATATATATATATAGATATAACTCCCCAAAACCACGACATGTGACTATTCTTGCAAAACAAATCCGGTAATGTAATGAAATGCAGGTGATACTAAAATTTTCCAAGCTAAGGTAACTATAAGCTTGGCATCAAATCAGGTTGAGAGACTTCACGTCGGTAGACTTAATTAAATCAAGCATTCGAAATTTTTCTCTCTCCCCAAAAACCAAGATGGTCAGTTTTAAGAATACAGCAGCCCAGAACCAATCATTTGGAGCGGCATTGACTGCATTAAAAAGGTTTCCCTCAACACGTGCAAAGCCCATGCATAGAGAGTTGGATCTGACATGAAACATAGTTAGATCATGAGGATGATTATTTATTCTCGCCCCACCTCTGTAATAAGCACATTCATTTTATTTGACTGTTCAGGAGGCTCTCCCTGCCTGTTGTTGCTAGCGTTCAAATTTCTGTAAGTCCTGTAATTTCAGTTTCGCATAACGTACCCATTTACGTTATAAAAACGAGCACGGGTTAACGTCACAAAAAGTACTAAAGCTTGTTTTTCTTAACCCTTGTTAGATGCTATTTTTGTAAACACATGTGCTGCACCATATCTAAAACTTATGTTTCTAGCTATGGTAAATTTCTTGGTGCACGTCTCATAGGCTTACCTATCAAAACTATTGAATGCTTTCCATTTATTAAAAGTATGTGCTTGTGGAACGCCGGTTTTCAGGCATAGAATTTGATGGGCATTTCCTGCAGTTAGAAAATTCTACAACGGTTTCTATGGTAAAATCTCCTTTGATGTGAAGTACGGCTTCTTGCACTTGTTTTTTCAAGTTTCAAATTCAAGCTATAAATTAGAAAAGAAAACCTTATTAACAAATTTTTTTTTAACAAAAACCTGGCCCGTTTCAAAATCTTCCACTTGCTTTTCAAAGAATGACAAGTGTACTTGTTAAATGCATACAACGGAATTTTAAGAAAGTGAACGATCACTTGTTTTTTATTTTTTATTTTTTAAGTAAATAGTGACAAGGTTACAAAAACCATTGACAATAAAAAATTTGAATACAAGTTCTAAAATATAATGAATATTATTCATAATACTAGAGATATGCATCTATAAATCATAACAGAAAATAGAGATATGCATCTATAAATCATAACAGAAAATAGAGTTAGCATAGAAAATAGATTCATCATTGATTTTTCAATGACACCATTAAGGTATTTGTCCATATTAACTTTGAGCTACACTGACATGTTTTTTTCTTCCCATGTATACCAAACTTTATTCAGATGTCTTTGCTGCCACACCTTAATAAAATTGTAATGATAGCCGAGCATATCTTTGAGGATCACTGAAAATATTATTATAATAAAATAAAAAAAGACATTGCAATCTTTTCCTCATTTTTAAGGTATAAAATGCAGGTTGATCTATGTATGTGGCTTTCAAGGTATATTTACATATACCCCGTAATTTGTTTTAAATATATACCCATACAGGCAAACTTGACTGCAAGAACTTGACATCATTTCTATTCGGGAAAAGGACAAAAATCACCTTACAAATAAGTGAGAAATCACCCCTTTTTAGGATTATTTACCCATCAAATTATAAGCACATGGATGGATACCATAGGTCCACGTTTTTTTTTCAGAGAACCATGTCCGGAGTTTTTGCAGTGGTTTTATAAAGGAGCTTTTGAACGCTTAGCCTACTAATAGCATTAAAATGCAAAATTGTTAAAAGCTTTCCCAAGCATCAAATTTCAAGAACTTTGCAAAAATCTTTAAAATTCTTTGTTGTCAATGAAATCTAATTTTTGTACCACTTTTACCTTATGAAAAAGATGACCAATTTTATTTAAGTGATATTTCTCTTTTTCAAGGTGAGCTATTTTTGTTAGTCTTCAATAGCTTTTAATACATGTTTTTAATACATGTTTTATATTTGAAAGAGTGTAAGAGTTTAATTAAAAAAAATTTTATATTTGAAAGAGTGTAAGAGTTTAATTAAAAAAAATTTTAGTTTTAGGAATATTTATAAGATGTAGTGTTCACTTGCAATTTATGGATGAGCTTCACCTATCAAGGAAGAATTTTCCACAAAAAAATTTATGAGTTTTACTCTTGTTTATTATTGCTACCAGAAATTTCAGAGTAATGGTAGCAAGTGTTTTCTTTCTGTAAATTTTGTTTATACTTAATCATATAAGATTCTAATGCATGGCTTGTGACAAGTTTGTGATTTTGGTACAAGTGTTTTATATCTATTTTGTGTACACCTAACACCAATTAGGCCTTACACCACCTTGCATGCTTTTAGGCCTTACACCACCTTGCATGCTTTTAACCCAAATGTTGTAATATATTTTCATGTGTAGTTAATAACTATTACATATAGTTAAACAAAACTAATTTATATAAAAAAAAGTAACCACTTAAGGTTTTGATATAGTTAATGATTTTTTCTTATTTGATCAAGACAATAGCATTTAAGATGAAAAATAACAAAGTTACTATCATAGAAGCTTGAAAAGCAATGAGAGATATAGAAGTATTATGATTAACTTAATTATTGAATAAAATTTTGAAGGGTGGAGAAATACCTAAAAATTAGAGAAAAACACTATTCTTGCCATTTGCAAGAACAAAGTATATATGCAAAATTCCTTAACTACATATAGATGAAGCTTATGAGTTATACTATGAAGCTTTGGGAGAGAGTCATAAAGCAATGTCTCAAAGTAAAATCAATAATATTAGAAAATCAATTTAGATATATGCCAAAGAGATATACCATAGAGGTTATAACCTTAATATAATAACTAATGAAAAAATTTAGACAACATAGAGAAAATCTACATACGATTTTCATTAACTTGGAAAAGGTATATGATAGAGTGTTTGTAGATACTATTTGGTGAACCTCATCAAGAAAAAACATCACTAATAAATATATTAAAGTGATTTAAGAAATGTATGAAAGAGCTAATTAGAATAATTTTTGAGACCACATTTGATTTTCTAGTAATAGAAAGTTTACATCATGGTTTGCATTTAGTTCTTGTTTGCTATTATCATGAATGGACCAAGTTAGGAAATACAAGATGAAATTCTTGGGTGTATTTTATATTAAAATGGTACCATGTTTGTGGATATATCTTGAGCAAACATTGCTTCTAAAATACAAAAGTACAAATATACTTTATAATAAAAATATTTAAAAAATAGTAGAAGTAAAACAAAATACATAGAATATAATTTAAATACAAGTATAAACACTAATAAAACAAAAGTAATAATTCAAAGCATAAAAGTCTTTTACTATTAGTAGTTTTACCACATAAGATCAATCCTTCAATCGTATGTTTTTTTTTTTGAAAAAGGTCAGGCTATATTAATTATCAAAAAAAGGAGAAGCTATACACAGGTATAGCGTGGACCAGGGCTGCTGGCCCCACCGGACAGGGAGATCCCCGTCAAGGACACGCGGCAGCTAAAAAGGCAACCCACCCCCAAGAATAAGGGACCAATTTTCCGTCCAAGAAACCCCCACCCAGGGCGCCCAGTCAACCTGCGACGGCAGGCAGCTGGGAGACGCGGACGGTCCTTATTTGTTGCCCATCCTGGGCTGTTTCGGCCCATCCGCCCTGCGACGTCTATATTCGTCAATGATCTGGGCGATGCCAGTCCTGCGTGCATTGGGGGCGCTTGCCACGCAAGCCTGCATAGGGAGGATTGGGGTATGGTCCCCGAGAGAGTTAGAGACGCCAGCATTACGTTCCTGCCTCTCCTCCGCGTGAAGCTGTCCAGGGCTAGTCCACTCCGGGGCTCCATCGTGGGGGGTGTTCCCACCAAGCAAGGTGGCCCCCCCATACCCCCACCGCGTTTCGGAGGTGGTTGGAGGAGCCATTACTGAGGCAATTTCGTTCCAAAGCTTCCGCGTCTTTCTGGCAAGGGTGCTCACAGGGGGGATTGCTGTACCTTTGAAAATGCAATCATTCCTAGCCCGCCACAGGACCCAGAGCGCTGCCAGCATTGCCGAGTTGCCAGAGAATTCCGAAGAGCGGAGCCCCGCCCTTCTCCACAGCTGCTTGGTTACGTGGCACTCAAGAACAAAGTGCTGCTGAGTCTCGGCATGCTGATTGCACATAGGGCATAGATTATTGATTGCCATGCCCCTGGCCTGTAACGTAGCGCAGACAGGGAGGGCCTGGTGGAGAATCAACCACCCAAAGGCTTTGATTTTTTTCGGAAGAATGCCCTTCCACAACCGTTTCCAGCACGGGTCGGCCAGGAACAGCTTCTGAAGGAGCTGATGGGGGTGCAGGTGGATCTCCTCAACGCTGTCCATCGCCCTAACCTGAGCGCAGAGCTGCCTCCAAATGTGGGATTTAGAGTTAGTCGTCGTCCAGGGACTGTATTTTTCCCTCAGGATTTGCACCCAGAGGGAGGTGTTCTCATTGTCAGTGGCCAGGCGCTGGAGGAGCCTATGACGGCCCAGGGCCACCTCCAGGGAGAAGGGGAGGAGTCCAACTCCCCCTGCGTACCGGGGCCGCGCAATTTTAGGCCATGCCAGCAGATGCATCTTATTTCCTCCCTTGCCGCCAGACCAGACGAAATTGCGGATAGTCTGGTCAATCTTGGCAGTGACGCCGAGGGGCGAGGAGGCCACCGAGGCAGCGAACCGCGTCATGGCCCCTAACACCGAGGACACCAACACCATCTTCCCCTTCCGTGTCAGGAAGTTATTTGTCCAGTGGGCTGCGTGCTTCTGAATCCTCGCAATGAGCGCCTGCCAGGTTTGCTGCCTGTGCCAGTTATGCATAGGAATGCCCAGGTACTTTTCATCAGCCGCCCCCGGGAGAATCCCCAGGATTTGGACAATTTTTCTGCGCACCGATGGGTGAGTGTGGGTGAAAAAAAGCGTAGATTTCCCTGGGTTGGGCTCCAGGCCAACCTCCCGGTGCAGCCTGTCCAGTGCTTTCAGAATCGCCCTGGCCTGTGGATCTGCGACCCGGGTGTAGATCATGGTGTCATTCGCAAAGTGGGCAGAGAGGCAGTGAATGCTGTGCACATTTAGCCCCAGAACCCCTTCCTCCGTACAGTAAGTTTGCAGGAGGTCCATCAACATCAGGAAGAGGAGCGGGGACAGTGGGTCTCCTTGGTGCAGCCCGCGGCCGGTCCCATGAAAGCCCCACAACTGCCCATCGATATCAATTGAGAACCGTCCGCCACATTGGATCTGCAGGCAGAGGTCAACGAAAGTCGGGTCAAACCCTTTAGCGAGCAAAACAGACCTCAAGGCGGCCCAACTAACGGAATCGTAGGCCTTGGTAATGTCCAGCTTGATGTACAGGCCCAAAAGTTTGGCTATCCAAAGGGAGTGTTGGATCTCCTGGAGCAGCAGGACCTGGTCCTGTAGGTGGCGTCCCTTCATGAACGTTGCCTGGTGCTTTCCCACAAGCCGCGTCATGAGCGGCTGCAGTCTGCCACAAGCAGGCGGGAAAACAGTCGCAACAAAGAGTTACAGATCCCAATGGGGTGAAAATGGCCGAGGGATGTGGGGTTCTCCGTCTTCGGCAGTAACACCACGCGTGAGCAATTAATTTCATTTCGCACCTGTCTCCTTGCCAACATGTGGTTCAACACGTCCAGTAGGTTTTTCCCGAGAACATCCTCGAAATTTGCAAAAAATTCAATGGGCCAGCCGTTCGGTCCAGGCGCCTTATTGGCAGGCTTTCCATGGAGCGCCGCATGCAGTTCCTGGCGCGTGAAAGGCCTCAGGAGCCGAAAATTATCAGCCTGGGTCAGAACTCTGGCCACGGGAATTGAAACAGGGTCCGTTGGCCACCATTCCCACACCTGCCGCCAGTAGTGCAGGAGGTTGCCAGCACTTGTCGGTGACTCACCTTGCAGGAGGCGCTGAATCGGTCCGTTTCGGGAGCCGCGGTGTGCCTTCGCGGGAGAGAAGAAAAATTTTGTGTGCCGATCTCCCGCCTTCAGCCACTACACACGCGTCCTCTGACGCCAGTACTCCTCATGATGTAGGAGCTGCAACTCGGCCTGCAGGGCAAGCTCCTCCCCGGTAAGGCTGGCCCCACTCCCTTGCTGCTCCTGCAGCGATTGGATGTTCTACAGTTTGGCCTGCAACTGGCTGCGGCCCGTTCTGAACCGGTATTTCTCGGAAGGAGCGACATTTTTAATTTGCTGTTTCAACGTCCACAACCCATTTTTAAGAAATTCGCGCGGGTCCCCCGAGGCGCTGTAATTCTGCCAGATGTCTTACACCAATTTCCCAAGCCACCGCGTGCGGATCCAAGTGCGCTCAAAGCGGAAAATACGCGATTTCTGGAACTCACCCTGCTCCAGTTTGCAGAAGATGGGCCGGTGGTCAAAGGCCATGCGGGCACCACCGTAAGCCTGAAACTCCCACTCGTTCAGCAATTTTTTGCTGGCCCAGACGCGATCAATTCGGGACTGGACCCACGCGGCACCTTGCCTGCGGTTGCTCCACGTGTACACGCACCCAATAATTTCCATATCGGTCAGATTGTATTGCTACAGCAGGGCGAGCATCTCGATTGCCCCTGGGGGCTCTGCCGAATTCTCACCTGTCTTTTCCCAAGCAAAGAGCCTCTGGTTGAAATCGTCGATTAAAAGCTAGCTGGCCTTCTGGGGAACTAGCCCCGCAACCCGAGAGAGCTCCTGCAAACGCGCCTGCCACCCTTGGGCGTCGTAGACATTGGTAATCCGAACATCCTGACCGGGCAGATGCACCGTAATGCTCCAGTCTGACGTGTCCAGGGCGTGCGAGGCCACCTTGGTCAGGATCGCGAGACCACCCGCACGTCCCCTGTTGGGAGCCAGGTGGCTGTGCCACCTCGGCCACCAGAGAGTCTGAGTCTCATTCTCCGTTTGCTGCAATTTCGTTTCCTGCAGACATACAATGTCACAGATCTCGTCCCGTACCAAACAATGCAGGGTATGCCGCTTGTACGGGGTACCCTGTCCCCTGCAGTTCTAGGAAAGGACCTTCATGGAGACAGGGAATGTTGGTACACCTCCTGGAGCGTGGGCTACACTCCCAAATCTACGAACAGCTGCGTGGCCTTCTGTCAGCGAGTGAGGCTGTCCGGTCTTCCGCTTTTTGCCGCGTAAATGGATACAGGCATTCCCGGTGTGCGGTGACTCTACGTCTCCTTGGGAGGGGAGCAGGGCCATGCCGACCCCCGACTGGTATTAATCCAGTCCATGACCGGAGGCGGGGATAAATCCTAGTGGAGCGGGCCCACCCCCGGCCTGGGGGTGCAGGGTGTTTCGTGCGGGCCTTGCCGTGGTTCTGCCCCTGCCAGAGAGGCTATCGGCTATTTTCCCACAGAATGCTGAGTGCCAGGCCCCACCAGCACCGAAATATAAGACTTGCTTACCGCCTTGGCCGCGGTGTCCTGTCCCGTCCTTGGCAACTCCGCCTCGTGAGCACTCAGAACGTCTGGCTGCATTGGTTTCCCCGAGAGGGGTCCCCCGCTTAGCGCAGCTTTGGATGTTGCACCCTTCAGGGCAGTACCCATTCCCTATCGTCGGGCCCTCTCTCTGGGTGCCGGCGGGTTCTTGTGAGCCACACGGCCTTTCTTTCCTACGACGTACCATCTGTCATCAGGCGTAGTCGTGAACCCTATGGGGCGACTCTGATTGTTCCCCGGTCGATGCTCGGTCGGCGTCCCCGAGTGGTTCTCGTACAGGACCTAGACCACCTCCTCCCCAAGGTCCGTGACGAGGACTAGCTCCTTGACAGGTTCTTGGGCGAGGAGAGGTCGCCAAACGCAGAACCTAGCGAACCGTAAGTGATCGAAAATGGCCGTGGGGTGGTATATAGGAAAAATAATTAAAAATGATGTAAATAGATAACCATTTATTTCTTAATAGAGAAAAATAGTGAAAGAGAACTCATGTAGCCGAGATGCTATTTTGTTGAGAAAAATTATTGAATATGATGGTGAATTGAACTAGTGAAGGAATGCATAAAAACACCAATTTTTTTGAGGGAAAGTTTGGTTATTTATATAACAAGAGGGATGAAACCCCAAATTAGCAATTACAATAACAATATCATCATGAAAGGTAGAAGATCCTCTAATAAAACAAATGAACACCCAAACCAATCAAAAAGCCCTAGGCATTCCTATAAGGCATCAAAACCAAAAACCAAAAAAATATTCTTGTGTAACATCATATAGTTCATTTAAAATAAAGGGTATGCATATTTGGAAAAGTAGAAGAACACATAGTTTATAGGCATCACATTAGCTCACCTTGCAAGGAGTCACAAGTGTTAAACATTGTCATCATGTAATTATGGATGCTTTCCCATAAGTGAAAGTTGGTGAATACTTTTGAGATGCATTTATAGGGAGATTTTAGGAACTTTGCATGAAAAGTACGAGTATTCTGCTCAAGGAAAATCTCCCAAGTAACCTCCATCCAAAATGAAATATCATGCAAGTGGCTTTGAATGATGGGCCCTTTTGTAATCATTACCTAACACTGATCCCATTGGATTCCAGTCCACATGCACATCAATCGAGCTACTATTTTTGTAAGTACACATTCCTTGAAAAGGTATATCGCAGTTTTAGTCTCCTTATAGCAAAGGATACACTAAGAGGCCATGGTAAGATCTTGTTGCGAGAGTTTTTCTTGAATGACATTGCATGATGAGCCAATAGCCAAGCGAAAAACCTCACATTTGGTCAATAATGCAACCTCCAAATAAGGTCCCATTCCATTATTTTGACAACGGATTGCTTATAAAGATATGAGATCCACTATTTGTAGTTTGACAAAGGAAAGTGCAAGGTATCTTCATCGACTAAATTAGGGGTGTTATGTATTTTAAGGACGTAAAGAATTTTGGTAAATTGGCCATGTCTATTATCATTATGAAAGACTAATAGAATTCTTCATTACCCCAACCAATCCTTTACATGTGCCCCTAAACCTTGGCATAATAGGATGACTACTTTAGAAAAAACTTTCCCAATTATTTTGTGATGCACTTGTTCTATCATAAGTCCTTCCACTAGAATGTCTGCTTCTCCAAATTTTGGGCATGTCTTCTAATTATTTTCCATATCTTTGAGGCTCTAGCTAGGAAATTCCAAATATTATGATAGCACATCCAAAGGCAATTGACCCAAGGCTTATCGACCTAGGACCAAACCTTCCAAGCTAGCTTAGCAACAACAATGCAAGCCTACCTCATAAGATCCTAAAGCCCACAACCATCTACATGAACTAGGATAGCCACCTTATCCCAAGTAATCAAATGAAATTGATGATGCTTCTTCCCACTAGACCAAAGGAAATTCCTTACAATATGATTGACTATGATACAAATTGGGCTAGGGGATTAAAAACTAATACACTATAAATGGGAATGCTTAAGAGGACAAATTTAGCCAAAGTTAGCTTACCTGTAGAAGACAAAAACATACCTCTCTAAGAGGCCAACTTCTTCTGCATCTTTTCCAATACTTCCTTTCAACTATTAGCTAATTTTCATCTATACAACAAAGGCTAACCTAGATCGGTACTAGGAGCGAGTCAATACTACACCCAAAAATACACCTAATATGCTCACACCTTTTTATTAGGCACTCCACATGAAAAAGCTCTATCTTGTTCCAATTTACTTTAAGCCTTATTAACTACCAAAATCCATCCAACACCTACATCGCCTTTTTGGCCACAAGAATAAATGTTGGGAAAAAAAATCTTTGTGTCATTTGCATATTGAAGGGTACAGAGGTTTTAGGGAAATGGAAACATGACATCCAACTTTCCAAGTTATCTGCAAAGGTTATCATCAACAATAGCAAAGAGATATAGTGATAAAGGTTTACCTTGATGAAGGCCTTGCCCTAGAAAAAATTGCTAGGTTATTTGTCTATTCAGAGAAACTTGAAATCTAAATATAGAAAACATGAACTTGATCATCTCATAGAATCCCCTACAAAACCCCAAGTTTTTCACGGTGAAAAGAAAGGCATCCCAGTCCACCTTATCATATACTTTTAATAAATCAAGTTTAAAAAAGTAAATCTCTTATTTCTAAGTGTAACCCTAATGCAAATCCTCATTTGTTACAATGACACTATTAATAATGTTCCTCCTAGGGATGAATCTTGATTGATCTACCTCTATGATATTAGGTAGTAAGGGCTTCAGGTGATTCACCAAAAGCTTGGAAAAAATTTTATAAAAATTGTCGCAAAGATTAATAGGCTTGCAATCCCTTGAAAATTGCACCATCCCCTTCTTTGATAGTGAGATAATGAAGGTATTATTCTAGGCTTTGAGAAAAGTACCATACTTGAATCCTACTTGAAAAAGACCCTCAAAATCCCTTCCAATGGCATCCCAATAATCTTTGATGCATTCATTCAAAGTTCCAATTTTCTAACTTAGATGTCTTGTAATTTGGTGCCTTAGCTACTACTAAGCAAATATCCTCTCCAAAGAGTCTTCCTTGTAAGAACTCATTATCAATAGGGAAAACCAAGCAGGGGATTATACCTTCCAATAGTCTAGGATTAACCCTCTAATTCTGATCATACAGGTTACAAAATTAGACAACCATAACTTTGAGATCCTCTTGGGAATCTATGGAGAATTTGATTAGGGACCTTTTTTGATTTTTCCAATTTGCGATCATATGAAAATAGGCAGAATTTTAATATCCTTCCTTTAGCCACCTCTCCTTGGAGTGTTGTTTCCAATAAACCTCCTCCTCATGAGCCAACTTCGTACTTGTTTCTCTACCATAACTAGATCTTGCACAATGAAGCCTCACTTTGGTAATGAGTTTGCTTGTCCCTAGATCTTGTTCATCTTGTCCAAAGCAACTTACATTATTGGCAGCCATGTTTACCTTTGCTGATTAGAGCAAAATTGTTGAAACAATGCAAGGTTTTCTAACACTCCATAAGATCCATGACCAATCCCCTCCATGTTCCAAATCTGCACTAGCTTAGTCTGAAGTATTCCTTAGAAAGCTAGACATTTTCAAATTTAAAAGCTGATTGATGAGAAATCCTATTTCCCCATTCATGGAGGATGGGTTTATGATTTGGAAAAACCCATGGTAAGGCCTTGCCAATTGTATGGTGAGTAATCCAACATGACTTGGAAAAAAAGAACTAGTTAAGATAAGAGATTTTCCACTTGTTCTTAGCTGTTGGTCATTTCTAGGTGAAACAACAAAGAGGAATCTTGAGCTTTAGAAAAATCCATAATATGTGCCATGTTGTCAAGGAAAAGACTCTTCATGTTTTGAGTTGATGAAGTGGACCTTTCCCCCAACATCTTGTGAAGTTCCAATGTTCGCCAATAACCTAATCCTTCTTAGCTCTAAGCTCTAGTACCCTCCTTTTAAACTCCTATCACTCAGAGCTATTAATAGGACCATAAACATTCAAAATCTTAAATCCTTCTTCCATGATGCAAACCATGTTAGGAAAAAAACTCTACCTTGAAAATTTAGATTATTTTGACAAAGACAAACTAACCCTATGATAAGACCTCGAGATAAAACCTTAGACCTTGTCTAGCCAAGCTAGAAATCCCATGGAAAAACTTCTAGTTTTATCTCTTGAAGAAAAGTAACATCCACAACATTTTCTTGCAACATTGTTTTCAAAATTGGATTTTCTTTGGTCCCTAGAGACCAGCAAAATTCCAAGATAAGATAATCATGCTATTGGAAGTATTTGGACAATGCTATCCACTATCATACCTTGTTCCATTGATGAATTCAATACTTGCATTGAAGATGCTTCCTATTTTTTGCTATATTTTTCCTTGAACAAGAAATCCAATGTTTCTTACCATCCATCAATAATATCACGAATAGTTTTCTTTCTTCGATCTTCCATACTTGATGCCTAACCTAATCCTTTTCCTTATGGTCCACACAAGAGCAAGAGCTTTTGGCCATTACTTTCTAAGCACTCTTGAAAGGTGAATGAACTTTAACATTATTGCTTTTGTGAGCCTTATCATGCCTCTCAATCACCTTGTTTTGCATCTATTCTTGTTTGTCATTACTAGCCTCTTGCAACACCTGATTTTTTCTTTCTTTGGATGACCAACTACAATTCCACTAAGTTATCATCCTTGGCTTTTTCCTTATCATCCCCTCTAGCCTACTAAAAGGAGGCCACATGCTCAACCTCTAGTCTTGATGTGTCCACTAATCCTCCTTGGCCAAAATTTGTAGACTGTGAAGATTAGTCCGACCTCTATTTTCTACCATTATTAATGCAGTTATCCATAGAAATTTTTTAGCACCTCCAGCATCCAAGTCGATCTTTGATCTAGGTAGAACCTATGCCTTCTTCCTATCCTACATCGATTTCCTAGCCTACGTGTTCCATAGGCATTGGGTTAAGATATGTCCTCCCTCATCACAAATCCTACTACAGATATTTGGGAAATCACCACAACATAATATATCATTTACTATGGTTGAATTGTAATCAATTGTAACCCAAGTCCCTTGTGTTAAGTATTGAAATCTGTAAAAAAGATCTTGCACCTTACACCATCCTAAATTTTACAATTTTTTAAAATAGAATTCATGCAATCAAAGTTTCATTTCCTTGTATGCCCATGTAACATGAATTCCAAGAGTTAGACAATAGCTTTTGAGGTGTAATTGAAGTCTTCCTAGCTTCGCAACTCCTCACGATGCTCTTTCATGTTATTCATTTTTCTTCATCTTTGGCAAAGCTATTTTTACATACAACATTTTTTTGTCTATCATCAATTGCCATCTTTTGATCGATCACATTCTTGCATTAAAAATCAATCATAGATGCTTCTTGATAGGATAATGGAATCACATTATCAAACCAAAAAAATAACTTCTTTAAAATAAGGGGAAAGAAAACCAACAATTATTCTAGGATAACCATTTAAAGATGATTTTTTGCCAAATGATTACCATTTACTCAACATGATAATCATAATTGGGAGAAAGTTCCTTGAATCCAAATTGTATCCTCCATAAGTACAAATTACTGTAATAAAGTATGCTATACCTTATGAGTAATCAAATAAATATTTGGAAAAGAAATGATGTGAAACTAGTTACATGGAAGATAACAAAGAAATGTGATTGCATTATTATATAGTGTCTAATTCCTTTCAGATTTTAAAATGCTAGAAAAAAACTTCTATTACTACTCTACAATTACTACAAATTCTTGGTCATGAGCATAGATAAATACTAAGAGGAAAAGGTCAATATAACATGTCATCCTTTAGTTTAATGATTATCATGGTCCAATATTAACTATTATCATTAAGTTTAAAGTTAGATCACTATATAGAACAATAGTAATTAACATACTCGTGAATCTTGTTTTTATTTAACAACCCTCACACTCATTAAAAAAATGTAAATAATCTTTATTATTATTAGTCATTATTATATTATTTTAACACTAAACTCAACATTGGAAAATTAATATTGTAATATGTTGATGGATCATTTCTAACATAAATAAGTTCACACATGGACAGTGTCATAGATATGAAAAAAATTGAATATTTAAACCTAAAATTAAATATTCATGAAATAAATCAACATTATTACCAAAATAATGTTAGGTCTCAAATAGGGTATTTTGTTTACACAATGACCATATTAATCTTAGCATGAAGTAGTAAATAAGGTGAGATTGCATAATAAAAGTAACATTGTTTTTAATGTTAAAATATAATATTATAAAAGATAAAGAAAGTACACATTTGACATCATTTGGATTGTTGAGTGTTGTATCTCAGGTTGTAACACTTGGGCTCAAACTTCTGTATAGCAACTCAAAGAGAGATTAGGCTTTTGTTCAGCAACCAACCCTTCTAGAACCTTGCCTTATCAAGATGAACATAAAGCCTATGAACAAATTAGACATTGAACCTTTTAGTGATAAGCTTTTTTATTAAGAAATTAGACATTGAGATAATTGCATGTTAATTTTTAGTGATGCCTAACACATCAAATCTTTACAGGTTGACATTTGGATAAATGCATGTTAATGATTGATTATAAGGGAAATTGAACATGAATAGGTAACATCATATTTTAAAAGTTAACATTGACATGTTCCATCATATGTGGTGTTGGACCCTAAAAAATATTAATAATGAGCAAAGAAATCTCAAAGCACATCACAAGCTTGACATTGAGTAAACATCATAAAAAAATATGGAAAGAAAATACTTTCTTATTTTGGAACTATCTACTTAAGTGTACAACCTTACAAATGATACTTTGAAAAAATAAGTGAATAAAATTAATTGTTAGGAGGGAGGAAGGTCTCAATCCTTACAAAATTTACATCACTTTTTAACATCTATACTTGAAATTAAAATATCAAAAGGATTCAAGATAGAGAGTTGTGGCTTAATACCAATATTTGTATCAAAGCAAGGATTTGGTACAACTTGTGGAAGATCTTCACTTCATCACCTGATATTAACCTTATATCAAAAATACTTACCATCAACTATGACCTTCTTGTTGACATTAGTTTTGGTATTTGAGTTAATAGCGTTCTTGTCCAACAAGGAAAAATTTGCCTTACAAGTTATTTGTCTAGGCTACTTAATACTTTCTCTAGTACTAGAAAAAATACACATAGGAGCTTCTATATTCTCTAGATTCTTTATTGTCATTTGATCATTTTTATCTTTGATATTAACTTGATTTCTCATGTTTTAACTTCATATTTTTTCTATCTTCAACCTCAACACATTTTTTCTTTTCTTTATAATCATTTTTATTAAGTAGAAAATGACAAACATTAAAAAATATCCTTCATGATGGTAAAAGTTACAAGAATAAAGAAGATTATAATATGTAATTGGTTGAATAAAAGTCTTTCCTCTTGCTTGTAATACCAATTTCTTTTTACGATTGAAAAGGTTGATTGTAGAAAAAATCCCTATATGAAAATCAAAAATTGTAGAAATGGATTCCATATGCTTAATAGAACTAAGAAGATTAACAATTTCCTCAACTTTTTGAGAAATCAATGAAAGATTATATAACTCGACAAAATATGGAACTTTAGCATATTTTTCAGATTGAACATTAAAATTTGGAGCCCACTTATAAATGATCAATATTACATGCTTATATATAAAATACCCCTTATCTTGGGCATGCTTCACCATCAAAGCATTACCTAACAAAATAAGTAAAAAGAGATGAGCATAATACCTAGTATGAAGGACTTGGATATCATGTTTTTTCATCACATCATTTAACTATGAAACAAAACTCAATTATGAGGTAGGTAACCTAAAATTTTAATGAACATATATTGTAATGAAAGATCAACAACCAATGACTCATTATGACAAAGTCCACTACATGTGTAAAGGTAAGGCACTTTACATGTGAAAACATTTTAGCCCCTTGAAGTAACCTCTTTGAGAATCAGTCACAAGGACATTACATTGCTAATATTTAATGTAGTCATTGTTGGAGATACTGTGTCATGCCAAAGTCCCTCAGCAAGAAAAACAAAGGAAGAAAAATACAAGATTGCATATTGTTGCCACTACAAGCACGAAGAAAAAATTAAATTCTATTATATTTAAATGAACTAATGGATGGATGTACATGGTTTTGGTCCTAATTCAACCTTTTTTTACATTATTCTTCTCTTTTTATAATTGGGGAATGACTTCTCATCAACCCAAAGAATGATGCCTATCTTTTCTAATAAATTTGATGGCCATACATTGATGTATTTGATTATTTTTGAAGCAATAAAGTTGGCTATGAATTTGTTCTCTCAAGTTGTCTACTCATCTTCCTAAGTTTCAATTTTCTTTTATCCCATTATATCTTTATCACATCTAATCCTCTCCTCTCAAAGATTTGTAGTTTTTCTTCCAAATCCTCATCCTAACACGTCATGTATTCTTCATGATCATTTTTGTGCTCATCCAAAGTAATGTATTGCAAGTCCATCAACAAAAGGTGAAAGAACTTTATTCAATTTTCTCAAATGTGTGAGCAATGTATTGCAAGTATAATGATTTCAAGGTGTTGATATCAACTCTCCCATGCTAGCACAAGGCCATGATTACCTGACAACTTTTCCAAAGCTCATTATTCTAATAAAGACTAAATTACCAAAATACTTGATAGAGATGGAGTTGATTATGCAGTCCACCCCATTATATGAAATTAGGACTAAGATATGACCAAAACAAATGCAAATGGTTATAAGCATTAATAAGATATGACCAAAACAAATGCAAATGGTTATAAGCATTAATAAGATATGGAAGAGATGTTTTGTAGACTCTAGATAAATTCAGTCAATGACATTTGATACCATGAACCTGATGCACAATCCCACAGTACGCATTCACAATCCCACAGTACGCATTGTCTTGGACCGTGTTTTGGCAAAACGTGTAAATGGCCTCTCCTTATTTATCCCTTCCGCAAACGCCAACTGTAAGTTTTAATATTGAATTAATAATAGAGAATTTAGGGATGTATTTAATATGATATATGCTTTGTCTCTGCCAAGCCATATGTTCAATTAGGTTGAGATACACTACATCTCTACAGAGACTCGTCAATGCTAATAGGTTACCTTGAAATCCACTGGATTCTCTATGATTTCGTCCGTAGTCCATACGCTATTCAATAGGTCTCCTGGGCTCCACACCAATAGAAGAATAGTTTGGCTGAATTTAGGTTTCTTAATTTTTTTTTTCAATTAAACATACATAGCCGAGTAAAAGAAGATAATTTCAATGAAAGAATAAACAAACAATAAACTATCATTTATATTCTTGTTTCAATTATAATTTCTCCAAAATTTTATACGATCTTTTCAAAGAGCCAAAGCAGCAACTCACAATTTATAAAAATAATGTTTTGTTACTGGAGAACATAAGAACCTCATCATCCATAATAATCTTCTTTGCAAGATACTAACCAGCGAGTACTTTTCTCTGAAAAGACAAATTTGAGAACAGACGCAGATGATGATGCACGTTTTAGTACAAACCTACAAATTACACGGTCACCGGCATATATGCCTAAAACACTGTTTATAATAACATAAATATCTTAACAATTTGTTAAGCTCATAAACGACCCTAAGACTCCATATAAAGAAGTGCAATTCATAAAGCATTGTATGGGCAAATGCCAGCCTTTGTAACCTCAGGAACTAAATTAAACTTGCTGTTTGAAGTTTGAACATCTCCAGGGTGATGGATTCAGTCTACTTTCTTGTTCTTGCGTTGCTGCTTCCTCTTCTTCTGCAGTACGTCCTGGACTGTTACAGATGCAGAAATCTTCCTCCGAGTCCTCCGGGTTTACCAGTGTTAGGAAACCTGCAACAACTTGGAGATCTACCGCATTACAGTCTGAAAAAATTTGCAGAAAAACACGGCGACATCATGTGTGTGAGATTGAGCTCCTATCCAACCATCATCATATCCTCCTGCAGAAGGCCAAAACGGAGAGTTGCAGAGAATCTGCAATTTGTCTTCTGCAAGTCCGGCGGAAAGGACGGCATGCATGGCCGGTTCATCATCCACGCAGGAGAAAAGAAGAAACGGAAAGTTGAAGCGACTGCAGAGCCGTCAGAGACATGGCCCGGTGCAGCCTGCGGGAATGGTGGAGGAGAGATTATGCCCTGAAAGCGTCCATGGAGAAAAGGAGTCGAAAAAAAAAGGTCCATGGAGGACGAACTCACAGGAGGCAATACTGGCGGGTGTTCCGTTGCTGTGTGGCTGCTGTTGCTTCAGGGACCAAGCTTGTAACAGCAGGTTTCTCACGCATGTGCTCCATGTTGGTCTGCAGCTGAAGCAGGGACGCGCTAGTGAGGATGTAGTGAGGGCCGCGAAGACGCTCATGGAGGATTCTGTGGCTGCTTCTTATGAGCTGCGCAGGAACGTTGAGCTTATCCGTGAGTCGGTCATGACCACTGTTGCAGAGGCTGGGTCCTCTCTGGCCGCCTTGGTTAGCCTCCTGTCAATCGTCAGAGCAACAATAGTGTTGTCCAGTAATATATCGGTCTCGAGGAGGAAAAGAAAGAAGGTGTAGATTAAATATTTGATCTTCTTCTTCTTTTCCTTTATAAGAGAGGGAGGGTGGAGGTAGACATGGGGAGGAATCCTTTCCCTGGATTCCTTACTAAATCAATCTTGGAGGAGGTGCTATTGGAAGTAGTTTTATTAAGGGGTGTAAACGGATTAGAGTAGGGAAGGCACAAACTTGCTGGAAGAGGTGTGCCTCCTAGAGGCATGGGCAAACAAGCTTGTGCAAGAGGTTATCCAGATCTAGGGCTCTATATTGAGCTAAGTCTTTGTTACAACCTTTTATTGTTATTCCAAGAGCTAGGAGCTTCAATCTCTGCTATGTGTTTAGTCATTTGCAGTAAAGAAAAACATTTTAATTACAAAGCCTTTGTTTGTATTTAAAAGTTTGTCATTCACTCCTTAAGTTATTGGTTATTTTATATGCTCGGTTTCAGAATTTGTTTAATAAACAATTTATTTATTTAATATTCTTTGCCAAGTTATCAATTTATTTCTTGAAGTTTACTCTCCAAAAGACCCTAGATTCATTCCTAGAAGTCTCATACATTGCTTTAGTGATATGTTATTGTAATCGTCCAGCCACTAAGTTTAATTTTAATTTTCAAACTCTGCTTTATTTTTTTAATTATCAATATTAATAAATGCAATAGTTCCTGTGCATGAAAAAAAAACACCATGTTGCCCTTACTAGCTAAGACTTTTCCCGAGTTTCCATACCCATACGAGAGGTGCCCTAGGCAATAGTTTCTTAAAATGAGTTTTCCAAAGGTGTCATTACGTGACCCATATTTATGTATCAACACAAGGGAAAGAGGTCATTTCGTGAATTCAAGAACATAAGTTTTTTGAATTCCAATTTGTAAAACTCAAGATATTGAAGAAGATTAAGTTCACAATAACCCATGGTTAACTCGTGGTATTATAGGTTTCTCAAACTATGAGTTCACTACAACTCATGATATATTAGTTTCTAGATTTTCTAAGACCACAACTTGTGGTACCATGACCCATGGGTGACACAAATTGTAACTACTACTCCTGGTTGCTTTGTGGTTGTCATTTCAAATAATGCAAATTCACCACGACTTATGGTGTTGTTCAACAATGACTTGTGGTGTACTCGTGGTCTACTACCATGACTTGTGGTCTACTCATGGTCTCCAAAAATTTGAATCTCTTCCAGCTAATTATCATTACAACTTGTGGTATTCTTGTAGTCTTTTACCATAACTCATGGTTGACTTGTTGAATCCTTAGAAAGTAATTCTCTCTATTTTAGCATCACCATAACTCATGGTATTGCAAACCATGACTCATGATTAAGTCATGGTGGACTGGTGGTTCACAAAGCTTAAGAATTTCTAGAATCAAAGTCAAACATTGAATCCTTCTTCTTGTTAACTTCATCTCATTCAACCTTTCAATCAAATAGCCATGACCCAACTACATTTATACCTCATCTTATCTCTTAAATGTTTCATCTAGATGTTACCCAAACTACCACTCTAGACTTATGTGCATTCCTGGGCAACATTGCTCATAAAAAAGTAATGAACAAAAAAACCCTCTTTTACTATAATGATTGGTAAAGCACTTTCCATTGTAGTCATACCCACCCGAGATCAACCATCATAGTTGTAGTTGGCGGGAGACAACTCAAAATTAATGAAATTTTGATATTGTGCCACCCACCATCATAATTGTAGTTAGTGGGAAGACAACTCAAAATTAATGAAATTTTGATACTGTGCCACCCATTTTGCCTTGAAAAAGCTACCTTCTTCAATTTGCAATTTAGGCTGACACACAATTGTACACGACTTCAGTAGGAACTTATAAGGACCTCAATGATTTTATGGCATTCAAACTTTAAGCCTTCAATGTAGCCAGGTCAAACACCTTCAAACCATAAATATGCATAAAACCTTGTGAGTGAGTTGAGTCTTATGACTTAGTGCAAGAAGTTAGCCGTTATAAATGCACCACAATCAAATAATGCTATGATAAGATTTTATTAACTTTATATATACAACCTAAGCTTTCTGCATACCCATATGTTTTACCAGTAATTTACCCTATAACCTTAGGTCATACTTTTAACCCTGCAAGCAAGCTAGCATAAGCTTTTGTGATGCATTATGCGACGACCAAAACACAAAGATTGTAGTGTGTATCAAGAGTCTTGGTATGTTGTACACTAAGAGTAGTAAAGAATTTAGTGATTACCGTCAACGCTGCTAGAGATTGGGAGCGGTTTAAATAACCTGCAATCCCTGGCAATTTCCACGTTAACGAGAACTTGGCTCTTAATTGTCCGTGCTACCTAAATTTCAGAATCTCATTTATTTAAGAGGCCCAATGCGAAACACGTGCTTTGCGAAATGCAGAATGCAGATTCCTTGTTGAACCAAAGATTTAAGGCGTCCTCTGTATTTCAGAGGAAGAGGAAAGATATCATACACGTTTTTTTATTAAACCGTTACAGTAGAAACAACTACATCACGACAAGAGAAGAGAAACATCACAGGTGAATGAAAAAACATAAGAAACTCAAATCTACGATACTATTTTTACTACAATAAACTAATAATAATATTGATCTACCATTGCCCTGTCAGCGGTGCCAAACGAAACTGGAAAAAAAAATTTCAAATCCACGCAACTAATTTTACTGATTTTACTGAGCATGTTAAATCCTCTACAATCTCCATTGATTTTTATGATTTTTATGCAGCCTCACAAGTCTGTGTGGCAATGCTAACATGCATGTCTCTGTTTTTGGCAATGCTAAGATGCATGTCTATGTTTTTCATCCATATTCATATGCTTTTGAAATATTTATAGAAATTGAATATTATTTTACCATATGCATTGCTTTTCCCATGGAAATTTGAAAAACGAAAGCCTTCCTTCTTTTGTGCATTGGCCCTTTCTCTTTCTTGCTATTTACCCTGCCCTTTTCTGAAAAAACTACAATCTGCTGTCTTTTTTAATGTAATCAACACATACAAGACTTAAAATTGAAGTATTTTTCTTGTTGTTCATTGAGATCTGCTTTTCATATCTCTGATTTGTCCTCTATCGTTTAGAGTAAAAAAAAATTGTAAATTCAAAACTCCACCCATATCATGAGAGATAGCAGCCAAAATAAAATGAAATAGTTACGTGGCTTGAGCCACATCATAAGAGATAGCAGTCAAAATAAAACTGTTCCCCAATTTTACCACAACAAACTAATGATAATATTAATCTACTTTTACCACAACAAACTAATAATGATATTAATCTACCATTGCCCGGTTAGTGGTGCGACGTTAAAAGGGGACCCAACATTGTAAACTCATCCGAGATTGATTGATGTTACATGAGGTTTAATAAAAATATACGGCAGACTTTTTAAACCCATTCTCAGAGATTGATTGATTGATGTTGCACGAGGTTTAATAAAAAAGTATGGCGGACCTTTTAGACTAATCGCACAAGTTTTAATAAAAAATACAGCCGACGTTTTAAACTCATTGTCAGAGATTGATTCTTGTTGGAATACAGTTTAGTGAAAAAAATAGCACTGATAATGGACAGTCGCGGATCAGCTGCGGTGATGACCTTTCTGCAATGTGCTAAACATCACACGATTGTGCATCGCATCATTGTACTAATGACATGATTTTTAATAACCGCATTCCTGTCACGAGGTGATAATTACATATCGGATCTTTGACGACGTTATAATTACAAATCAGATCTTTGACATCATGGACACTGTAAATATATTTAAACACCTTCAAAGTTTCGTTTACTGCTTTGTTAAATCAACAACCTAATAATGACTGCTTTGTTAAATCAACCTAATAGTTACTTACAGATCGGATCTTTGACGAGGTTATAATTACAAATCAGATCTTTGACATCATGGACACTGCAAATATATTTAAACAGTTTCATTTACGGCTTTGTTAAATCAACAACCTAATAATAATATTAATCTACCATTGCCCGGTTAGTGGTGCGACGTTAAAGGGGATCCCAAACCCAGTAAACTCATCAGATTGATGTTACATGAGGTTTAATAAAAATATATGGTAGACTTTTTAAACCCAATCGATCAGGGTTTAATAAAAATACAGCAGACGTTTCAAACTCATTGTCAGGGATTGATTGATGTTGGACTACGGTTTAGCAAAAGATAATTAGCACTTATAATGAACAGTCACAGAGCAGCTGCCATGATGACCTTCCTGTAACAATCACAGCCAGCTGTTTCTAAGATGATACCTGACAGATAGCCATTACAACTCATCTTGCAATGTGTTAAACATCACACATCACATCATTGTACTATCACAAGATTCTGAATAACCACATTTCTGTCACAAGGTGATAATTACAAATCCAATATTGACATCATGGACGTTGCAAACATATTTAAACACCTTCAAAGTTTCATTTATTGCTTTGTTAAATCAATCTGAGCACATCTATGATTTAAAAACAACAAAAAGCACCACATCAAAGGGGCTCTTCCTAGCAGGTGGTTGTAGGTTTTCAAAAATTGATATTCCAAGATGTAATGTGATGATATTATCATAAAGATCAAGGACTTTTAAAAATGTTTGAATATTGTATTAAAAGATAGAGATTATGAGTGTTGATGCCAATATTGTCCATGGTAGGCATGGGGTCATGACTTATTAGTTTAATCACTAAGATATAGTTTCACGATTTAAAACCATTACTTGAAACAAATTACATGATTCATAGGGGTGCTTTTAATGAGAGGTATCATGCAACCTTTAAATTATTTATTGTTATAAAAGAATTATTATTATCCATCAACATTGGTCATGATTAATAAGTTTTAATTGCATGAAAATTAAAAATCCTATAAGTTTTAACCCATGTGAATTATTTACATAGTATCTTAGATAAAGTAAAGGATTGAAAATATAATATGATGTTAAATCATCATCGAATCCCTTACTACGCTTTACCAGCTCATTAAATTAAATAAATATACTAAAATAATGATTAAGGTTGCCACTTCCATCAAGCTATTATTTATACAATTAATAAATACTCCTTTTGATGTGACCATATCAAAAGTTTGTTAACGTCTTCCGAGCAACCATTTTTATTGCCATTCATTAAGCATCCAAACTTAGAATGTTCTAAAAATATAAGGGCGATTGCCCATGTATGGTAGGCTTTTCTCCATTTTAGCTGTTCATCCCTGGTAACTGCTATGTAAACGGCAAAAATAACGTGGAAACGACTAACTGGGTATCCAAATCTCTCAAAAGCTTGCCCTGTGCAACTGCTATGTAAACGGCAAAAATAACGTGGAAACGACTAACTGGGTATCCAAATCTCTCAAAAGCTTGCCCTGTGCATTATCCTAGTAACGATGATAAACTCACAGAAAATCTCTATACTGTCTCTGCATTTCCCCACCATTCCTGCTGGCAGTATGCCCTTTCCTATTCTTCAACTGCTGTCCAATGAATATTTTAACCAGGAATCTCCTAAATATACTTTGGTAAATTCTCATGCATGGCCGTAAAATTGTTGTAAACAATACATATAACGACTGGGTAGTAAACGTTGAGTCTCTGAGGGCTTTCCTCGTGCAGGTTCTAGAAAGCAGGAAATTTTCTGAGACTCTATGTTTACTTTCTAAATTTGAACTCTGATTCTCAGTTTAATTGCCATGCATATGCTCATTCGTAGTGGTAGCAACTTTAATGTTGATGTTGGCCATTTTGCAGGCCTTTCGTTGCATGCTCATCTCACCCAAAATCGAAAATCCAAACGTGGTTGATGCACCTTTGAATTCCATCCACATTCGGCTGCTGCCATGGATTTCAGCACAATTGCTTAATATTCTTTGTTATCTATACTGTCGTTTGCTGTGCATGAGTAATGATGAGAGCTGCCATTTCTACATGTGATTGGTGGAGATTGGCATTTTTCTGCATTGACTAGGTGGCAGGTTTCCAGCCATTTCTTGCATTGATGGGGAGCTGTTTGGCACTAGGCAATGGTGCATTGCTTTAGACACCCCATACAGATTAAATTCAGCCTTGAAATCCATTGATTGAGAAGTTGAAGATAACTTAGAGAAATAACTCACTTTTGATATTAAGAGGGAGCAACCTTAGCATTCGTAATGGCAAGGGGGTAGGTGACAAAGGTAACCACCAGGGACACAACTTAGAGGGAAGAGTAGAGTTGATCTTGACATTTATCCAATCTATATAAGAATGTAGAATTTGCCAAGCTCTCCAAATGCTTTTGAAAACATGAGATTTGGGAATAATGATAGTACGGGGGGAAAGGATCTAGTTATCACAATGGGTTCTTTTCTAGAAGGATTGATTTTTAGGAAATGCTTGTTGGAGCCCTAATTGGAGAAGAGTCCCAATGATGTCTAGGGCATCTAGATGTTGGACCAACCACTTAGCAACTAAGGTAAACTCTTGCTTGAATGAGTTCAAAAGACCTAAGTTGCCCTTATTCTTAGGAAGAGTAATAATATTTTAGGCAACACGATGGAAGCCTTTTTGAGAGTCTTTAGAAGACCACATGAAGTCATGAAATAATCGTTCAAGCTTCTAATAAGCAACTTGGGAGGAAGCCCAACACGAAGAGTAATACACATGAGTAGATACACATTTAAACTTACATACAAGGTACTTACCAGTTAGAGTGAGAGGTTTAGTCTTCCCTTTTATAAGTTTCTATTGAATTTGAAAAATCACATGCTCCCAAAGAACAAAGGTAGAACCTCTAAAAAAAAAGGGAATTCCTAGAATCTTAATGATGTCTTGATCTTGGAGAAGCTTCCAATTAATGTTGGTTACATGAATAGTGAAACTTGAGAGTGAGCAATATTGCTCCACTTGGGATAAGAGCTAGTGCAAATTAGTAGTAGTGTTTTGAACAAGAAAAAAGGAATTGTCAACGAAATGCATGTTAAGAAGTTGATGTTGAGGTGAAGAGAGGCGAACCTTGGTGAAAACTTTATTTTTAATATCATAGTTTAATTGATGATAAAGAAAGTCAGCTGCAATGATGAATAGGTAAGGGGCAAAAGGACATCCTTTCCACACTAACCTCCTATAGATAGGAAAGGAAGAGATGATGCCAAAGGTAGTGGCTATTCTTGCGGTAGCATTCAAGAATAAACATTTCACCATATGTAAGAACTTAGGGCCAAAATCGAGTTTAGTCATGGTTTGTAGAATAAAGTCCCACTTTATGTTGTCGTAGGCCTTGGCATAGTCAAGCTTCATTAGGAGAATATCTTGACCATCATCCTTTGCCCAATTAAGACCTTCCCATGCAGCAATTATGTTGTTCAAAATATATCTACTAGGCACAAATCCTATTTGTTGGGGAGATATAATTTGGCCAAGAATTCTTTTCAATTGTAAGACTAAGCAGTTGGCCCAAGTTTTATACACCACATTAAGAAGAGTTATGGGACATCAATTGGAGATACAAGTCAGATCCCCAGACTTAGGAAGGAGATGAATAACCCCTTAATTTAGATTAGGCCGAAGGGAACAAGTAATGATAACCTCTCTAATAACCTGAAAAAGATCATTTCCCACAAGATCCTAATGATTTTGAAAAAATTCAATAGGGAAACCATCAAAACCAGGAGCCTTCCCATGACTCAACTTGGAACAAGCCGCCTAAAGCTCCTCCTTGGTGATATTGGCGTCTAAACTTTGCGACATAGTAGAATTGATAAGGCTAAGATAATTGAGGGTAGCAACCTCAAACGATGAGATGTCCATAGGGGTAGTTGCAAATAAGGTTTCATAATGGTTCTTAAGAAATGTGAGAATATTATTGTGGTTAGTGATGGTGGTGCCATAACTAGAGATTTCGTCTAAAGAATGTGTGGGAGAAGAGCTATTTAGATACTTGAAAAATTCCTTATAGTGTTCATCTTGAATATTTAACCAAATGAGTCTACTTTTAGTTAAGGCACTTTGTGCTCTGTACACTTTCCAATGTTGGAAGGCTAAATAGGCTCTAGCTAACTCCTTGTGAACAAGAGTGTTGAAAGGATCTTGAGCTAATTTGTTAGTTAGATGTTCAATAATAAGGTGAATGTTGTTGTACTGTTGTTTGGCTCAAGTAGCTGTTTCCTTATTGTACGAACGAGCAAAGTTTCTCACTCTACAAGAAGCATGATGCCACCACTGAATGCAACCCACTTGATGTAAGAGCCTAGGTTCGACATTCTAAAGGTTAGAGAGAAGAAGTCGGACGAAAGGGGAAGAGAAATAGTTGTTATGTCAACAGAAAAGATGGAATTTATGTTTATGGTTGTTGTCATGAATCTAGATAGATATAGAGATGGGAAGATGATCTGATAAGGTGGCGTGTTGATGAATCGGTAGCAGAGAAGGCTTGCCAAAAAGAAAGGGTGGAAAAATAGAACCTATCTAACCTACTGTAGTTGCAAGCCTGCCCAATATAGAGATTGCTCTAAGTAAATCTATGAAGGGGATTAGTAGTAAAGGCTTCCACCCCATCAGAGAAGTAAAACTTTTTCTTAAAGGTAGACCAGGTCTAATACTTGGAATTTGGTAGTTGAAAAAACATCGCTCCAAGCTTATCTTGAGGGAATTCTATCATATTAAGATCTCCTCCAAAAATCCAAGGTATTAGGGGAAGAGAATTAGCTAGTTCTTATCATAGGAGAGCATGTTCTATAGAATCATTAGGGGCATAAATTGAGCAGAGATCGAAAGGGCCATGTGAGGAAGAGAAGGTAGCCTAAGAAAACCTATGGCTAGAATTGGAACAACTTTGAATGATTTTATATTTCCAGTGGGTCAAGAAGATAATGGTAGCTCCCCCTTTCCCACTCATGTGGGATGTAGCAAGAATTGAGGTGGGAGGGAGAAACCAATGGGCTAAAAGAGATAAAGGGTCTACTGAAATCTTAATTTCTTAAAGGAGACTAAAATCTAAAGCAATATTTAAATTAGAAAGAAAGTTTCCTACATGCTTCCACTGAAGCCTATCAGTAAGGCCTCAAACCTTCCGTGATAGGAGGTTCATGAGAAGGTAGAGGACATGTCGAATGAAAGGTCCATAGAAGGTTTAAAAGTCAAAGTATCAACTTTGTGAAAGAATGACAAAAGAGTTGCTTGTAGTGATAGGGGCCAGGGAAGTGTTTAGTGGAGAGGAAGTGGAGGGTGGAGTTGTAGGGGTGAAAGCTTTGACTCATTTCTTTCCATTGCCCATCACAAACTCCTCACCCAATATGGAGTCCTTGAAAGATTTTGAGGGGATGACATGTGTTGAGGTGTTTGCACCTGATTGTGGCACTTGTACCTTAGAGAGGCTAGATAAAGAGGAATATTTTGGGGCTATTTTAGAAGAGTGTCTGAATCTAAAGAATTCTAATGATGCATGGGATGGTGTGTCTGGGATCGGGTTTTTTGAGATGTGATGGATTGTTTTTCCTTAGCTAAGAAGGGACACGTTGAGATATGATGATCAACCCAATTATAGTAGCTACACAAGTTTAGAAAAAAATAATTGATTTTCTGAGTGAAGAGTTTTTCACTGGCTGCAAGGGTTAATGAGGTTTTCCTAGGAGCTATATCGAGCTCAATACAATAACGGCAAAATTAAGTTCCATTGATCATTGTGCTATGGTTGGAAATAATTAGACTAAGGGTACTCACTACCATGTCCTTTTTTCTACGGATGAAAAAAATGAGTGGAAGATTTGGGAATTCTACATAACAAGGAATTGTGTTATATGTTGGGTCATTAACATTAAAGTCAAATCTTCAAGGAAGGGCAATTAGAGTTGCACTCCAAGTTGGAAGAGAGAGCCTTCTGAGCCTTCTCAACTTGAGAGGCCTCAAATAGTTTTACTAGAATAAAGTTCCGAGTTTAGTAATGGACATGAGAAATTTGAATGCCTTGGGGTTGAAGAAGGCTTTGGATTTGTGTTAAAGCTTAGAGACCAAGGTAAAAACCCCATTATTTGAAGAAAAATAAAATATTGCAAAATCTTTACAAACTGCATAAAAAATATCATCGACAAGAAAATTTTTTTGTTGGGCAAGAACTTTGCTGATGGAGAGTGGAATCGGATAAGTTCGCTATTGCACAACCGGCATAAAATTGCCCTGTAGCTCTGGTAAGACCACAAATTGCCGTGGAGCTAGTGAACACCACCACTGCAGTCCCATATCGTAGAACAGAATATAGCACCCAAACCCAACCGCCCACTGCAACACCAAACTGCACAACAACAGCATAGAACAACACTTCCAACTATGGCACCGACGGACAAGGTGAGCGTAGCGATGGCTGCAACGATACCAATTGCAGAAGAAACCCTCAGCCACTGCCATCACGAATGCAACAACAGCCACCACCACCCAGCGAGCAGCCCAGCCAGCAACAACAGGACAGCAACACAGACCCCACCGCCCACAGAAACCACTGCCCAACCATCATCGGAGAGCAGTGCAGCACAGCAGCCATGAAGACCAAGAGCACAGTGCAGCACCGCAGAGAGGAGAACCCAAAACGCAGCAGAAAACCGAGAGCAATAGCGTTGTCGCGCAGCGCAGCAGTCCGCCAGGGTCCGCGCGGGATCGGGTGAACAGCCGCACATCGGTCCTTAATAGGGTGATCGTTTCAGGAAAACGGATAGGATCACACGCTGCATCGTCCAGAATGTGAGTCATCATAGCACTTTCCTTATGTACAATTTTGCCCTTGAGAAAACAATACAGAATGGTTCCACGCATATAATTTTTACATATTTGTGATATGCTATATATTACTTGACAGCTATCCGTGTAATATCACCTTAACCCTCATAAGAAACGGTTAAGTGGAAAACATTAACGTACAAATCAGCCATTTTTTTTAATTAATCCATATTCTAGGTTAAAAATCATAAAACCGTTTGATACGGGCTTCAAGTTCACAACCTCCATGTAAGCTAGGAAATTAAGATTCTATATTTAAATTTGAACTCTAAGTAAACTGTGCTGTAAGAAAAACTTAGAAAAATGCAATCTATAATGTTACTTATATTTTAATTTTCACGATTCAGGATTTTAAAAGTTATTTATCACTTTTAATGCAATACTCAACTGTCATTCTCCCCAAGGAAAATGAAATACGTAACATACCCCGAGTTACTGTGGTTATGTTATTCACTGGTGAAATACGTAACATACCCCGAGTTACTGTGGTTATGTTATTCACTGGTGAAATACGTAACATACCCCGAGTTACTGTGGTTATGTTATTCACTGGTGATGAAGTTGCAATTGTGTGTTTTGCCGAAGGCTCTTCATGAGACGCTGGAGAGATTGAAATCGGGTAGCCACATCGTTTTAATCTCTTTGGGATAATATAGTTATACGTATAGCACTAAATAACAATGTAGTATTTTGTTACACTAGTTTAACTACATAATACTAATTTTCAAGATTATCTTTTGAGATTGATGCTATGTACCCAAAACTCAAGGAGAAAAGACAATAACATCTCTAGTTACCAAAGAGGTGCATCATACTCATACCCTCATTTGTCTTGAGCTTGTAGCACAAATGATTGTAGTAGTTGTATGAGATAAGTGGTACAACAAGCAAACAATTCTAGTAGTTGTATAATATGGCCACTACAACTCCTTTTGGATGCAATCTAACTCTATGAGTCTATACTATTAGCAACGTGTATAATCTATAATGTACTTTCATTTCTTGGTGTTATTTCTTCTGCGACTATTTGTAATGACAACTATGATAATTAGAAATAGCAAATATGTTTGCAATGTCAATGAGGTTAAAGATCAGATTTGTAATTGTCATCTCGTAACAAGAATGCGGTCATACAGTTATCATCCCATGTCCAGATTTCAGGCGTCCTCCGCATTTGAGAGGAAGAGGAAAGATATCATACACGTTTTTTTAAAACCATTACAGTAGAAACAACTACACGACAGGAGAATAGAAACATCACAGGTGAATCAAAAAACATAAGAAACAAAAATCTACGATATTATTTTTACTACGCCCTTGTCAGCGTTGCCAAAAGAAACAGAGCTGAAATTTTTTTTTTCAAATCTATGCTACTAATTTTAGTGAGCATGTTAAATCCTCTGCAATCTCCGTTGATTTTTATTCGGCCTCATAAACCTGTGTGTCAATGTTAACATGCATGTGTATGTTTTTGATCCATATTCACATGCTTTTGCAATATTTATAGAAATTGAATATTATTTTACCATATGCATTACTTTTGGCAGTGAAATTTGAATTTGAAAAACAAAAACCTTCCTTCTTTTGTGCATTGGCCCTTTCTCTTTCTTGCTATTTGCCCTACCTTTTCTGAAGAAACTACAATCTCCTGTCTTTTCTATGGTAATCAACACATACAAGCCTTAAAATTGGAAGATTTTTCTTGTTGTTCATTGAGATGCAATTTTCATCTTCATCTTTGGTTTGGCCCTGTATTGTTTAGAGTAAAAAAAAATTGTAAATTCAAAGCTTCGAAGTGTTTTGTTTATTTTAATATTTTGTATAAAGGTATCTTTTATTTTTTTAATCATGAATATTATTTGAATATATTTTTTATCAAAATCTTGAATTCTTAATATCATTGACTTACTAATTGTATATAGAACTTATATTTTAAAATATTTGATTTGGACCCATATCTCTTAAATAAGGTAAAATATTAGTTAAAAAATGCAAAGAAAAACCTTACGGGATGGTTAGTTTTAAAAGCATTGGAATTGATATAGTTTTAAAAGCATTGGAATTGCAAATAATACTTAGAAAATAGGTTGTAGACATCATCTTAGCAATCTTCATTTCATCATAAAAGCTGATGTACCTTTTTAAATCATGTCTTTGTTACCAAGGTTATTATCAAGTGAACCATGGTTAATTGGAACATGTTTTAACCTACACCATAAAATTAATTGTTTTATAATCTGACTCAAGACAAGTGGCATACTTAAGACATATTTTAGATATAAACATGACCTTAGTTTATTAATGGTGTCGGACCCCAAAAAGAGAATTTTATTAATAGAAAACAAAATTTAGTACATAAGCTACTTCAAGACACATAGAATGAGGAAAGGAGGAAGCGAAACCGTGTTGACTGAGACTATTATAGAGGAAAAATGTTAAACTTAGCATTCCACAGGGTGTGGAAATGCATTCCAAAAATCAACCATTCGCTGAAATGTGTGTATCTTTTCTTGGATGTTGATTGTCGAATGAGAACAAAGGTGGAAGAAAGAGGAAAAGGGCCAAATGGTGTAAAAAATTGTGGCTTAATTAGGAGACTTTCTTCTGAAAACTAATTAAAATAGTGAATTAAATCTTTATTAAAAATCATCATTAACTCAAAAATTAATTAAAAATAAATTAGTAATTCATTAAAAATCTATAGGTAAGTTTGCAACAATATGCCTTAAGTCATGTATGTTTCACCAAATGCCTTTATGTTGGGTGATAACATAGAACACATTATGAAATTACCATTCCTAAGGCTTACAATTGTTTACAAAAATCTCCATAATGTTATATTTTTGCCAACAAATTGTGGCTACACATATTATGTTGATACCCATTATACTACACATATTATGTTGATACCCATTATACTACATGATGTCCATCATGCTTACACCATTATGCCCATGATTTGAACTCGTTAATAATAGGCGATCATTGGTTTCATCAATAAAATAAAATAAAATTGTTACATGGCTTCACCCACGTCATAAGAGATAATAACCAAAATAAAATTGCTCCCTAATTTTACTACAACAAACTAATAATAATATTGATCTACCATTGCTGGGTTAAAATTGCTCCCCAATTTTAATGCAACGAACTAATAATAATCTTGTGACGTTAAAGGCCATCCCACACCTTTTAATCTCATCAGAGATTGATTGATGTTGTATGAGGTTTAATAAAAATATATTGCAGACTTTTTAAACCCATTCTCAGATATTGATTGATTGATGTTGCACAAGGTTTAATAAAAATGTACGATGGACCCCGTTAAAACTGCTCCCCAATTTTACTGCAACAAACTAATAATACTATTGATCTACCATTGCCCGGTTTGCCTTGTCTTGTGATGTTAAAGGCGATCCCACATCTTTTAAACTCATCTGAGATTGATTGATGTTGCATGAGGTTTAACCTTATATGGAAGACTTTTTAAACCCATTCTCAGATATTGATTGATTGATGTTGCACAAGGTTTAATAACACAGTATGGCGGACCTTTTAGAGCCAGATTCATTAATTGGGGTTTCACAAGTTTTTATAAAAAAACACAGCAGACTTTTTAAACTGAGAGATTGATTGATGTTGGACTACGGTATAGTTTAAAAAATAGCACTAATAATGGACAGCCGCAGAGCAGCTGCCTCGATGACCTTCCTGTAACAGTCACAGCGAGCAGTTCCCAAGATGATACCTGAGAGATAGCCATTACAACTCATCCTGCCATGTGTTAAAAAGCACACGATTTGTGCTTCACATCATAGTACTGATCACACGATTCTTAATGAACAACTACATTCCTGTCACGAGGTGATAATTTCAAATCGAATCTTTGACATCATGGATGCTGCAAACATATTTAACACCTTTAAAGTTTCATTTAGTGCTTTGTTAAATGAATCTGACCCCATCTATGATCTAAAAACAACAAAAAGCACCGCATCACAAGGGCTCTTCCTGGCGCGTGGCGGTAGGTTTCCAGAAACTCATATTCTAAGATGTAATGTGATGATATTACCATAAAGATCAAGGACTTTTGAAATGCCTGAATATTGTATTTGAAAAGAGAGTTTATGAGTTAATAGCCTAGTTACATGGACATTAAGTGCTTTATGAGCTGTGATCTATGCTGTGATTATATGACCATGTGCTTTGAGTAAGAGTCTGGGGTATAGTACATCAAAGCAGAGCATTTCTTATTGATTAAAATAATTAAATAAAACATACATACCTGTCATAATATAAGTATTTACAAAGGTTAATTTATAAGGTCTTTTTCATTTTTCATAAAAATAGATTTGTGTAAATTATAGTTACATGACCATCATCAAGAGGGTCAAATTTGTGGTCACCAAAACAACTTTTAAGGATCATCACATGAATTTGAAAGGGGAAACGATAGGTAAACTTGAGGACGGCTGGGCGTGGAACATGGAAAATAACGTGGCTGCAAAGAGGCACGTAAAGCTTTTGTACAAGACTTTGAAGAAGTGAGTGAGGAAGGAAAGCCGTATCATATCTCTATGCGTCAAGCTTCTGAGGTGGCTAGGAAAATCGTAAGAGTCACTATACTGGTAAACTCACACTGTCACAGTATACAACGCTGTCAAGGAGAAGATTAGGAGCAAACCTAATGCAGCAAAGGTTTGTTTTACCGAGGTGTTGTTTCGGTTTAATATTCTAGGATTTTATAGGCTCGTATGATTCTATATTTTTTTAATATGTTAGCTTTGGAAGGATATTTTTTTATATCGAAAGACGGTTTGAGAAGCTTTTGAAGTATATATTTTTTTAATTGAAAACTTTTTCAAAGCTTCTTGTGGGTGAAACATTTACTTCTAAAAATTTGAAAACTGTTTCTTTTACTCAAGAATCATGGTCGTTGACGTTGTTGTGTTTGATAATGATTGTTGGCACTTGTGTTAATGCTGGTTGGAAATCTGTGTGTTTTTTGTTTCAGCATTGACATTTTCTGTTTAAACATTTTCTTCTCAGGGTAAGCATAGTGTGGGCTTAAACATTTTCAGTGTTCTCTAATATGAATTTTCAGCAGCGAGATCTGGGTGGGCTCAAACATTTTCCGTGGTCTCTAATGTGGGTTTTTAGCAGTAAGATCTGAATCCTGAGGAGAGGAAAAAGTATAAGTTTGCTTATATCTATATGCGGAGATTGGTGATTCCAGATAAATTTTACGAACTATTTGCGTTGGATTCGGGATCACGTGCAGAAGCGCATTAAATGCAGTGGGTACGTATTTCATAATTTCCAATGAATGTATATGTATACATCGAAATAGTCGCCTTGCCTGGCCTCCCCTTGCCTCGTATTTTTTTGCTTTGTTCTCGATGTCTGCATTGTGCATTAAAATCTTCGCTATCTTCCCCTGCTGTATTATTCTTTCTTTGTTCTCAATGTCTGCATTGTGCATTAAAATGCATTAAAATCTTACTTAGCTTATCCTGCTGTGCATTAAAATCTTGCTTACCTTATCCTGCTCTGAATTTTCCAATTCCCAATAAAATTTTGTCTGGATGTATATGTATACATTGAAATAGTCACCTTGCGTGGCCTCGCCTCATATTATTCTTGCTTTGTTCTCGATGTTTGCATTGCGCATTAAAATCTTACCGATCCTCCCCCTGTTCTCGATATCTGCATTGTGCATTAAAATCTTACTTACGTTCTCCTACTCTGAAATTTACCAAAAACTTCCCTTCATTGTGAAGTGGCCAGCAAGCAATCAAGATTCATGGCATCGGCATGACAGACCACAGAAAACAAGAAAGTACGAATGAATAAACAAACACACGGAAATCAAGAAAAGGCCTGGTAATCGAAGGCGGAAATCAAATTTGGGACGGGGCGTGCTAGGTAAACATTGCATTTCAATGGATTGGCCTCTGGGAGCGTCAAAGTTTCTGCCATGACTCACATTCACGCGTGTTTATTGCTCATTGCTGATTTTTGCTCTTTTTCTCATCCCTGCTGACAAAAGAAAAAGAAAAAACAAAACAGGGTCATGGGTCATGAACATGACGACGGATGGATGCTTGTTCAACTTTTTCCTTTAAAAATCTTTTTGTTTGACCTAACAAAGGTCAGCAGCACATGGGCAATGCTCATATGCAAGTTCATGGCGCTCTGTTTTTACTTTCCCTTCATCATGGCTAGTGTCGATTCCGCAGGGAAAGGTTTTCAATCATTGTAGGTGAGGTAAGTTAGTGGGCTGTGCTTAGTTTAGTTAAGTTGTGTCTTTTTATAATGTGGTCGTCTTCAACATGGCCCTACAACCTATTCATAGGTCATGGTTGAACAAAAGTATTACCAACATGATTTGTTATAAATTTGGTTGAGATTTGACGCTTAATTTCATTCTTGAAAAAATTTGATTGAGTAACAAAAGGGTTTCATTTTATTGCTGTCATTTTGGTTGTTGCAGAAATTATATGTTTGCTTGGATTATGGCTCTTGAGTAAGGAAATAGATTTGATGCCCTCCATACCTTTGCAAATTTTCTTGCTTGAGTTTAATGGTGATATTGCAATATTCTATGCAATTTTTAAGCATTAACAATATTTTGGATTTATATTGTACTTGTTCTATATTCTACAATGTTTTTTTATGATATATAAGATTTAATTAAAAAAACTAATATATTTAAATGTTCTCTATCATGTCCCTACTACGAACCCCTCCCCAGCCAAACCCCTCCCCCTTTTTGTAGAGGCACACGTACCCAAACACACGTTCAGAATCACGAATCTTGATTCCTTGCTTCCACGAATTGGATTTTTTTATGCATAGGCTTATATAGACTTATATAGACTTGGATAAGTGTTTGTTGAGCTTGTACAAAACCCTAAACAAATGGTAGTTTAATTATTCAAGCAACAGTGGAGCCATGTTTTGCTGCTGTGCTGTTTCAAATATTGGAAGCCTTGGTTTTCTCTGCATGTTTACGTATATTCATAATAATAAACTATGTATTTTTACATAATATTCAAACCTGGTTCAAAAGTCTTTGATCTTTATTATAATAGCATTTCTACAGTGTCTTTCCGTTGCATCTTGAAACATCCGTTTTGAATTTTGTAAATCTCTCATTTCATAATGTAAAACGTGCAACTATTCGCCGAAAGAACCCTTGTGATGTGTTTTCGAATGATAGATATGCCACTACTAAGTTTTTTCCTGTTTCCATTGATGTGTGTGGGTCCCTCCAACATGAAAGCCAGGTATAAATAAATAAAAAAGAGGGAAAGGAAGGCTGCCTACTAAGCCAACCAAAATTAGCCACCAGGTTGACTGCTAAGTTGGGCAGCAAAATTAGCTGCCTAAGTTGGCTACTAAGTTAGGCAGCATTCAACAAAGGCCAAAGTGAGAAAGAGAGGCCAAAGGGAGAGACACAATTAAGCCTTGTGAGCTTTTGTTTCTAGAAATTTTTCTTAAAGGGGTGTAAGATTTTTCCTTGTTATTCTAAAAATATTTTTTTGAGAGTATGTATCAATTTTGTATACCTCTAATAATTGACTAGAGAGACATTTTTGTATTTCTACTATTTATTAGTGGAAGAAGATTTTTTGGAGTTCACTCAAGAAAGGGTGAACCACATGAGTCCTTGTGTTATTGGGTGTTATTATTTTGCACTTTACTTTTGATATCTACTTTATTAGTTTATATCTTGGGTGTTATTATATTGCACTTTACTTTTGATGTCTATTTTATTAGTTTATATCTTGGGTGTTATTATATTGCACTTTACTTTTGATGTCTATTTTATTAGTTTATATCTTGGGTGTTATTATATTGCACTTTACTTTTGATGTCAACTTTATTAGTTTATATCTTGCTTTTTACCGTACACAGAAAAATACTGTACAGGCCAAGTCTATTCGTGGTGTTGTACCTTCTTTTTCCCAACATGAATAAAAGTAAGAGATTAGATATATTTGCAGCGTCAATGCTGTCAAAGATCATATTTGTAAGGACAAGAATGCGGTTGCCCGTTAAGATTCTCGTGGTTAATACAAGTAACGATGTGAAGCAAATACTCTTTAAAACATGGAGTGACTCGGGTTTCAGCCAAGAGAAAGAGAATGAATGCCATCCACTCGACTGTCCTACTGTTCAGTAGTGTTATTTTTTTTTTATTAAACCTTGTGCATCAATCTATTGGTATCATAGCGATCATATCAACTTTTCCATGTTAACCAGCAAGCCATGATTAATGAGTCTGTTAACCACCAAGCCATGATTAATAAGGCTGCATCTCATGATAATTAAAAATCGTTTTAACCCGTTCAAATTACTTGTAATAAATCATCACCAAATCCTTTACTGTCTTTTGCCAACCCATTAAATTATATAAACAGCAGTCCTTCCTCTGACACGTGCCGTTCATTTCCGGTAACTGCCATGCAAACAATATGAAACGGCCAAATGGGCAACCAAATCTGAAACTTGTCTTATTGCAATAATCAGAAACTCGAAGAGAATCTTTACCCTATCCCTCCTTATTAAGCAAGAATGGTCTCTGTCCTGACCATGATTTCCGCTGTTGCTCTGCACATCATGATTTAGGATAGCAATAGCTAAAATCGTGGAGTAAACTGCACGGCAAATTTTACTGCTTTGTTTCCCTGTTACCAAAAACGTGCATGGCTTCCACGTCTCAACATACAGCTTGCCCGCATTTTAATCAACAGATGGCACTTTCCTTGTGTATAGTTTTGCCCTTGAGAAAACAATACAGAATGGTTACGCGCATATAATATTTACATATTTCTGATATGCTATATTTACTTGACAGCTACTCGTGTAATATCACCTTAACCCTCATAAGAAACGGTTAACTGGAAAACATTCACGTACAAAATAGCCATTTTTTAATTTAATTTCCACGTACAAAATAGCCATTTTTTTATTTAATCCTTATTCTAGGTTAAAAATCATAAAAACGTTTGATAAGGGTTTCAAATTCACAACTTGCATGTAAGCTAGAAAACCACAGCTGGACACTACATTTTACAAATGACACTATTAATAAGATGAGTCAATGACTCTTAAAATAAACAAAAAATTTTTATCTTTGGATGAGTCAATGCTAGATTTTCTCAATCTTTATCATTTACTTTCACAGGACCTCAAGGTAACTTTTGCATTAATCTTATTAAGTTAAAAGTTAGAACATATTTAGTGAAGTCTTGCCATCATCATGTAGAGTTTTTGTTGTAAATTTAAATTGTTTCTCAAACAGCAAAAAAAAAAAAAAAAAGTTTATATAGATTCACCCCAAAACTCAAGTCAAAATATATAAATGTAGCATATAACAAATAGACTCTTCAAAAATGATATAAGAAACTTGAACAAATGTTTCTTAGAGTGGCTAAGCAAGTTGTGCATTCTGGGAAACATTGTGCTTAGAAAGCTTATTTCGATAAATATTGTGTGCTAGGTAGAATATTGTGAATGTAAATAGGAGTCATAGATAAAGTTTAATTAGGGCATATAAAAGCTTGATTAGAACCAAGAGAAGAAACCTAGATAGTTTTGTTAATGTTTTTTTCAAAAGCCTCTTCATCATTTATCTTTTCTTTTAAAGATATTTTCTCATTTTACAATAAGTTATTTATAAGAGAAGATAATAATTATACTACTATTGTATAATAAACACCTCTTCAATTTACTCTTGAAGAAGTCACATACGATATTAACATGCTAGCATCTAGAAAATCATCGATTCAAATTATGTATATGCAAAATTATTAAAGTAGGCAAGATTTGCTACTTATAGCAAATTTTGGTACAAATTAAATTCAAAAATGCAGCGAGGATTAAATAAACATTGGAAAATAAGTAAAGCTATTTTGTTATATAAAAAGGGGGATAAAATTAATTTGAATAATTATTGAATGACCATTGTGAGTAATATTTTTGCTAAGTCGTTGGACATTCTACTAGAAAAGGGAATTAGTTCTTGAGCTAAAGGTAACCAAGTTAGGGTAAGATTTTAAGTAGATTTTAGACAAAATCACTCCATTATTGATCACTTAGTTACTATTAGACACTACATGGAGTTTGCAGAAATGATTGATAAATTTTTTTTATTAATTTTATTAATTTTTCAAGAGCATATAATTCATTGATCCATAAAAATACTATGGTTACAGTTACATAAAATTGATTTTTCTTCAAATTTGATTACAATAACTCAAAAATTGTACAAGGAAATGATTATTGAAATTACACATAGTAATTGAGAGAAAAAAATTCAATTTTAGAGAAAAATTGAAGTTAAGCAAGGTTGTCTACTTTTCTCAACTCTCCTTGGTATCTTTATTGATGAAATGCACAAATGATTATGCAATGGGCAAGATAGTCATGCCATCAAAATTGGATCCCAAGTACTGAATTTTTTTTTAATATGTAGATGATGTTTCCTTGATCTCCACTACTACAGAAGGTATGCAAAATATGTTGCAAATTTTATAAATTATTATCATTTATTTGATCTTCAAGTGAATATATATAAAACCAAATTGATGCTATGGGATACAAGAAATACTTGTTGTAACTTCCATTTTGGAGGTATCAATGTGCAAATAGTAAATTCTTTTAAATATTTGGATCTCATTTATATGGACAATTACATATGGAGGAAGTGCATTAAAGAAAAAATAGTAGGAGGTTTCAATGCTATGTACACTTTCAAAAACAAGTACAAGGATATAAGACTCTGGGCTTGGAAGGTTAGAAAATAATTTTTTCAGACTATCATCTATATTACTATATTATATGAATGTGTTATTTGGGGACCTACATGCAATGCTAAATGATGAGTGGTGAAGGTATCCCTACACCCAACTATATGAATCACAAAGCGTTCACATAGGATTCAATCAAATTCCATGAACTCTCTAGTTTTTGGTGCACTAGTCTTCTAGGAAGTGAATATTGCCCTAAAGTCATTCATTGTCTTCCCAATTACACTTGTGAAGTACAAAGGTATGGTTAAGTGTAATTGAGACATATGATTATTGTCATTTTATGTTTTATGTTCTTTGGTGCTTGAAGAGAGAGATAAAGTAATTTAATGACTAATTTGATCTAACTAACTAACTGGTCTCTAGCTAATCCTAACATAAGCATTCGATCCCACTTTCTGTACACATCCTAAACTCACGTATTCACTGCTGGGTTACTAAGTGCTACACTACTAGGTGCACCAAGCAATAACGTTGCTGGGATTACCAAGAGAATACATGTTTACGCTCGAAGAGGTCATATTTATGTACTTAATATATTTATCTTAATTGATTAAACTCTAATTTAGCTTAATTGATTAAATATTTAATAAAAGTGATGATTGCATGAATTAAACATTTAAGCTATCCAGAATGCTGCAAGGTTTATCAAGAAGCTTGTCATTATTGTCGTATACATTGGTGTGCTTTAGGTATAATAGTGCTTGAATAAAGATCTGTACACTCAATGACTCCTGTTGCAAGCACTTGGGAAAAATATTCTTTCAAATAGACAAACTGCAAGAGCGTTGCTACTACTATTAATTTGATGCTCATAAACATGGTTAGGAGCTCATATTTATATTTTTTGCTCTAGGGTTGCGTTGATGGGGCCTCTTCAATGTAGCAAGTGCTACATCAACGTGGCCTTGTTGATGGGGCAACACCATGTAAATAGGGCCTTGTCGATGAAGGCCCATTGATGTGATACATTGATGCTCATCATACCCCCACGACTTAATGAAAACTCGTTCTTGAGTTCTTTTACAAAATAGGGAATGTATGGGATTATTGACTAACTTTTAAAAAAACAAAACAAACTAACATGAAAAAACTAAGTGCTTGAGTGTACAAATCAACAAATTACAAAAAAATTATGGTGTTCATAATAAAAAATTGAACACGATGACATGATTGCAAAAATTTGGATAGCGCATCCTTTGACAGTGTGAAGATGGTGGTGATGATCATATAGCCCCAGGTGGTGGTGACTCTTGAGGTTCTAAAGGATCTTTGCTGGCTTCAGGCACATGTGATAGTTAAGGTGGTTATGGCTATCCTACTACAGCTGCAGCCTTCGGTGGAAGGTAAAAGGCATCAAAAAATGCCTTCATCTTCTCCTCCTTACTTTGGGGATCATTCAGAGTTCACGCGACATCACCAATGTGGGCTAGAATGGGGACATCCCATAGAGAGGGCATGATTAGAAACATCTCCTTTACATTGACAAACTAGGTAGTGAACTATTTGCGTTTCATGTTAAATGTCCTTATTGCATTTTGTAGCTCATAGTAGTTGTGCATCCTCCTCGCGAGGTTCTTAGCAGTTGATTATTGATTTGTAGAGCATGCCTTGAGAACTTCGAGTTCAACATTAGCCATTGCAAGCTTGTTCTTGGTGTTCTTGCGGTGCTTGAACTCAGCCTCATACAACAAGTATGAGCTGGGCACATATTTCTCTAATTTAGACTACGACTGTTCGACAATCAACATTTCTAGATTTGCATAATGGAGATTGTGAAGATCCATGTACTCCATCATCTCCTCGATCTACAACTTCTTTGTGCAGATTTCCACCTTGTTGTAGGCATCTATCCCATCAACGATGGGTTGCCAAAATTCACTTCCTTGTTGGAGGGCTTTATTTTTTTTTGCCTTTGCTAATTGGATATGTTTTTTGTTTACTTCCTATTGTAGATAGACCTGCTCTTTGTAAATATCTTTGAATTTCTCAAATTTGAGAGCTTTAGGTTTCTAGGCTGCTATGTCTATTGCAGTTTTCTAGCGAAGGGTGCACACCTCCTCCATGGAGAGATTGCTATTCTCTAATGCCAATCTCCATAGTTTTGTATTCTTCCTAGCCAGTTGCTCCTATTTTTGATGGATAAATTTAGTTAACTATTGCTTGTGCACATCAACATTCCACAGACAATGATTTTTTGTGGTCAATTGGACATTCTCCTAGTGGGTCTGATCCAAGGTGATGAGACGCGATATCGCATGCACTGTGATATCGCGTACGCGATATCGCGAACGTCGCGATATCACGTCGTCCCTTGCGATATCGCGTACGCGATATCGCAGTCTGTCGCCAAATCTATAAATAAGAGGCGGCACTCCCCTTATTTATCATCCTAGGCTTAAAGTAGGGAAACTCTGGCAATTTGATCACTCCAGAGATTGAATATTTTCCATGTGCTCACAATAGGAGTCCCCAAGTGAACGGATCTTTATTCGAGCAGCTTTGTACCTGAACGCAAGTTGTGTACGACAATAAAGACGAGCTTTGTGGATAAACCTTGCAGTGCATGGAATAGGATTTATTACTTGTTATTTCTTACTTGTTATTTATTACTTGCATTAGCGTGGCATGAGTACGACTTGATTATGAGCATTGACAAATGTGTACAGATAATCAAGGAATCGGCTGCTCATCGCGATTAGTCTCTCTCACCCTCAACTCCTAGAATGTGGGATGAGTACGACTTGATTACGAGCATCTATGGATGTGTACGGCTAGTCAAGGAATCGACTACTCATCACGTTTAGGCTAGTTAAGTGCCTCAGTACGACCGCTTCGAGCATGTGCGTTACGTGTGGTGATCCCAGTAACGATTAGCATTTGGTAGCCACAGTTGCATAGTTTAGGGTGTGTACGATAAGTGGGAATGGATGTTGACGCTAGTTAACTTAGACTTAGACCCTTAGTTAGAGTTAGTTAGTTTCTCAACCCTTCACTCTTAACATAGAAGACATAAAACCATAAAATACCATAAAAATCATATACCTCGGACTTACCATATATCGTGACAACAACAAGTAAGTCTGGGAAGACAACGAATGATTAACCCCAAGTGTTCCATGGGGTGTTTAGGCATTTAGTCTGTGGAGTTTGACCGGATCGCGTGTGCTACGCTCGTTTTGTATGGTTGAGTGTAGGGGTACCTCGCCACTCATCACAAGGACTTTTGAATCTTGTATTGTGTGGCCTTTGCCAAGGATCTGTAGAACACTGTTGTTTTCATTGCATTCTCAACCCATTGCTAGTGCTGGGTTGAGAAATGTGGGATTAGAAATTTGGGCTCTTAGTTTGGTAACTTTCGTAGCCAAGCATTGATTTCGCTCCTTGGTTGTTTTAAGTTGCCTCTCCAATATGATATTTTTTCCCCTTGCCTCTAGTAGCTTTGACTGGGTTATAGTGATGTTTTCCGGAAGGTCAAAGACATCCAAAAGTAGTTTCCTGGTTCCCACCAGTTAGTCCAGCAGTTCCTCATGCTGTGTTGTACTTATTCTACTACTTATGGTCCTTACAGATGTTTGCACATCTTTGAGTGCAGTGATTTTTGGTGTAGATACTACAGGTGCATTGAGTGTTTCAGCAATCCTATCAGCAACCACTTTTGCTACTATTTTTCCTACCCCTAGTGCTACATCACCAGAATTTTTACCCCCTCATCCTCCTCCAAGTACATCGAGAAGGTCGCAACATTTCTAGAGATTTTAGGGAGTGTCTGTTATTTTGCAAGAGAGATTCTGACCTCTATGGCATTTGAATTTGACCTCATGGGTAGTTGCATTCTTTGGGTTAAGAATATGGGTCCACCCTCATCCATCAAACTAATTGTTTGGGCCATCTCATTAAGGTGAATCATGGCTAGTCTATAGATGGATGGGTCCCCACCAATCATGCTTGCTCATTACTCTTGTTCACTCAAGATCCATTCTCTGTATTCTCGCAACCATTGGGTGGTTGCAGTGACATTTAGCACAGTTGTTTGAGAGGTGGGTGGAGGTGGTGGTTGTTGCTCCTCTTCATGGATAGTTGTGGAGGCATTTTATCCTTCATCATTTCTACCTAGATGGTAGTTGGAACAGTTTTGGCAGTGTTGTTGGTGTAATGGACTATCCCTCCCCTTCAACAGAGTTTCCTAATGAGGCATGGAAAGGGGAGTGCCTTCCCTCTACATTCATTTTCTTTAAACCACTTATTCATCTCTAGATAGATCAACTATAGAAGGTTGATTGGGAATCTCCCACTCAAAGTGATGCATGCTTGGGTAGAGAAGGCTGTGATTTTGCTTAGCCTCATCATGGGATTGAGGTGGAAGGCTACAATCTTATAATGGATCCTCTCTGCTAGTGTGACCATGCCAAACTTCTTATAGTCAGCACCATAACACCATTGCACCCATTCTTTCTTGATGCTCAGATCTACTTGCATTGGGATTTTAGTAAGATTTGTCCTTGTTTTGGATAACCCAAGTGCTGCAACAATGGCTTGCATCAAGTAGGAAACTAAGATGTCCTTGATTTTCACTGTTTCTCTAAGTTGCATGTTATTCCAGAATAGGAATATTTCTCCCATGTACCACTTCTTTGTGGAAGTGATGATTGGCCACATGGGAGAGGCCTTTAACTAGTCTTGTACTTCTCTTGGTGCATGCTCCAGGAAAGGGCCAAAATTTAAATCCTGGAGCAGCAATTTTTGGACCTCCCTTCATTTAATTTGATTTAGGCAAGCCTCTATTAAGGTCACCTTAAGATTTGTTGGTTGCACTAGTGCATCATCCTAATGGGAGTGTTTTGTTGTTGTTGCTACTGCTAGTTTTGGAATCTATTTGATATATTCCAATTTTGCTTTTTCCTTGAGAGGACTTGTGGCATGGGTTGTGAGTGGTTCTTCTTGGGGTTGCTCTTGGCCTCTTCCTATTCTAGGCCATTTCTCCCTTGGTTGGGACAGTCCTACTTCCTACGTGTGCTTTTCTTCTAGTGCCATTTGTGGTCATAACACATCCATGGATTAGTGGATGTAATGTGTAACTTTAAAGTTTTGAATACCTTTCTTGTTAGTTAGTTAGTTAGTTACACTTTGGCTAAGGTTGTGCCATGGTAGATTAATTATTTTCTATAGTTGAAAAATTGAAAATAAGTATTTAATAGTTGATTTTTCAATTAAACCTTTGTGGGAGTTAGAAAAAATTGTGAAAAATTTTCTATCAAAAATGGTACATTTGTGGCCCCCACGATGAAGAGGTTACCTCTAGTAGTTGTAGGGTCAAAGAATGGAGTGATTTGGATAAACAGTTTGTAAGTTATGTGCTCGAAAAGGTTCTGGGCTCTGACAAATTGAAAACCTCCTTTGGCGTTTATGAGAAAATGTAAAATTTTCTAAGTGGCGTCACACCAATTTATACTATTTTTGTCTTACATCAATAGGGCCCCATATACAAGGCCTTGTATATTGGTTAGCTTTGTGAACAGGGCCCATCAGGAAAAGTTTTCAAACATCAATATCTCAAAAAATATAATGAATGTTTTAATGAAATTAGGATCTATGGAATCCCAAAAAAGGCAAGAATATGATAAAATCATTGAAGAGGATCTTTGAAAGCTCAAAAATTGAAAAATTTGATGGAGAATATATTTAATAAATAAAATCTATAAAGGAACACATGGTGTGATGCAGAAGATGGATCTACGAAAGATTCAATTTACAAAAATGTTGAAAGATAAGGTGCTTAACAAACCCAACAGAGAGATATGCAAGTGGGTGCTCCCCATAGCAACCACATGCCCTTTTTGCCCTTGCGTAACCTCAACCTAACGAGTCCATGCACCCCATAGGTGACTAATGGTTAATGAAAGTTAAGAATCAAAACCTGAAAGATTCTACCTAACAATTCAAATATGTTAGACTAAGACATAGAATCAAGAACATGGACACCGACAACAAGATGAATTATGGTTAGCATAAATGAATGATAGAGAAGGTGTGGAATGGAATTCCAACTAAGGTCATAAGAAGTCCCTTGTGGAGTTTATGTCTAAAATGACTAAAGAAGATCCATCCTTAGTCTAGACCAAAACCAACCTTTTTCAGTGACTTCGCATCACTACTTTAAGATTAATCGACCTCCTCAAGACACAAAAGTGCTTCCATAAAACAACCACCATTCCATAAAGAGAAGAAAAGAGAAGTAAGGAGTAAGATAGGGTGTTAGTTGGAGGGGATCTTCAATAATGGGTGCATGTCTTTTGGGTCCCATAACCAGTGCTTGTAGCCTGTTTATGCGTCTAAGGGGTGTGCTTTGAATTTTCGTCATGTTTTTTGTTTCTTTTTCTTTTGTTTGTTTTGTTTTTCTTTTTTGGATGGGAACCACACCATGCAAAGCCTTATTTGACTTCTTGTTTTTGGAACATGGAATGATAAGAAGTGAATGAGAACACTTAAGCACTCAAGTAAGTAGAAGAGCACTGAGTTCCTTTGAAGTCACACCATGTTCAAACCTTTGATTCTTTCCCAATTTTGGAAACTACCAAGGTTACAAATTTATTAAAATTTTCTTTAATGAAAAGGACCTCAAACTTCCATAACAAGGAAGACCATAGAGTTTGTGGATGGGTGGATGATGTGGACTCACTGCCTATTCCATGAAGAAGAAACCATGACTGAGTCATCGATATAAAAATTCAAAAATAGAAACCAGACATTAGCAAACAAAAAACATAAAGCACAAACCACCATTAGTAGCAACTATAGCACCACTGTGTTCTGTTGGCAATAAAGCACTTTTATTAGCAAAAATTTAAAAATCACACTTAAAAAAAAACAAAGTAAAATACATAAGAAAGTGTAAAATATCCAATAAATATTTAAACATACTAATGATGGTGTAAATAAAAAATGGTGTAAAAATAAGAAAAATTTTGATAATAAAAAAGTTGTAAAATAAATAAATTGCAAAATTAAAAATGTGAAAAAAAAAGTAGAAAAATTGAGGAGCCATATGGATGATTAGCATGGATGGCCATCTCCCCCATGACTAAGTTGGAAGGAGGAGATTCAAAAAATTGAATGTGGTTGTCCATCCATTGAGGGATTTGTTGCACTGGATTACTTTGGCTCATAGAAAAGCTTCATTTTTTTTATGTTAACCAACTGCTTTTTATTTGGGCTCTCGAGTTTGTATATGATCATGGTCCTAGAAGGAAATGTTTCGTCAATTATGTAAGGTCCTTTGCACAACATTTGGAATTTTGTTTTTTTGAGGTACATGTGTGGGATTCCAGTAAAGAACCTTATCTCTTGGTAGAAATTTTACCTTCCATATTCTTAGGTCATGTCATTGTTTGTTGAATGCCTTATGTACTTCATTTAAAGATAGGGCCACCAATTGGTTTTCTTCTAGCACATTTAGGTTGATTAGTCTCATCCTTGTTATTATCCCATCTTGATCAAGAGAGGTGGTCAGCAACCACATTCTCAATCCCTTTATGATCTATCATTGTAAGATCGAATTTTTGCAAGGTCATGCGCCACCGTACGATGCTAGGGCTCATTGTCGACTTGTTCATGAAGAAGTAGATGTCATTGTGGTCTGTATGCACAAATATTTTATAACCAAGCACATAGTGCCTAAATGTTTTAAGATCATACACCACTACCATTAATTCTTTCTCAATTATGGTGTAACTCAATTATGCACCCACAATGCTTCGACTTGTGTAATGGATGTAATATGAACGTTTCTTAATGTACAACTACATAAGCATAGCTTCCAAGGCATAATTAGATGCATTTGTCATTATGTGGAATGGTCTGGACCAATCTGGTGCCCATAGAATTAGAGTTTCTACGAGTTTATCCTTTAGTAGTTGAATGCATGTTTACACTCCTTGGTCCAAACAAATGGAACATCTTTCTTTGTAAGCTTGACCAAAGGCTTTGCAATCCTAAAGAAATTCTCTATGAATCACTGGTAGTAGCTAGTGTGTCCAAGGAATGATCTGACATCTTTGACTATCTTTGGTTGGCTTGTGATTCCTTAGATGACCCTTATATTTTTTGGATCTACTTTAATCCCTTCTTGAGTAATTCTATGCCCTAGTACTATGCCTTCTTGGACCATTAAATGGCTTTTCTACTAATTGAGCCTAAGGTTTGTTTGGACACATCTTTTCAGTACCTACTCAAGGCGATTGAGGGCTTGCTCAAATGTATTCCCATAGGTAGAGAAGTCACCCATGGAGACTTCTACCCTGCTACCAATTTGCTATTGAAAAATACTAAGCATTGACGTTGAAATGTTGTAGGGGGATTGCATAGACCAAACAACATCTTACAATATGTAGAATTTCCCCATGAACTTATAAATGTTGTCTTGGCTTGATCTTCTAGCACAATTTGGATTTAGTTATACCCACTAGAACCATCCAAGAAGCTATAATAACAATGCCATGAAATAGTGTCCAACACTTGTTCCACAAATGATAATGGGAAATGATCTTCAAATGTTGCCATGTTCAATAGCTTGAAGTCAATGCAGCTTGAAGTAAATGATAATGGGAAATGATAATGAGTTAACCATACGATGCCTGCACATGGAATAACATTGATAACGGGTGGCAAAAACTTAAGCTCTTTCCTATGACACTCGTTGACCAAGCAAAAGTATGGTATAGATCATTAAAACCAAATTCAATATGATGTTGGTCAACAATGGTAAAGGTTTTTAATGAAAAATATCAAACCTACGCAAGAGTATCAACCTTGAGGAAACAAATCCAAGGATGGAACCCAGCACAACATGAACCCTTGGACATGGCCTTAGAAAGATATTACGCATTGTTAAACAACTGTCCAGGCCATGGGTTTTCCAAGGAAAGGCTAATGTACCATATCATTGATGGGCTACGTAATGAAACAAGAGAAACCTTAGGAATGTATGCCCAAGGTCAACTGTACGAACTACGAACCCATCAAATCCAAGAGCTTATTAAGTGGGTAGCAAAAGAAGAAGGTGAATTAGCTAGATGGGAGAGAGTTGAAAAACATCAACGGGACCAAAATTTCAACTTAACAAAGGTCCATGATCATAAAAAGGAGAAATTAACCAATCTCAAGGTGGAAACATCATCTTTGCCAATACAACAAGCATTAGAAGATGCCGAGGCATGATCAATAAGATGCTAGAATGGATGAATCAAAAGTGTGGAGAATATATCAACATCATTGGAGATAAAGTTTTAACAACCGAAGAAGCTAGAAAAAACATTAGACAATCAAAAAGAAGGGCTAAGGAAAATAAGAGCTCAACTGCTGATCATACATATGAATGTAACATATGCCTGTACGATCACCCCAAGGGCCAATGCCCAATCTTGTCACATTTGCATGAGCATTGGGGAAACATGCTACATCTAGAGTTCATACAAAGATATTGTGTTCGATCACAGTGGCAACAACCCTAGTTGTGGGGGAATCCACCGTTAGACTGGAGGCACCCTTCATATCATTCGAACCCAAACGCTTATCTTGTTCAACATCTTGTTTCTCCAACTAGGCCAATGCACTTTATCTCACCACAATACCATTCTCCTTAATACTATCAACCCATTCCTCCAACAGAACCACCACCTTGTGCACCATACACTCCTCCTAATTTTCAACATTCTCATTCTTTCCCTCCTTTCACCATGCCACCAATTGTTCCTAAGGTACTTGCACCACAGCAAGAACTCACGAACAACACTTGTGCTACTACTACCAACAACAGTGAAAAGCCTCCTCAACATCAAAAGAGTCCTTTCTTTAAACACAGTTGTAAGGAGGGACAACACAATTCTGAGGCCATTGCATCTTTGAACCTAGCACAAGTTCCACACTGTGGTGCACCCTTACCTTCGAACCCAACGCCTCATGTAACTTCATCAGGGCCACCAACTGACACTCCAAAAACAAGACGACCCAATGAACATAGTCATGAAGAACGACAACCCAATCCTTGCATACCATCTAAAGGTCTCAAACATTATAGTGGGTCAACTTGTTATCTGGGAATTGCATCGTATAAAGTGCCCCACTATGATTACTATAATCAAGTGTGTGAACCCCGATGGGGTATGTATGGCCAAGTTCCAATACTTCCAACATGCAAGGATCCTCATTCTTCATTTGTTAATCCTTGCCATGCTCAATTGATTAGTTATGGGGGATACCCTCCATTCTACTAACAAGCAGGGTTACTAAATATTTTTCATTTTCTTTGATTTTACAACTTCTTGTTTTCTAGTTTTTCATTTTTCAACTTTTTGTTTTATCTTTTTATCTTTTTGTGTTTTGTGTTTTTGTCTTTTTACATTTTTTGTAAGTAATCTCATCTACGAATAAAACACTCATGTGGATCGTTGGTTGAGGTGTGTTCTATGTTATTAAGTCATGAGTGATCAATTATTTGGAACAGTGAGCCCATTACACCCACTCATCCACTCTACAAATAAGAGGTTCTGTTTAAGGGTATAGTGATATTCTTGAAATACTTAAAAATTAAAATTAATTTTGTGTTCATTGTACCCAAAATGAAGAAGGATAGACCAAGAGGGAATGATTAGGGTGTGACATCAAGGGGACTTGTGGATTCTCTTTGGTGACGTCTATGGGAGTTATCATGCAACGTGGTTGTACTAAGATCCTTGTGGATCTAATGAAAAATGGGAGTAAAAGTAATCATAAAGGCACCTGAAAATCTAATGCTGTTCTAGGGGGTCCCACTAGAAAGAGATGCATCCATGCCTAAAGGTTGGCAGCTTCTCTAGATTCAGTATTCAAAAGAAAAAAAAACAAAAAAAGAGAAAAGAAAATGGAAAGAAAAGTTCCACAAAACAAAAATCACTCCTCCCTTGAATAAAACGCCAAGTGATCGTATGCCTTGTTGTTATGGTACTCTCATAGTTGTTCATCATGGGATGAAACAATGCAATGTCACTGATTAGAAGGATGGACTTGGTCCTAATCTTGGAACGACGGGTTAATGACACATTAATCATGCTTTACAAGTAGGATTCACTGTACCCTAGGTCAGTTACCTCATGTCCCGATCTCTACGATCCCTTCTATACTTCATCTCATTTCACTGTTCGTGTAATTGTAGCTCATGTCGTGTGTAACATAGAATTCTTACCTCATTCCAGTGATAATTACATGTGTGTGTTTTATGGAGTTAGTGTAGATTACATTTAACCCTTCTAGTGCCCACAGACACTTTAAGTGTGGTTACACAAGGGCATTATAGGTTGAAACCTGCTTTGGGGAGGACCCACTTGTGTAAT